>PVIR01000066.1:0-223969 GCA_004026965.1 Petromus typicus | reverse complement strand
GTTGAGGCTGAGCTCAGGGCCAGCCTGAACCACAAAAGCGAGACCCTGTCTCAAAAAACCTAAAAAAAAAAAAAAAAAAAAAATAGGACTACCACAAATCTCACATAAGATGTATCCTGAAGAAACAGAAATGAAGTCACAGGAGTTCAAAGATGGGACAAGATGTCTTCTCAGTTTCAGAAGGTAAAGAAAATCTTGATGTAATTTTATCCTTAGAGAAGATGCGTTGGTGACAGGTGTGTGTGGGCTGGTGCACACAGGTGTGCACTGGGTGTGGCTCGGGGGTCCCCAGGGAGAGGCTGAGGGAGCACCACCTGCTAGAAGGAAGAGCCTGAGGAGAATTCCCGGGGCAAGTGAACAGCTCGCGTCTCAGTGCCTCGAAGTCAGGGCAGGCAATGGGACATTTATAAACGAAGTGAGAGACGCACAGAAGCATCAGCACAGGGACTTCCACGCGCCAGGGAGCAGCGTGGTCTGTTCGCAGGGCAGGCGGGGTCACCTGGCTGCGCGGCTGGGTCACAGGAGCCCACAGCACGAGGTGAGTGGCCGAGACTCACAGGCAGTCAGAGACCCCTGAGCTGGACACGGGGAGGAGCCCTGTCCCAGGCGCGGAGGGCAGAGCGGGGTCTGGGGACACAGCACGGCGGCGTACAGGGATTTAGCCTGTGCGTGGTGACTCCTCCTTTGGAGTCACGCCTCAGTCTTTGTGTCAGAACTTCGCTGATGCTCCGGGAGAGCAGTGGATCCACTCCTCAAGAGGCCGGGGCGCGCCTGGCACGCGCAAGCAAGGGCGGAGGGCCCTTCCGAGGCACGGCGAGATGCCCCACAGCCCAGAGTGCAGGATCTTTCCTGCCCTCCCATGTGAGACCCTCCCGTCCCCCGACTCTGAACGGAAACGGTGCTTCCTACTTTACATCTTTATGCTACATAAATGCAGAGATTATATAGACTTTTAAAAATCCATGTTTTTCTTTTCATTCTCTGCCTCCTACTACTTGGAATTCACTTATTTTCATAGATTTAGGTATTGAACCTCATTCCCTCACTCTCTGCTAGTCAGGTCATTCAAACTTGGTTTCCTGGTCTGCATAAAATCATATTTTCCATAGTTATTTCAAAATTGAGAGCTATTAAGAGTCCTTGGCTTTTCAAAAGAATATAGAAGCAATTACTCCTAATAAGGTTCATAAAAATTAGTCTGTCAAAATAGTTCATGTACACTGCAGAAAGATAAAAAGGAAATGTAATGCTGGTCTCTCTCACCAAGTTCTGAGAAATTTAGAAAGTAATGCTCTGTGAATAACGCAGGTATAC
Source organism: Petromus typicus (assembly GCA_004026965.1). Lineage (NCBI taxonomy): Eukaryota > Metazoa > Chordata > Mammalia > Rodentia > Petromuridae > Petromus > Petromus typicus. Next base: position 222,655 of record PVIR01000066.1, on the reverse strand, counting down.
TTTTCTGCCCTGATTATAATATATTAGTCTTGCCTTAGTTTTAACTGATTTATATGTCATTAGAACTTCATTTTTCCCTACAATAAAGAATGAAGAAATTGTCCCAAATAAATGTTAATTCAACCTTGGCGAGACACCAGTCTAAGGAAAAATTGTACCTCTAAAGGTTTCTATGTAGGAGTATACTAAAAATAACTTGTGTTCATATTCGTAGTCTTGTGTAGCTTTACATGTACAGAAATTATAATATTTAGTTTTGAATCTAAAGTGTAGTTTTTGGAGTGGAAATACTCTTAAACAATAACTAAAGCTATTACACTTATTCAGCCCTTGGCACTATTTTAAATATCCACCCTGGAAGGGAAATTCTCCTCAGTTAATACAGCAATAATTCCACATACTTGACAACTACTTGGCAGAATTAATTCTACTTATTAAATAACAAAGATATTCTAGTTACATAAATAAAAATATAATCTCATTTAATATTCATAGATATATTATCAGTATTTATATTTATTGAATGTAAATTTTCCTCTGAACAATTCTCACTAGGATCCAAGATGGAAGGTCAGCATTCGATACGGGAGCAAACATCTCCCAGAGTTCAGCCACGGCAGCGGGGTGCTTTACTTCAGCCTCACCGACGCCTCTTTCTACCCAGTCAGTCTGAGTGCTTCTTCACTGGGGTAGAAATCTCACCTTGAAATTGGTCTTCATTCATTTATTTTTTACTATTCTATGATCTAAAATATTCCAGCTGTGTGAGCTTTAAGGTAAAGTTAGCAGGACATTACGCGTGGCTTGCAGAATCTGGATTCGATGTCCAATCATGTTTATTGATACTGTGCCCTGGGAAATGTTTTAAAATCTCTAGAGTTCAGTATTTCACTTGTGAAATGGGCACGCTCTGCAGAAGAGCTTTGCGCTGAATACTGTTACAAAGAAGCATGGCTGAACTACGCAGAAACTTGGTTTATCACAAATACAGAGGCATGTTTTGCTATGATGCCTAAGGATGACTAATTAAAAAAAAATAGCTAATATCTGTTAAGCAATTGTTAGCCAAGGCCCCTCTCCTGCGTTCTTTCTGGATGTTTGCCTTGTAAATCCTCCTAGCAGCTCTGTAAGTGTGCAGGGTGATCTTCCCTGACTTGGTGACAGAGACTCGTTGAGCTCCCAGTGCAGCCAGCTAAACTGCTCCTAGATCCACTAATAAATGGACAAAGTAGAAAAGCCTGATGTTTCACTTGATTTGACCAACCATTACTTCAGAATGTACATTATCTGTGTAGTACTGTTACACACCTCTCAGTGTAGCTTTGTGGATCTGTAACTCATGCACGTATGAGATCCCGAGTTAATCTTAACTGAATCAACCAGGATGGACAATAGACTATTTTACAGTCTTCACATTATACTGCTAAAAATAAAAAGCAAATAGAAGGAATTAACGTATTTTCAACTTTATATGCAGAAAATGTATGCTGTGAAAAGTTAGTACCACACCCTCATTTTATTAATAACAAGAACATTCACAGAGTCCTTACACGTAGATTAAATAGGATTTACCCTCTTGTATGTGGAAGGGACCTGAATTTATCAGGCTTCCCTATACAAACATCAGAGCCATAATTCATCTGCTTTTTGTCATCATTAAAATTAATGCTATAAACCAGGGAAAACATAAAACATATGTGTTCCAACTTCATGCAGATCACATTTTTAATAGGAGCTTAATTTGAGTTTATGCAGATGTCACATGCTGTCATGGCATAATTATTCAGCGATGAATGCCTGTTGACTCCCTAGGTATACAACAATGAGAGAGAAAACTGTCGCTCTGGTTTGAGAAATTCCAGACCATGAGCGATTTACTCTACCATGTTCTGCCCCAGTGAGACCTGGTAAAATAAACTCAGAAAGCAAATTAATGGTCCACAAACATGACAGAGAGGAACAATTCACTTATCTTTCCATATGTGCTTTTCTGGTCTTCAGCATTCAAAACAGGCTCACTTTGTATCTGTTACCCTGTGCACTGGGTTTTTATTATGCATTGAGCCAGCAGAGTGATGCCTTTTTACCATCTCTCTTTTTAATAAAAACTGTTACACCCATGTTTAGATGCCACTGGGAAATTATATCGACTTAAATGCAAATATTTCATGAGGATGGACCATATGCACTGTGACGATTTCTTACATCTCCAGATTTCCTTGCGGTTCCATCTGGAGTATGATGAGGCAAAAGGATGAGTGTTTTATTTACACCAAGCTGGGTCTCAGTGAAGACTTGCCACTCACTCATAATGATGTGGTACAACTCTTATTTGCTTTCAGCAAATTAGAAAAGCCTTCAAGAAATAATTATTGTTTTGGAAAAGTTATTGTAGGAAATAGAAAACTCCATCAATTCATGGGGAAAACACAAATTTTAGAGGACAGTTTGAGAAGTAAAAAGACTTTAAAAATATCTATACACTTCGACTTGATTACTTCCTTCTTTAAAATGTATCCTAATTTTAAAAAGAAGAGGTTTATCATGGTGGTGTTTAGAATACTAAAAATAATTTATGCAAGTAAGAATGACAGAGTAGGGAATATCCACACACCTGACTATGACACAGGTTTTAACTTGGCTGTTCATGCCACGTATCCATGAATATGAAAATGAATGCATATTTCAATGTGCAACGTAAACAAATGTAAAATACTGGGAGAAATTGCATTAAAATATTAGGGCCCTAATTTATGAGAGTAGAGAGCTTTGCATATACTAGTTTTGTCTATTTTTTAAGGTTTTGTACAATGATAATGAAAGACTTGTATTTTAAAAAGTCCAAGCTGTAAATCCCATCACCCAATCCCTAAATAGTACATTAATTCCCTCAACAAACAACACTGTACCACCTACTGTCCGAACAGTGCCACCCTTCCAAGAGTCCCCATTCCCTTCAGTGAGTGGCCCTCTGAGGAACAGTGGTCACGTGCCCCTCGAGGTGGAGAAGAACATGACCTTGGGTAGACGGACGGTGTGAGGCAGAGAGTCACCGCAAGCAACGAGGGACTCCGACAGCGGCAGTGGCGCTGCTCTCACAGAATCAAGGAGATCTGCACAGACACTTATTCACCATGTCCCTCTTTTTAGAGAAAGGCCTTAACTGTCCAAAACTTTTGTAAACATCTTGACTGCTCAACATATATCAAACTAAGGCAATAACTCTAATCTTCATGACTTTGTTTATGGCAAAACACAAGCATTATCTTTGCTTAGACAAGTTGTCAGATATTATTAGGTGACTTCTTTTGCTCCCAAGTTAATAACCCACAGAGAGTCACTCTCACCTGTTGAGTTATTTTTGAGTCTCTAATTATAGTCTTTTAAAGGACACACAAATTATTTATAAATGAATTTTTCTTGCTATAACTGATAGTTTGGCCCTAGAAGAAAGATTTGTTCACATCAAAAATTGACTATAATTGTATAATTTAAAATAAATCTACTGTTTTTATTTGATTTATTAAATAAAATCAATGTTTGGTATTGAAAAGAATACCATAGGTCCAAAATTACCATTTATCACAACTGGACACACAGATTATTTCAAATTATATCCTTTGTTGGAAAAAATAGACAAATCCTTATTTTAAATTATTTTGAATATTCAAAACCTCCAGTAATATCTTATTCAGAGTAATTTACAATTACTGGAAAATATACACTGGGTATGTATTTTTCACCTTCAAATTATAAATTATTTATCTGAATTAAGCTCCTTGTCGAGGGGCGGGGGATTTAGCTCAGCTGTTCTGGCGCAAGGGCCCGGGTTCGATCCCCGGTAACCACATACCATACTGGGCGTGGAGACTCACGCCCAGCAACAGTCAGCACCACATACCACAGTGCCGGGCGTGGTGGCTCACGCCTGTCATCCCAACACTCGGGAGGCAGAGGCAGGAGGATTGCTGTGGTGTGAGTTTGAGGCTGAGCTCAGGGCCAGCCTGAACCACAAAGTGAGACCCTGTCTCAAAAAACCTAAAAAAAAAAAAGTTCCTTGTCAAGGATGAGCAAGGAGGAATAGAAAGTGGAAATATCACAACTTGTTGATATTAATGGGTCAAAATGGAGAGTGGGGAAGATGACTAGAGAGTCCTGGGACGTAGTGTGGGTCAGATGCAGCCTGCAGAATGTAGATAACTTTTCATAGCACTGAAAACTTTTCATCATTGCAAATGTCCTGTATCACTAACTACAGCAAGGACTAATTTAAAACATAAATATATTTTCCTTAAGCCATTTTAACTTATAAACTTACAGGCCAAATGGTGACATTAATTTTTATTCATTCATTTATTGCAGTACTGAGGATCAAACTCACAACTTTGTGCTTGCAAAGCAGGCAGCGGTGCCACTGAGGTAAATTTCAAAAATTATGCTACAGTAAAGTTTTGAGGTTTGGTCTTGATGTCCTAAAGTGACGACTGAGGAGGTCTGGCATTTTGATGGTGGCATCAACGATGCTGCCCGGTTCCCAGCCTGAGAGGTCCCTAGGAACCATGTCTAGGAACCCAAGCTCAAAAGGAATCCAGGGCAAAATTAAAATATTACAGACAGCGGGACGTTAGCCCCATCTTCTGAACCCGAATAGCGGCCAGTCAGATTTTGTGTGATTGTCACTGGATCACCAGTGGTGCGCTGCTCACTCCACTCACGCCTGTGTAGTTATCGCTGCAATCTAAGGAGACGCTTCGGCCTAAAAGGCCGACACTAGAGCTGAGCACTGAGGTGTTTCTCTTCACAGAAGTGTAAACAAATTAAAATATTAGGTAGCTGAAACACAAGCCACGTTCGAATTTGATTGAGGCTGATCATTTAAGTTGATCTTGGTAAGTAAACCCATTTATGCTAATATTTTCTATTTTTAAATGTATTGCAAATGACAAATTACGGGCACCATCTAAGTTACAAATCCTTGCCTATGTATAAACACAGATATAGATTTACTGTTCTCATATACTTTTTAACAGTTACGCAGTAAAGCTGTAGAAAATTATAAATAAAGCCCAAGTGATTACCGACAGTGGCCCGCGTGACCCCCAGGGAGATTTGCTTCAGCAGCCCTGTGTGATGTCATCCCTCCGTGTTGACCACTCAGCATCTCAAGGTGAGAATGTTCCCACAGTGTCCTCACGCTGTAGGCGCTGACCTTTGTGAGTTGCAGTTAGTAGAAATTCACGTTAAATTACAGGAAGGGTATTACCCTGTGTAAACTCAAGCCTGACCTCGAGTATCAGTCCCACGTGGTATACCCCTGCTGCCTTGTGGCTCACCCAGCTCCGCCCTCTGAGCCCCGGAGCACATACAGTGGTGGCACAGCCACCTTCGTGCCATTTCAGCTGGACTTGCATGTTTAACAATGTCCAATTTTTAAAGTTTTAATTAACTATATAGAAGCATGTAGAATTTTTCTTAATTTTCAGATTTCTTTCTTTCTTTCAAAACTTTAGAAGTTGTTTTCATATTGTTTATTTTCAGAGTGATGGCTTGAAATTACTGTAAAAGTCACTTAATAATTTCCTGTTATTTACAGTCTTTGAAATTCTTAAATATAGTTTGCATAAATGTACAAGTAGTGGTTAGATTAAAAGATGTTTACACATCAGTTGAAAGAAATTATAAAATAGGCTCAGGAAGACAAGAATCAAGTGTAACTAATGAACTGCAATTCTGTATAAACTGATTTATGAGCTTTGATTTGGAAATGTTTGAAAGCATAGAGGAGACTCATCAGTTCTGAAGTGAGATAGAGTGGTGATGACGTCACTTCCCACATGGCGTCCTCACTCAAGTTTCCTGTGACGTTGATCACAAGAGAACCTCTGGCCGGTTCTGGTCCCAGAGCTAAGTGTCCGTGGCGTTCTGAGCAGCCCAAGTCGGGAGCAGGTGCATTTGGGGCACTAAGTGGCGCGGATCTGCGGGCACTGTGAAAAGTCCTCCCGAAAGGGGCGCTATGCTTTGTTTAGAGCGCTGCTTATTTTGTAGTTCTCAGAAAACCAGAAACGGTATTTCCAGAATTTGAGCTTAGTCTCTCATCATTTCAGTTTTACGATTTGGATATGGCTGTGTTAGAAAATGAGCTCCTTATTTTTTTAGACACTAGAATTTTATGGATGCCAGGCTAAAACATGTATGGAAAAGTGAGACACAGGACCGCTCTATACGAGTCTACCCGAACAGAACACCCGAAGGACTCCCACTTGCTGGCCACGTCTAGTGCAGCAGCCCACAACTCTGCCCTTGGGCAGGACACAGAAGAGGTCAGACCACAGCCATGAGTAGGCTGTCTCCCTCTGGGGCCCAGGGAGAGAGACCCTGTCACATATTGTCTAGTGCCCCATGAGTTTACATGTCAGCTGCTGAAGGCATTGGGGAAAATAAAGCTATGGAATGCCCAGACCTACCCATGGGATGGCATTCTGCACCTACTGCTGCGGGCCACTCGGGGATGTCGGGAATAAAGGTCAAGGACGTGTGGGTGGCAGGGGGAGGATCCGATATTTGGAGCCAAGTGTCTCTGCTCACTGCATCCGTGGGTGCTCCGCAGGCTCAGAGGAGACTGGCTGTCTTAGAAAATGAGGACATACGTGTGGGAGGATATCAGTTTACACAGAGCTTTGAAACTGCCCATAAACTCTCAGACACTGTTCTGGGAGGAAGAAGCAGTAACTCGTGGGCTGAGAGGAGGCAGGGAGGGGACAGAGCGGAATGAAACTTCTGAGCGATCAGAGGGACGGCAGGAGCTGAGCCAAGGGCCTCCCGACTTACCACTCACCTTCTAGACTGAACCACAAATGGATACTGACTGCATTTCATTTGCAAAAATAAATTATTTCTATTAACACGTAACAGGAAACACAATTAGAAAACACAGAATGAATTTGATCTACTTGATTTCCTGCAAGGCTGCTCTCACTTTACTCTAGGACTTGTATCGTCCTTAATCTTTCATAGTGAGCGAAGGCATTGCTTCTTCTAGTTTTTGTGCCCCCTTGACCTTCTCAAAGACACACGATCTATGCAGAGTGCTACACATGGGTCCTGGGAAGCTTCACGGTGCCCAGCTCTCTGAGAGAGAAATGTGCAGCTCAGGGCTTTCCACAAGGGCTTCTGTTTCTGTGGTTGTTGGCGTATTGTTAGCGAAATTTTGTTTCCTGCTTTCCCCATCGGTAGCTGTTGTAAACTCTGTGTGATACTTTTTCAGAAAATGCACATTAAAGTCCTGTGTTTGACTCTAACTTTAAATGCCCATAGGCTGTTTTCTCCCACGCAGTAACAACATGCAAGCTTCCGGCTACAGGGGACTATTTCTGCTTTTCCTATCATGTTTATAAAACTCACAGATGACCCATAAGGCAAAACCTGTTTTCTCGATGTTACACTCAAAGCACATGCTTATGTTCCCTGGGCTGCGGCTCATAATTAGCAGAAATGGGACTTTAATTATGAGAGTGACTCGGATATTATGACAGAGACAGCTAGTTTAATTATTCAGGCTGTTGCCACCTGAAACGTGTGATTTTAGGGATCCATGACAAAAAAGAGGTGGTTCATGTGCAGAGGAACTATGCTGTGAACAAAGAACTATTATTTTTAATCTTGCTCTGCCACAGGCTGTGCTCACTTGTTTCTTCTTGTCTGCAGGATGATAAGCAGGGCCTGGTGACAAGCGATATGCCTGAGAAACCGAGATAAGTTCTGGTGTTTCCAAGGGACTAATTGGGAGCCATATTTCAAAGCCACGCAGATAAAATCGTGGGCTGCACGGTTTTTCTTGCTGGCCTGCACTGCTTTGAACTGGGCTCTTCGTAGCAGGTTCCGCAGTAAGCTACCTCACACCTGCCCTTCCTCTTCACCCCCAGCCCCATTTCCATGCTCACCTGAGGGCGGGTGAGCGCACGCCAGCGGCTGTCTGAACCGCCGCCCTGGCACCCCGCAGGCCTTTCAGTTTCTGGCTGTTTTCATCGAACACGGGCATTCCGGTGTCTAACATCAGGTGGGAATTTTCTGCTCTTTCTATTCATTCCACCACGTCTCTACTTTTCCTCCACTGTCCCTCGTAGCCTCTCCTTTTCCTCATCTATTGACGTCCTCCCTCAATGTCAATAAAATGCCTTTGTTTATGTTCAGTATTTGCCTTTCTTGCATTTAATTTCTCTTTAATATTTAAAGCGTGTCTGAGAACTTAAAAGGCATGACTCTTATTTGCATGTCTCCATTTTTTCTCTTTTGACTTGAGGATACCTGAGTGACCTCAGCTTGAATGTCCGTTCGCAGTCTCTCCATAAGTCCTCATGATCCACATCCATGTGAAAAGCCTAGAACATCCTTCTGGCCTCCCCAGTTCACCCTGCCATCAAATCTCTTCAGTCCTGCAGCCAGCGAGCTCATACGCCCTCTGCTTTTCCTTCAGTCCTGCAGCCAGCGAGCTCATACGCCCTCTGCTTTTCCTTCAGTCCTGCAGCCAGCGAGCTCATACGCCCTCTGCTTTTCCTTCAGTCCTGCAGCCAGCGAGCTCATACGCCCTCTGCTTTTCCGTTTCCAGTGTTGGCCGTGACAATGTGGACCTGGCTGGGGCGGCTTTATCACACTCTCCTCAAGAGCTTCCAAAATCCTGTTCTCATTGTGCTAATTTCCTGCTCTGTCATCTCAGTAGCTCTGTCTTCATTATCCTTCTCCATGAGATTCTTCATACTCTGGCCTAATCCTCACTGTCCATTTTCTTTCCTTTCTACATATAATAGATAAAAGGGTGTATCCAGAAGAATTTCTTTACTATGCAAAAACTCTAGTACATTTGCTATAGTCTCATGTCTTTGTTTTTCAGGGTTGTCTAAAAGGAAAAAGCACTTAGTTCTATTCTCTTAACATAGGTATTATACTATTTTAAGAAGTTAAATTTTATGCAGACCTGAATTCTAATTATGTTTATGTAATTTTCCAGATGCATTAGTTATTTAACCTTTTAACCATAAGTTCTCTACTCTCTAAAGAGAGAAAAAATCCTATCTACCTGTAGATAATTTGTAGTAAATAAGATACCTTGGCTGGCGTGTCTGGACATATATTCATTTGTATCTACAGATATTTTAAGCATGGCAGGGGCTGGGTTATATAGAAAGCTAAACTGAAAAACAGAATATCAGCTCTCTGTACTTACAGAGCTGTAGGCAAAACAGACATTTGACAAATATTTTTACTACACTCAGGTTATTTTCTTATATATTTCTCAGGCAACAATATCACATGAAAATATATGAAGTAGTTAATCTTAGCTGGAGACGAAACGAAGGAGTCAAGAGAAACTCCTCCGAAAGCCGTGGGAGTGGCGGGAGGCTCGGGAAGAGAAGAGAGTGGCGCAGCCCGGCAGGAGGGGCTCCGCGGGCCGAGCCGCTTGTCTCCGGGCGCTGCGGATACTGCGAATGGACTCTCCTCCAGAACAGGGTCCCATAGGCCTCTGCTCTCTGCCGGCTACTTGTACCATACTCTTTTCAAATCTTTCTTGGCCTTCATCTCTGTAGGTGCTGTGGTCTTTGTGTTCGCGACAGGGACTCTCCTCTAACCCTGACCTCTGCTACTCCAGGCAATGCCGGGTAACCATGGGGCTCCCTGGTACTTTGTACATAACTGTGTCTCGCTAGTCTTTGTTTGACATCACATGTGATTTTGAATTTAAATACTCATGCACTTCTGACTGCAGAAAAGATACTAAGTTTCTCTTTCTCCTAAAAGTCCATAATGTTGGTGTAACTCGCAAAGTGATCACAAGAAGTGTTGTTAAAAATGTGTTTTGATTATGTTTGTTTTATGACTTTGCCGCATTCTAGGAATTCCTGTCTCGTACCATTCAATTTTATGTACCACTCTCACAGTGTGCAAAACCAGTATTATCTGTGCTTACATGCTGGTCAGCTATAAACAAAAATTTGACATCACTTGAAAGGTGATAAAGTAATGTATTGTCACTTGACTCTAAATTTTGATATATGTAGAAAAATTGTATGAAATGTACAATCTTGCTGTAATTTTTTTCTTACTTTCCTATTCAGTGAGTTAAATACCACTACATTTCAAAATACTCAAAAATAAATCCAGTGCAATTTGAGCCAGTCGATGCTTAAGTCTTTCCAAGTGAGATTAATTTGTGAAATGGTCTCTCTGAGAGGCAGGACCCGCTGTTGCCCTGAATTATCTGTAATGTTGATACTGCTTTTGGGATTTTAAGCAGTGGAGAAGGTGGTTATATTTGTTTATTTAAATTAATGGATATTATCAAGACTCCACAAAATCTCAAACATGCTGTGGAAAAGCATGTAGATTGCTACAAAGAATACACTTTGCATATAGTATATCTCCGACTTAGCCTTGAAAGGGAAAAAGGGAAACGGTCTGCTGACATCGCGCACACTGCACTGGCGGAAGTACTGGGCTGGGAGGAGAAAGAATTAATGTCGAGACACATTCGATTGCAACGTCCTGCTGAAGTAAAGTGATACGATTAATTCTCAGTCTCATCCTGAGGATAATCCAAAATCCACCCCTAAACTTCAAGGAACTTGCTTTCCTTGACTGCATATTTCTGGGCCATGTCTTCATACTTCCCTCAGTGTGGAAATCCCGACATATAATGTCCGATTAACTCGAGAGTGAAGCACTTAAACAAACGGAGCCATTTTATCAAATGCTCCTTTCATCCAGCCTGCTGATATTAAGGAGTTCTCAAATGCTCCGTTTAGAACACAAAGCAATAAGTCAGGAGCAAACAGTGCTCATGGTGTTAAAGTGCTCTCGGTATTTTTCACACAGACGTGACGGTGGCATGTCTAGGTGGCCCTGACCACTGCGGCTCTTGTCAGCTTACAGTATCTGAGAAGATGGGTGAGTTAATGGCTCACATGTGCCAAAGACGTGCTGTTCATACACAGACCCAAAACAGAACACAAATGCATTTAGAGTCTCTCTTGGGCTGAAATACCTGACTGGGAAGTAGGTCCTGTCATCTCCTGCCAACTCCAGTGCTGATGGGGGAAGATGAAAGGCCCGGCTCTCACCCACGTGAAATCTGCCTTCATCTCCAGAGAGCTTTAACTCGAAACTCAAGCAGAGGGACAGAGTTTTCCTGCACCACCCCTCGGTCCTGATCCTCTGAACATCCCGGCACACTGCTGACCTTCGCCCCCCTAGACCACTCCACCGCCCAGGTGTGGAAGCTCAGCTTGGGAAACCACTGCTTCTGAAGTGCCAGTCCTCAGGGGGAAGCGGGCTGTACCACGGCATCTGCACTCCCTCAGCGCGCAGGACAAGAGAGACGCCTACATCCCCTCTGAGTCTTCTTTCTCTAGGAAGAGGGCTGTCTATGAACAGAAAGTCCCAAATTCATAAAAACATGAGAAAGCCCGAGGTTAGCCAGACTAGTTTTACCTGAATTTATCTATTCTCTCCCTGTAGGATAACTATTTGTTAATCAGTATATATTACTCCTGATATAAAAATGGCAATATGGCAAAATATAGAAAGGCACTTGGATTGCAGTATGTTGGCCTCACTATTTTATTTTTATCTGAGAAAGATTACTTTGCCATTTATTCAAGAGATCAAATTCATTATGCACTTTTATTTCATGTTCTCATTCTAATTGGTACACTGTTTTTTTTTACATTGGAGAAATCCAACCTAATTTACCCCTGAGAGATAAAGACCATCCCAATAAATCAGAAAGTTTATGTGATGTGAACCCCCTGCAGCCACATCCCATTTCAGACTTGGTCTCTGAATCTTCCCACACGCTCAGCAGAGCCATGTGCAGGCACCATCTACCCCACACACTCCCTGATGCCAACATCAGCAACAGTTGTGTTACCTGCAGTATGGAGAAGTCAGGGAACTCGGAGGAAATAATGCAGGTATTAAGATCAGAGATGAGAGGGACTTGGAGAGCACATGTGTGAGCGCATATTTCACCAGGTTACAGAGGTATTAAAGGCAAAGCCCCACCAGAAGAGAGGCTGGGACTGCAGAGGAACAGCTCAGCATGCCAGGAAAGAGGGGGAGGCGGTCGCACAAGGGCGCAGAGGCAGGAGGGACCAGGACCGGGCCTGACCCCCTCGATGCCTGTGTCAGACGGAGGCAAAGGAACACGACACACGGGGCGGAGGCAGCTTTGCACTTGAAAATGGCTCCAGCTCTGCATTGGAGCTGACTGGGCTGAGGGGTAGTTGAGGAGTGGAGGGTGGGATGGGATTTACAAGGATGATCCCACCAAGTGAAACCATGTGTTTTGGTGACCTGGGAGCCCTGCTGGTCCCCGGTAGAAGAGTCTGTGTGGTTTGATGCAAGCCGGCACTGTATGCACAGCAACTGCCTTTCCTTGGTGGTTCCTACATGTTCCCCATGATGCTGAATACTGTGCGTTCCTGCCACCTTGTGCTTCTTCTCTCGTGGCTTGCTGTTCCAAACCCCTCACAGGATGCATCTCAATAGCTTTCTTTTAATTTTATTATTACTCTAAAAGAAATCCAAATCAAGGAGAAAGCTGTAATGCCATGAATGTTCCCACTCATGCCCCAGATTAGGTACATGTATGATGGGCTTGTGACCATGACAATGTCCTCACGCACCTGTCACTGAGACAAGTCCAGGAACTGTGCTCCGACACACAGAACTGTAGAAAGCACTAAGTTACATGGCTGTGGGTCTACACTTAACAGCATAGTGTGGCAGCAGTTTTAAACATTCAACCCAGCATAACCCATGTTGACATATCAGTAAGTGAAACTTCTCACACTAGGAAGTGCCTCACACTTCAAAGTCCTTGAGAAAGATTTTCGTTTTCAGTTCTTGTGACAGGTCAAAGATGGACAGTGCCCAGAAGTTCATCTGCATTTGGAAAACAGTTACGTCAAATGCTTCTTGAGTAGACATTTGCTTCCGTAAGTTAAATGGAAAATGGACAAGAGCCTCCATTTACATAGGGCCATGCCACCTAAAGTGAATTATATTCTTTACATTGTGCCTTCATAATGTTGTCTAAAAGAGTATCAGTTTCTATGGGTAAAAACAAACAATTTATGTAGATATGCATATGTTTTACATATAGCACACAGTATATTATATATATTTTCCTTGAAGCGTTTTGTAGAAAGGTCACTATCAGCTTTTAGTATTGTAAATATAAATCAAATGACTTTCTAATGCCTTTTCCCTACGTCAGATTTTATCTCTTTAGACTATTGAGGTTTGTGACCATAAAATGCTTTGTTCTTACATCTTCGCAGTTCTTTTCTCATGCTGTATGTCAGCACTCACTGGTCTCCGCCCGGCTTAATGAACATTTTTTCCCTAGCAGATGTTGCTTTCTGGTTTTGCTTTCCTCTTTCATGTTATCCAGGGCAGATCAAAGCATTTAGTCATCGCTGTCTGTGGTACGCAGAGGTGTGTGGGTGACATTTTGCATGATTCTTCTGTTCTGGTCGCTTCTCTAATGTTTTCAGTTATTTTCTTTGCTAAACTCTGATAGGTGTTGACCGCTGCAGTTAATAGAAATCATCTTTAATCCAGCTACTTTATAAGAATAAAAGCAGTAAATATTGAGATAATATTCAAAGTTTATGTTTTGTAGAGACAGCCAAATCATTCCCAGTTAGTATTATTTTTGTGGAAGAATCCTAAAATTTTCTCTGATATTAACAGTATAGTTTTTAATCAGACAACAAATGCCCAGAGAAGCCTAGGTAAGAGACAAAAATAGTTGAACAATAATTATGTAATGTTACTATTAATGGCTTTCTTTTAATTTTGAAGAAGAAAACTTGTAAGCAGTTGCACATATGGGAGATCATGGCCTTCATTTCCTTCCACACATTTGGTAGTAAGATGTGCGGGGCCGTGGGAAGGACTCTGGGTCTGCTTTTGGGAGAAGAGAATTTCAATTCAGCTTTACCACTGAGCAGCCAGACCTCAGAGTACTAGGTAACCAAGCTGATTCTGAATTTCTACATTCTGAAATGAAGAGTGGGCATGAGAGATGTTACGAGCACCTGTTGGCTACTGTATAGTTTTAGCAAGAATTCTGTGGACACTGTGGTTACGGTTTATCACAGGATATAGTTTTTCGGTAAGAGATGGCATCACGTCAGCTGCTCCAGTATCGCACTGGACTTTAAGTTGGGAGCGCAAGCAGTTATTCAACTTATGTTCCTAGCTTAAAATTTTATGTTCCAAAGTATTACTCTTAGCAGTAGAGTCGAAGCCTTTTCCATTTTGTCTTAGACTGTTCACATTTCAGACTTCTCTTGATAGGTATAAAATGAATGGACAGAATCCATAGCAAATGCATCATCTTATCTTTTTATCTTACCAGAACTCGATTTTAACCAAGAGACTGAGAACTAGCACTTGTCTCTGATACACCAGATAAACATGGTGGTTCCAGTCTCTTCTAGTCTCCTGGGAGTTTGCATCACAAGACGGTGACATTTTGCTTAAAACTCGTAGGATCTTCCATGTTCTTTGGTCAGACAAGTTATATTTTCTAAAAGAGCACATTGTAATGTGTATCCAGGAAACCGGGTAATTTTATTGTGGGGTTTAAAACCAGTTTCCATGTGATGTGGCCACAGTTGTACTGGACAATGACCAGCCGATATGGCAGCAGAAGGAAATTCCTGCCCTGGCTCTTGAATCTGTCACAAAGACCCAGGCCAGCAAAGGGCAAAGCCCTGTGGGCCCTGGGATGCCACTCTTTTCAGGTCATGCAATGGAAATATTAGCCAAGGCAGCCACTAATGGCGGCAAGATGGAATCAAAAGAAGACACACTTGCTGGTGTAGAGCATGCAAAAGGAGCCCGACCTGGCAACACAGACAAACCACACTCACAGCTCAGGCGCAATTTGGTCTGTGAACCAAAGCACAAAGAAGTGAGTGGGGTGCTGGGGGGCCAGAGCCAGTCATTACACATAGGTGCATTATGTGCGTGAGACAAGTCCTGCTTTTATTAGAAGACAGTCCCGAGGTATGAAAACATTTAGCTCAGTCGAATGTCATCCAATGGCAGCCAAGGGCGCAAGTGAGGCAGTGTCAGATCTGTGAATCGATTTTAGATCCCATTAGACTCCTTTTGTAGCTGCTCAGCAATTCCTGAGATTGCTTTCAGTGCCAACTTGCACAATTGAATTAGAATGGCAGACTGGAAAATAGAAATACAATAAAAATGGAAAGCAGTCACTCTGTGCAGCCCGACGTCTTACGACTCCAACATTATCATCCTGCCTATCAATGTCCATGTCTCAAGTAGGGCTTGTTCTGCAAGGGATTTTAAATTAGTAATGTTCACAGCAAACTATGCAAAGATACAGTTAATTGCATGGAATGAAACTTGAAGGTATTCAACTTTTTAAGCAATGGCTAAAGGATCACTTTTCTCATGAATATATATATATTTCTCTACGTTTGCCCAAGCTGGACATTTTAAAGATTCATGACTAGACAAGTAAATTTGAATAAAATGTAGAAATAGCTAAGTAAATATTAAAAAAATAATGAACATATCAATCATGTAACATGTTGGTTGGTGTATGATATTTAAAATGTTCTGGTTCTTAGATAATACAGAATGTGTTAATTAATGGGAATTTTACAAACTATTGGCATATGTTTTATTTGTGCTTTTGAAATATTCCATAATCAAAATATTAGGAAAAGTATATGTTTCATTGCCAAACTCTCTTTCAGTTAGTATTAGAAAACTAACTGTTTAAAACTAGAAAGTTTATTTTAAATACACTTTTATTACTGCTCCAGATTCTGACTTCTCCTGTGTCATAAAGAGGAACCACAGCACTGTTCACACAGCCCGCTGTTGGCCAGCGTCTGCTGGAGGTAAGTGGCAGCCTCCATTTCTCCGCTCAGCCCCGCGTTACAGTACTAAGACACGTAACTGCTTCCGTGAGGATCCTAGCACTTGTCTTACTGAAACAACATTCCAGCCTTCTGGAGTATGTCATTACCATAACCACTAAGGGACTCTGTGAAGCCATCACTGCCATGGAATTGTACCAAACTGACAAATATTGTCACATTTTCAGCAAAAATAATTTAATATTACTTTCAAGAAACCTCTTGATAAGGCAAGTCATAATTCATCTAACTTGACACTCAATGTTTTGGGACTGCTTAGTCTTGAATATTAATAAACACATGGTACAGCCATTCCCATCGGGGTGCAACGCTGATGCCACCACAGAGGCCGTATGTTACAATGGCTCAGAACAGACTCACACGCTGGGGTATGATGGGTAACTTCTTGAACCTTTCTGAGCCTTAGTTTCTTTAAATAAAAAATAAAGATAATGCTTCCATTATAGCCTGGTGACAATCAAGAGGTGTGGTGTCAATAAAGCCATCAAATATGCCAACATAGATAGATACTATTACTAATAAATGCAATAACAAAAATCATGGAAAGTAATTATGGCGGAAAAATGGAGCAAAATAACCAAGAACAAGTAACGAATATCGTTTTCATTAAAATTTCACATAATTAGTAGAGATTAAAATACAGGAATAAATCACAAGTACCATAGATTAGGGATCTTTTCATAGTAAAGTCACTTTTCTGTTATATGATTCTTATTTTTTTCTGCTTAGTTTTTGTTTGGGGAATTCTTTTTAATAAAGTGTGGCTTAATTGGTTTCATATGTCCACTGCACAAAACAGATTTCTGTGGATTTGTAAGCATGGAGAAAACTGTTTTTGTGATTGGCCACGGGTGAGAAACCCACACAAATTTGCACATCGGAGCTTCTGCTTTATGTGCAACACAATGCAGCCTCTTTGTAGATTCAGGATTGAAAACTGAATCCACAGAGCCACAGTGTGCTGTGATGCGCCTTCTCCCCGAGGACTGCAGAGAGCTGAAAGCCCGTTCCCCGACACGGTCTCATTATTTATATTCCCTCTGCTGTTTTGTGAACCTGAGCGTTATTTTGATCCTTGCTGTTTTCTTTAAAATGTTTTGGACTTTGGCTCGGTAACGTTCACTCAGCCCCATGTCAGCGCTGAACTTTTGTCTTAGTCTCGCAAGGAATTCTCTCCCCATTTTTATTCCAGAAGTAAGTTTTGAAACTTTGAGGCATGAGTAGTAGTTTCTCACTGAAAGCTCTCATGGCTGTGGACCAGCCACCCCGATCTCAGCCTCCGCCCTTCCCAGCCTCCTGCTCCGTGGTCTGCAGCGCCGACTTGCTCCCTTGTGGACTGACTGTGCTCACTCTGCCTCTGTACTTCTGCTCCTTGCTCACAGCCTAAAGCACCAGCCACTCTGTCAGCACCTGTCCACTTCACAGAGTCCAGTGTCAGGGCAGCTGCCTCCCTTTCCTTCATCATGCGTCCCTTGTTGACACTCCTCTCTGCCAAACCAGGTGCATAGGAAGCATCTCTAAAGCAGAGACGTAGGAGCAAAGCCTGACTTCACCCCAGAGTCAGAATCAGTCATTGTCTTGTCTTTCCCACTGTGAGTCCAGAATTTCTTCTCACTTCTGGGATCTGGACTCAGACACAAATGTCTGGCTCAAGTGCTGGGCCCAGGCTCATTCAGAACAATGCAGGAGCCTCAGTTTCTCCTTCGTGGGCATCGGCTCCCTCAGAGACCATGACGACTGTGAAGGGATAGACTCAGAGCACATACAGTAACTACCTGTGGATGCTAGTTCTTGGTCAAGTCATTGCTTCTGATGTGGATGTCTGTGCCTCTACCCTAGTGCGACTCTCTCAAGCTCTTGCTGGTAGTGCTCCTGTCCCTGCTCCTGTCCTGTGGGGATCTCTCAGAGAAAACACTTCCCATGACTTCAGTAAACTCACTTTTACCGTGATGGGGCCCCTGCTGTGGGAACAAGGTACAGCACACTGCAGCTCAGCACTGGCTGGCGTCACAGCCCTACGGCGGTCGGGGGCTTCCGCCCTCTCATCTGTGACCCTTTTCTCACCCTGGTCCTCTCAGCTGCCCTTGGCCTCTCTTTGGGGACACAGCTGTGACTGACACTCTGCTGTGGTTTTTCAGAATCCCAGGAATCAGGATCATAAACGTCAGCCAAAGGCCCTGAAATTTCCAGATTTTTCATGATTATCGGGTGTTCTTTCAGTCACTGACTGACAATAGCCTTTCTGCTGCACTGAGGCCTTAGGAAGACTTCACTTCTGTTCAGATGTCTGGCAGGAGGTGGGCCACTGAACTCACACAACAAACAACATGTCCTGCAACCTGAGAATTGATGTCACTATTTCCACTCATCTCTGCTGCTGCATTTCAGAATAAAGAGTTATGCAATTATGTGAGAAACATTTTTATACAATGGAACCAAATAAGTGATGAGGTGAAATAATATTCATTGCAAAACTATTTATTATATGCAACAAATAGTGAAGGCAAGCAAATCAAAATATCAAATGGTGGATAAGAAACACTTTAAAATATGTTTAGGGGTGCTAGCTTGGGTTTTGAGATCTTTTTTTCAATTGCCTATTTATGTTTAACATTTTGAATTTCAATAAAATCTAGCCTTGTTTCTAATCATAACAGTGGGTTTCCCTCTGTGCCAAATCTGGCTACCTCTACAATTATTCTTCAAGGAGTACTCTTACTGATAACAGTCAGAGGTTAGAATTCTAGTAGCTCATTTAAAGCACACAGGTGAACTAACTTCTCTTGAAATTTATGAACAGTGAAGACTTTTAAAATAGAAAGTGCAGGTCATGTTAAAATTCAATTTGAAATATAAATGGTGGTATTATTTATGAGCATGGTAATTTATATAGGATTATCTTGTAAAATCATTGAAATATTTCAAATATTAGGAGAGAGAGACCTGGACACCTCAGAGGACTTAATGTGACGGCCTTTGGCTCAAGCCAGTCAAGAAAGTGGGGCGATGCATCTGGTGCAGGTTGTGGGGGACAGAGAGGAGCAGCTGGCTGTGGGTCTTGGCTCCTGTGACCTTGGTAAGCTTATTACAGAGAAGCACATACTCCTGCACGCGACACCAGAGAGCGAGGGGTGTCCCCTCCCCCAAAGCAGTCCCTCCTTGTTTTGCCAACATATCTGAAATTCTCAGCATTAGTATTTCTTCTTGGAAATAAGTTCTGCTCTACTGAACCATAGAGCAAAATAATTGAGAGAGGTGACTCAATTAGAAGGGGTAGATTAAATGTATCAATCAATTGCCACTACACTACCTACTACTTAAATAGCACTGTGGCTGGGGTTGTTCCTAGGGCCATTCGATTCCAAGTTCTACAGAAGAGCAGATTGCTGCTCTAGGTGGAAATGAAAAAAACAGACAAACCATTTTATTTCCTGCCCAGATATATTGGTTGTCACTGTAGCGATGACCTTGGAGATGGCCATTAAGCCTCCTTGCATTTCTGAGTGTCCCTTTGGTTCTCC
This sequence comes from Petromus typicus, assembly GCA_004026965.1. Classification (NCBI taxonomy): domain Eukaryota; kingdom Metazoa; phylum Chordata; class Mammalia; order Rodentia; family Petromuridae; genus Petromus; species Petromus typicus. The sequence continues at coordinate 203,157 of PVIR01000066.1, read as the reverse complement.
CATAAATTGAGATCATGACATTATGAGAGTATTTATAGAGTTAATAATTTTCCGCTCTCAGCTGAGCTTGTCTTTCTTTAAATTTCCTGCCAGTGCACAGAAGAAACCCATTTGGAATTTGAGGAAACATCCAGAGACTTCTCTGGAAAGCTATACTCTTCCTAAATCCATACAGTTTTTATTAGCAGATGTAAATTTGAAGGAGAAGCACCATGTCCTGTAATCCGTTTGGGAGCCATCTGCCTCTTAGGGCTGATGTACGATTTTCTTCGGAGCTGAGTAGAGGCTGAGAACGGCAGCTCAGACTCCTCTGCTCGCGTCTGCGTGGTTCTGTGCATGCAACTGCACACGTCTCGCAGCGAACACACATGTGCGTGGAGTGTGCGTCTCTGGCAGCTCTCTGCTGTGTCAAGTGCTATTGGCAGATACCCAAGAATTGATTGACACATGTCCTCCGGAGCTGCAGTTAATTACTGTGTCTGCCAATCCCCAGATGGACCACAGGAAACGGAAAGCCTGTTTAATAGAGCAATCAGTGACTTGCTGCGTGTGGTCAAAAGGCCCTCACTGTACAGCAAGTCTAGGTTTGAGAATACACTGTACACGTGGAAGACATCTATGTTCATGACGAAGGCTAACCTTGGGGATGTTTGTTATTTGCATTATTGTTACTTGAAAGAAAGTGTTAATTTTCCCTACAAGTTCCAAACAGATGAAATAACACAGACTATTTGCTTCAAAAATAAATTGAGGTCTTTACTTCTGTGGTATTTTGCTACCTAGAATGCAAAGTCCACATTGTCATTTTCTCTAACAGTGGTATGAATTTAAAGTTGTTTGTTGTATGTGACTAGACAAGTGCATTTAAAAAATAAGTTTATATTGTAATTTAGGGGGCAGGTATAGTAATCATATATGCAATACCTGAACTAGAACTTAGAAGAAAATAGTGCCTTCAAAAATGCTATTTGTTAGTAAAAGTGGGTATCTAAAAGCCTGCAGAGAACCAACTATTCAATTCATTGATTTTTTTGTATCATTCTTTTAGTCTCCATTGCATTAATTTCTGCTCTGATACTTATAATTTCTTGCCTAGTACAAGCGTTAGGTTTGCTTTGCTCCTCTTTTTCTAGATGCTTGAAGTTCAGCATTAGATTGTTTATTTGAGCTTGCTCTTTTTCTCAACATCACTGGTCATCCGAGAGATGCAGATGAAAATACCACGGAGATTTCATCAGACTCCACAAAGAATGGCTGCTAGCTCAGAATTAGTCAGCAACAAATGTTAGCGAGGCTGCGGAGAAGGAACCCTTCTCCACTGTTGGTGGGAATGCGGACTTGTACAACCTCTGTGGAAATCACTGTGTAAACTCCTCAAAAAGCTAAGATTGGAGGTCCCTTTTGACCTGGCCATTGTTCTGCTAGGTATATACACAAAAAATTGAAAGATTCATATCAGAGTGACATATGTGCACCCATGTTTATAACAGCTCAGTTTGTGATTGCTAAATCTTGGAAACAACCCAAATGTCCATCAACTGGAGACTGGATAAAAAAGCTGTGGTTCTTCTATAGAATGGAGTATTACTCTGCCATAAAAATGATAAGATTCTGGGCTGGGGGTTTATCTCAGTGGCTCAGGCGCCTGCCTTGCAAGCACAAGGGCCAAGGTTTGATCCCTGGTAACCACATACCATACCGGGTGTGGAGACTCACCCCAGCAGCAACCAGTACCACATACCCCAGTGCCGGGCGTGGTGGCTCACACCTGTAATCCCAGCACTTGGGGGGCAGAGGCAGGAGGATTGCTGTGATGTGAGTTTGAGGCTGAGCTCAGGGCCAGCCTGAACTACAAAGTGAGACCTTGTCTCAAAAAAAAAAAAAAAAATGATATTCATTCATACTCAAATGCATGTACCTTTAGGACATCCTTATATGTGAAATAAATAGGTCACAGATGTGCAAATATTGTATCTTTTCTCTAGTATGAGAAAACAAAGATATAAATAAGTTCTAGAATATAAATTAGATATTGTGAAACAGAAAATATTTAAAAGGAAATGGGGTGTAGGGGTAAGTAACTAGGCGAAAAATAATGTGAAAGTAACAAAAATAGTAAAAGCCTATGTGTATAGGTGGTGGGGGCTGTAGGGTGGGTAGGGGAATGGGAAAAATGAGAGTCAGGTCATGTCGTACAATATACCAGTACAAGTGCTCAGTACTGAAAGTGACTATGATGCGTATATGTAATGTATCAATAAAGATTTGAATTAAAAAAAACCCTGCAGAGAGTCTGAACTCCCTCCTCTCTTGGCCTCAGTGTCGCTTTACGACTCACTCCTCCACCACTTTCCTCACTGCCATTCTTCCTGATGATACAAAGTAGACAGACACTGTCTGTCCCCTTCTCTCCAGTTCACATGCAGCCTAGTCCTTCAAAGTCAAAAATAGTAGTTTAAATACTAGTGCAGATCAGGGTAAAGCAAGTTGTTTCATAAACCAGTTTAAGCACTAGAAAGTCAACTCGGTGTATCTGAGAACAGCTATCTTGATAATATCTTTCCCAGAATTTCCTAGATTGCCTATCTAGACTGCTCCCAATTCCCCCTGGTAATTGCATAATCATCTTTCTTCTGACCTCCTCAACAGTCTACAACAGTATTTCCCAATTTACAGTTTTCATGCAAATCAAAGTCACCACTGTTCTAAAAGAGGCCTTTCTCCAGTACTAAGTGCTGAGTACTTCTGAGTCTTAGTCTTGGGAAGACACTGGCTTCCAGTCCACCACCTCCCAGAGTCCAGGGGAAGGTTCACGTATTTGTTGCTGTGGAGGAGGCCCTGAGCGGTCTGTACTTCTCCAGCCACACTTCCCACCCCACCTGGCCAACTCTGCCACACCTTCAGTTCAGAGAGGAAAAGAAAACACTAAGGAAAGTTATCCAAAGGCAGGGTCAGCATAGGACATTTGATTATAAGTGGCCATCAAGACCTGTCAGTCTCCAAGTCTGAAAAAGGGGGAATGAAGATGAGCATGGAATCACCAGCCTGAGGATGAGCCGTCACTTCAGTCTCAGGTCAAGGGAGAGGTGTTTAAGAGGTAAGTGACAATTACTTGCAAGAAAAACGACAGTGGCTTTTAGCCAGGGCACAGGTTTGCACCTTCTAAGATTAATTCCCTTCTTCAGCTTGGCCAAGCCAGGAGACAATGCTCAAGCCTACTAGCAATGCAGACACTCATTTTCATCACAGCTTTCCAGCTCAGAAATGAGGAACACAAACAGCTACTCCAGGCGAAGCAGCGTGTCCTGCACTGTGGTTGGACAAAGCCCCGAGAAGGAGGCGGAGGCCCGGATCTCCACCACGACAGGATCAGAGCTCCGTTTCCCAACAGACACATGTGCCACGTCACGCTGGGAGGACAGGGGAGGTGAGACGTGGTGAGCCAACATCGTCACAATGCGTGGATACTGAAGCTGAGAAAGCTTTGTTTTTTTGTTTGTTTGTTTGTTTGTTTGTTTTTTTTGCTATTGATAAACTGTAAAGCAAGATATGGACCTGCTGTAATCCTGTCTCTCCTACTGTCTTGGGCTAGGAGCTGAGCATTTCTACTCTATGTAGATCACCTCAGATGGCTGTAGGTGGTCCATGAAGAGGTAGCAAGGAAGGAGGGATTTAGTTGGAAGGTGATCAGAACATTAAGTGCATAAAATTCCAGGCCTACGAGCATGAATTTATCCTATTTCTATCCTGATGGAAGGAGTTGATGCAGGCTGTGCTTCCTTAGCATCAGTTCTTATTGGGAAAAAGTCAGAGCTGAGTTTCACCTAGAAAACACCCGGCCCGGAAGACATCTGCTCGACAAGGAAGCTGCACCAAGGACTGCTGTGGGCCACACAGCACATATGCACCCCGAGAGAACCTCTCATCTCAGTTATAATAGTGACAAACATGCAAATGAGATCTTATCTTTGGGATTCCAGAAATACTCCCGGTACAAATCCTTTTTTTTTTTTTTTTTTTTTTTTTGCTGAGTATTTCTGAGTCTCAGTTTGGAAGAAAATTCTGTCACAAATGATTTTCTCACCACATGAACACTCTTGTTCTTCTCAGGATCAAAAGCCAGAGTTTACAAAACAGTCTGCAGCTCAGGGCTATTGATAAGTTTGTCACCGAGCTATTTTCAACATTAGCGGTGTTTCCTTGATATTAACCTTTACTTAAATTTACCTAACTATATAATTCTCTCACTATTTTTTTTCATTAAAACGTCTTTAAGAGCAATACATAAATTTAGTCTTTTCTATGCCAAAATAATAACTAAAACTATGAAAGCAAGTCTGAGTGGAACAAGAACACCAAGGTGAACGAGCTGGGCGTGGCACGGGTCAGACCTCGGCACAAGCAGCCCCCTCTACACCCCACGGCACAGGCCATGGAGGCGTGCGCCCCCGGCAACAGCTGGAGTGGACAGTGCACCGACGAGGACTGCACAGTGCCGCTGCCCACAGAGTGGCCCGGATTCTGCAAATGCTCCGTCCATCCTCAGGTCCAGTGGTCACGACTGAGTGACGGTCTCATGCAGTTTGTAGGCATGATCAAAATTAATCACAGCATCAGAATTTGAAGTAGTCCTACTACAACCATAGAGCCGAGGCTCAACGTGCGCAGGGTTTAGTAACGAAGCCTTCGAAAGGGGAGGGGTCGTGAGCAAACACCATTTTTACAGTCAGCCTCGCTTACCTCAGGGTGATGTCCAACTTCAATGTAGGTGCAAATCGGGTGAAAGGCGCCGGTTCCACAGGCATACAAGTGAGTCTCGTTGTAGGCCTTCAGCACCTTGACGAAGTTAGCACATTCTTTCTGCAAGGGAAAGGAGAGGTGTGAGCGCTGCGGCCAGGCGCTGAGCCGTGCTCCGGGCAGGGCCTCTCGGAGGCCCCAGACGCTCCCCCACAGCGAGGCCTGATCTCCCGCTGCGCTGCTTTGGTATCATTCTGTCGCTTTTGCATTAAATACGTGCACTTTCTTTCTCTTTGGGGACACCAGTCCAACATGTCCATCTGTAACTGTTTCATTGAAGTTGTTTCTTAGAGAAAAGGGGAATAAAACTTCTAAATAATCAACAATAACAGGTGACTTCCAGAAATGAGACCAAATTATTTACATAAACAATTACTTGAACACCATTATGCAAATTTCTTTGCGAAATTTAACTGTGCTTAACTTTAGAAAAAGAAAACAAAACCAAGATACTATAAATTTGTATTAAACATGTTTAAGCATCATGAATACCCCATTTTGAAAAATTTTAGATGAATGTTTATATACCAAATAAAAGATGCATTGGAATTTTTCTTAGAGCTTACTTATTTGATCTACATTCATCTGAGAAGTATGTGACTATAAATGAAGACAGAGTGTGAAAGCAGAGTGCAGGGTCGAGGGAAGCCAGTGAGGCCGAGGACCAGGCTGGCCCTGGGGCTCTTCCCGGAGACACTGCAAGCCTTCTCCCGGGACTGGGACCTTCCATGAAGGCCAGTGCCCCTGCCGACATGCAGCCGGTGGGAGCTGTGACTCAGGGGCTCTGTACTCTGAGTACAGTGCCACGTGTGTTTCTGCTCTGGTTTTGTAGCTGATGATTTTGGTCTTGACTCTACGGGACCCAAATAAGGAGCAGACAACCCAACATGAGCAGAGTAATTGGCATTTAAATTCAAGCAACTGCTGGATCATTTATCTTTCGGCAATGAAACTTGACGATATCCTTAGAGCACATGGTATTGAAGATGAATGAGGCCCATTCAAGGTAACGCAGGAAGTTCCGAGTTAGGGCCCCTTGTGCCTTCTTAGCACGTGATGAGCAGTCCCTCCGCTCCTTCAGGATGCTGACGCATCCAGCTTTTCACTGTTCTGTCAGTCAATCCTGAATCTTTCTGTCATGGAGTGTTGCGGTTTAACACATGCAGTGTGCTCTGAAATCAGCTCATATTGCAAGTTCTGTGAGAGGAAAAACTGTCCCTGCCTGAAGGCAACTGACTCCATCATTCACGTGAAACAGGGCAGACAAAAGGCAGGACCATGAGTAGGTCACGGCCTAACTTCCTGGCAACACACTGTGATTTCTCTTCTTCCCAAGAGTATGTGCATGAGGTTGGCCCTGTGAGAGTTCGTGTCTGATATGCTCGTCCACAGATGAGGCGCTCAGGAGCGACCCAAGGTGTATCTGCACTCTTTCATTACCTCTGTCATTTGCAAAGAGGCTATTTTCAGGAAAATCTAAAGTTGAAACATGTAGGTGGCCAAATATTCTGCTTTTCCATACAGACTACTTTCTTCATCATGGGCTCAACATTTGCATATCCAAGATGGCAGATAACAGGCCAGCGCCTTCTGTCAGGACCCAGATGCTGGCTGTGCACACTGGTAGGCAAAGGTGTGCTCCACGAAATCACAGTGGCAGGCCAGATGGATGGTTCGCTCACTTTAGAAATGTACAGGAGCTCAGCTTCTCTGCCCCGCCTGTGAGACGAGCACGTGATGTCCACACAAACCCCAGTTCCCTGACCTTTCAACCCAAGTACCTTAGAAAGGTACAAACACACCTTCATTCTTTACAATAAAGAAGGGAAAACCTTCCAAGCACAAAACGAATGAGCTCAAAGAGAACTCATGCCCCTTCTGTAACTGGTGACACTTGTAACACTGGAGGGTCTCCAGGCTCCTTCATATAGATCAGACAGCTCATCAGCCCTCGGTCAGGGACTCATTCTGTCTTTCTAAGTAAATAGGTAGATAATAATTAATGCAGGAAAATCTCTTCCAGCTCTTGAGAGCCACAGAATTGGACTAAACTGTCTGGATTTCAGTTTGTCCTCCACTAATGGTCAGAAAGGATGGGCCTCCCTGGATAATCGTTTTGCAAAGCCCCTGGCAGGAAACCCGTGGGGGTCTATAGCTATGAAACCTGGCACCAGGCTCTCAGGACAGGCTGGTAACAAGCGAGGCACCTCTTTGCCTGCAAGGCTGGGACTCTCCCTTCTGGCCCCAGGCCGGGTGCTCCTTCCTCCCACTGGGCAGTGCCAGTGGCAGCCAGTTGTGATGTTGCTACGCCCAGGGGCGGCCCAAGATTACTTTGAAAAGTGAAGGTTGATGCAAATAGAATGGGGAGAAAAGTTTCTTGGGCCTAGAAAGGAAAAGGATGATTGAAAACAAACAAAAGGACGGAAGGAAAAACTTTCAAACTAGGTTCAAACAGGAGAAGAATCCACAGTAACAATGGAAGGGAAAGTGAATGAAAAGAGCTGGATGGGAAAAAAAAAGTGAAGGCTTGAAAGAGACACGCTACTGAGGACTCTTTCCGGAGACAGAGCCTACAGAAGAGTATCAGTTCTGCTGTGTGCTCGCCGTCCTGCCCAGCCACGGCTGCCAAGGTCCTGGAGCCTCCTAAAACAGGATATCCACTTTATTTGGAAGCAACTTGTACATTCCTCTAAAAAAGAAGGAAGCGTGGCAGAGAAAGGAAGCACACTTCACACGTTTCTGCTCAGGGGAGACAGAAGACGAGTGTTCCTGACCTTTTCTTGAACCGTGACGTTTCTTCAAGCTCAGAATATAATGCGCTTTTTGGCATTAAGCTACGGCACCGCTCTCCTCAGCCCTGGCGGATTTACAGGGTAATAAAGACGGTGTAATCAGTTCAAAATGAATTCATTTCTCAAGATCTGATCTTTTTTTGGAATTTGAGTTGATACACAGAGGAGTTTAGCCCCAGTCTGCTTCCTGGGAGTTGGGCAAACACATTGACCTCTGATTTTACTGAAGTAAACTCCGGGTGGGCAGCACCGTGAATTATTAGTTCAGGACAGAAGTAATGATGGTGATAAATCAAGGACATCAGCGGCCACACCTAAAGAGCAGAGATTCCAGAATCTTTGTGACAAAACTTCACATGGGATTTTCAAAGCTTTTCTAATCTTTTCAGATCACATAGATACAGAATGTATCACTAAAAATATTAATTTAATAAAAGAAACTTAAATGAAGTATCTGTTCCCTGAAGTGGACACAGGAGGCAAATTTGCAGAGTGATTAACAAACAAACAGGTTATGTAGCACTGATTAGACTGTGTGGCAGACTTCTCCTGGATGGCTACAAAAATAAAATCTCTCCATCTGTCAAAACAACTGCTCCGCACACGGAAATCACAACACAACCGCGGTGTTTTTAACTTCTGATAATTGCACTTGTTACAAAAGAATATAAGCACCTCCAGGTGCAGTTACCGCCTTCCACGGGCTTCCTCTCTGGGTGGAGCAGGGAAACTTCACTCTCACTGAGGAAGGGGGTAGAGAAAAGCTAGGGGCATGAATGACCTCTGTTCAAGTGTACTTAGTCCATGGTTAAATCAAACAGCTCGTTCTGGTTCAAATATAAAACAGTCCAAAATAAATGAGTACAAGACAGCATTGCCCCGGGTCGGTGAGAATTCATCCACACACAAAAAACCCTCTTTCCTTAGCAGTTGATGTGGAGATGTTTTCATGTACACTGTAGCAGCTGGCAAAGCACAGGAAACCTTTTCTCTCCTGATGGGTGGATACATTTGTGCATTGAAATCCATTAATAAGCTTAATTCCTGAAGTTAATCTGTTGACTCTCTTATTCTCTGATCTATTTATTTGCCAAGCCAGCCGAGCTTGGACTCTCCGTGCCAGTGCTGTAACCCCCGAGATTGCTGCTGTCACTCACTTGATCCTCCCACTACTTATGTTGGTCCATATTCAGCTGGCGGTCGAGGTTTGTCCTTTTCTTCTTACATTGTGTGGTTATGTTCTGTGACCTGATCATCCATAATATGTCTTCCTAATACTTTAGCAATCACTAAATGATGTCAGAAATGTCCTCTTCAAACAGGTGTATCCAATAAAGCCAACGTACAGACATGTTCTAATTGTCATATTGTGGGGTTGAGACTCAGGAATTTTACAAACTCCCTTTTAAAATGGTAAATAGGTTGTCCTGTCCATTGGGAGACATTTTTATCTTCACCATGGATGGTAATAGAATAATAAAACTAGATCTTTCCATCCTGTTTTTTTTTTTTTTTTCAGAGATTAAGAAATACCGATTTGAAGCAGGCAATAAACTTAGGGTTGCTGCATAGCTAGTTAAGTATCTGAGCATATGCAGCATATTGATTTAAATCCATCACCATTCACACTGGGATAACTGGAAATTAAGTGTTAGAATGGCTTGAATAGTGTCATGGAATAAATGATAGCTCTGCAAGGTTCCGCTCGTAATTTTACTCAAATATCCAATTTAGTTAAGTGCTCAATTTTACTACTCCCCTCTAGATTGGCTGTTTTGAAGTTGTAGAAACATTGCTTAGGATTCTAAAAACATTTTTCTTTCAAATTACTGAAAATCTTCCATTGTGGCTGAAAGCAGCATACCATACACAGATTGGCACTATTTGGCTCAGGAGTTCTGGTACCTGCCTCATAGGTGCCAAGTCACAAGTTCAATCTCTAGTACCACGAACACACAAACAGAAAAAGATCCTGATATCAGCAAACTCCAACAGATGGCATCTGGCCCTTTCCTTCTGCCACTCAAAGGAGCCCAGAAGTCAGAGTCCCATGTGGACCCCAGGAATTTGTGTTTCTCTTTACAGTTTTGTTCTCTTTTAGGTGAAGTCACAATCAGTCAGTGGTATTTGCACCAGTAATTGCCATTTGAATATAGTTTATTGTAAGTTACTAACATAAGCTTTTTTCATCTCATAGTCCACTGAGTGAGGATAACTAAACCATCATATGCAGTCTGCCTAAATATTTTTCTTGTGCATCAGGATGGTAGAGTTTATGTCTAGACGTTCCCCAGGGCCTCATGTACTCAGAGGTGGAGCTCTAGGGAGGAGGTCAGACTGCAGGGTTTATGGCTGACTGCATGCTATGGGGTGGGCTCTAGTCAGAAGAGGTGGTCCCGGGGCCTGACCTGAAAGTGCTCCTCTCCCCGCATAGCTCCCCAACCGGTCCTTCTTGCCCTCTGTGCTCTGAGAAGCTCTCCCCTCCCCATGCTGTCCTGCCTTGGAGCCGTTGACTGTGGACGGAAATGAGAACTAATGAAACAAACTCTCCCTCCTCAAGTTGTGGGTGCCAGGTATTTGACCCAGTGAGAGGGAATTAAGACACAGGAAAACTATGTGCCATATACGGTACACTAAAAATATGTTGCAAGTGTCTAACACCTAATTTGAAGGCAATAATTCTAGAGAATTCTACTAATAATGTATCTCTGAATAGAATGTCTAGTTTTAAGATATATCATAATTTTCTTTCCTTAACACCTCTAAAAAAGCAGAGACACAGATGAAGAAAGAGAGGGGAGGACAGGGAAACAGAACTTCAGGAAAGATTCATGATGATTTGTAGCCACAAGACTATGACATTTTGTTGTCACTCTTCTGTAACAAATTTTTTAAAAACAGAATAAATAGAAATTCAGTGCATTTATGAAGATTATTATGCATGGAAGAAGCAAAAGGCCAACAGCAGTTGCAGAATTAGATGTCAGTGGAACCTGGAGCACTGGCACAATATGAAATCAGATGCTGGCAAAAAAGCCTTCCACGAGGGAGCTAGCTGAGTCCCACAGACACAGACTGCAGAGGGTGAAGTACTCCGTGAGCACTGCAAGGATGCGCAGTGATGCATGGGGAATCCTGATGCCCAACCCGCTAAAGTAATAACTTGTTCGCTAGGCCTGGAGGATAGCCCTCATCTCAGCCCCTCAAGAACACAACTGGACTTTGTAGTGAAAATGGAACAACATTCTTAAGCCCTATTAGAATTTTTATAAAACATCTGTGTTTCAAACACTCACAGTAGAATTCATCGTACTTTGTAAGTGCAATTAAAGCACCTATAAATTTTAATACTGAACCCGAAAGAATTTCAAAGATAGATGTGTCTAGGACTCAGTCCCTCATAATTCCATCAATTCAAGACATCATACATGCTGTCCTATTTTGCTTCATTAGTAAGGCATGTGAATTTTAAAAATGAATATCATTTAGTTTCTAACCAAAGTTTAATGACATAGTTTCATCCAACACATACCTGCTACCTAACATACAGATATGTTAATTTAATTAATATGAAAAGACGAACTCAGCACACATCATTTCAGTGAACCAACAACCGGAGCAATGTGTTTAGATTGCAGTGAGGTACAAGGAAGCTGCGCCGATGTCTGCATCACCACTGTTACCGTGAGTGCTCGTCTGGGACATCCTCACTCATTTGGCTCTGACAAATTCACTGCTCAGAGCATGTGTGCGCACACACACACACAAGCACATGTACACACACAAGCACATGTGTACACACACAAGCATATGTACACACACAAGTACATGTACACATGCAAGCACATGCACACACACACACACACACACACACACACAGGCACAGGCACAGGCTGTGAAGAGTTGGACTGCTTCCTGTGAAGAGGTCAGAAGGCCGCGGCTTTATCAATACTCCGTTATCTATGCAGCTGAGGTGGTGTCGGATTCCCACAAAATGCTGTGTACAGTGGCTAACTGGGCCACCACTCACCTTCATGAGATGAGCTAGAAGAGCCACAGAGATGCTGATCGGTGTCACCAGGAACATCACCACGAGGGCCTGTGATTTTTACCCCGTGTGCACGGGTGCAGGTTAGCCCCTCGGTTTCCTGGTGCTAAGGTAGTGTGCACTCGGTGCAGAGACAAAAGCAGATCGAGACACAAGTGTCTCCTGCGGTTTCCACAGGATGGCAAGGAGATGCCCGGGCCACCTCTCGCCTGGTGAGTTGCTCTACAAGGGGAGCTGCAGTCACAACCTGCATGGGTCTCCAAGGAAAGGCTCTGGCCCCCAATCCTGAGGGAGCTGCCCCTTCCCTGTGCAGGGCCTCAATAGTTCCAAGGAGAGTGCTTCCTGCGGCCAGAGGCTGTGGCAAACACGCAGAACACATTCCATTCTTCAAGGTTCCTTACCAATAAACAACCATAAAAAATAAAACCCACAATTTCTGGGTATAGCAGCATTCAGGAGGCTGAGTCGGGAGGATTATTGTGAGTTTGAGATCAGCCTGAGCTGCATAGTGAGTTCAAGACCATCCTGGACACCAGAGCAAGACTTTGTCTCAAAAACCCCAAAGGTACATAAATAAATATCTATGACATAAAATAAAATGCCTGCAATGAAATTTTAAAACTGAAAGTTGATGTTGATTTTGACTTTCCAGAGATAAACGCGTGCTCGGTGGATGCGTATGTCGTGGGGTGTGCATGTCTTGGGATACGCCACAGCCTGAGGTCACATGCAGCAGCGTGCAGCAGCTACTGTGTGGCAGGTGAACACTGATGTTGCTCGGGTCCTGGTGTGTGAGCGGTGTGCGCATGACAGACGCGTCACCATGCATGGTCATGTTGAGACTGGTAACTGCTGAAGACCAACGCCGAGGGCCTTCCGAATTTCCAAGCAGGCCGGGGCCGGGTGGGGCTGACACTGTGCTTTGACCTGTGTCCAGGAAGGATCTGCTTTTTTTGGTTCTCTCGGATGGTTGAAATTTTGATTTCCAATGATGTTCAAAATATTTCTAGCAGTCATACGGTTGCCATTTGGTTTTACTGAAACTCAGTGTGGAGAGCTGGCTTAGTAGATAAACAAAGAGAGTCAGAGAGCTATTGATTCAAAACAGATTCTTCTACCAGCTTAGCACGGATTCGGTTTTCATTTGCAAAACAGGGTCAGGGAAGTTAATCCATCAATAGAAATGTTATTGTGAGCAACAAAGTGGATTTTAAGCCCTAGAAAAATACAAAAAGCAAGAACAGAGCAGCAGCCAAAGCACAGATATCTGGGTTGTATCTGCCCTGTTATCCCATCCTTTTCAATAGTCTTATGTCTCACATGCTTTTCAAATGACTTAAGTAACAGCAGTGGAAAAGTTCATGAGTACTTTATCACCCTAATGACAGAAGCGCTACAGCCCTAGTGAGGTTTAGAACCCTTAACCCCAAATGCATCTTAATAGGCTGTGTTCTGTGTCCCTGATGGTCTTGACTATGAGAAAAATTCAGTTTAGAGTAACACTGTCTGAAGTGTGCCTCTGGCAGTACATACCCCCAAACCTCCTCCACACACATGTGAACATGTAGAGCATGTATACATAGATACACACACATAAGGATATTCATGGCCAGTCATGCCATGCAGCCTGTTTCTTGTATTTTTGTTCCTCCAGCTGCAGATTCCATCCTCACATTCTTCATGGGTCCGTTGCTCAAATTCCAGCTGTTGTATTAATGAATGTTTGACACAGAGCAATGAAGGCTGGGTCTTCCCAACTGTGTAGGAGACTGGGCGGGGGGACTCACTTTCTGCATAGTCTTCTACCAGGTGACATAGGGAGTTTGGGGGCAAGACATAGGTAGGAAGCAGCGGCCTCCCAGTGAAGATGCCCCTTCAGGTACACAAATCGGCCAGTAACCTTGCCCCTTTTCCTCCCTCACTTTTGAACTGAGCTCTGAACAGACAGTTTAGCCCAGGATGACTGGGTCAGAGCCACAGGATGTCCAGAAAAGCTTCAGAAGAAACCACTAGCTACGGGCAGCCCCTGCTGCTAGAACCCAGAGAGAGCCCTGGGACTGGCGAGGTGCTTCCTGTGGACATCCAGCTGGGTTCTTATTTTGATCACAGTGCTCTCTTGGGGCTCCGGTGGATTCAGAGTCCACCTCAGCCTCATTCCTGTGGGTCTCAGCATCAGGAGAACCTCAGAGAGTAGCAACAGTCTGTGGACCCACCGATGCCTATGGACACGAGAGGACAGTGACCCCGGCCCCTCCTGGGCCAGGGATTGGCAGAAAGAAACTTTTTTCTTTGATCTTTCTTGCAAATTGACCATTTAAGTTATTGTGATTATCAAGAAATAAATATTGTAAGTTTCAGGAAGACACTGCATCACTATTTCTAAAGTCACATATAGAAAAAGAAATCAGCAAATACATGTCTGTAAATTACACCCCCAAAGTAATCAGAGGATGCCAGGAATCCTATTAAAATGCAGAGACTATGTACAGTGAGATAAGAGTTAAATGAGGTTGACTGATATGTAAAATAAACTCTAATAATTTTTTGCTAATGCATAAAATATATCTTCAGTAACAGATCAATGTAAAGCAATATTAAGGGAACAAAGCCAAGCACTAAAGGTCCTAAATTTCCTGACTATATCAGAGTATTCATTTACTAAGAAGGCAGATTTCTTTTGTGTGATTTCCAAAATTATTCCCTTCTCTGCATTTGTCTCATCTTTTATAAAACAACCTGTCTCTGTCTCTTTCTATCTCTCTGTCTTTGTCTCTGCCTCTCTGCCTGTCCTCTTCCTCTACCCCAGACACTGGGGACTGTGCTGCTGGCCTAGACTCGGCGACTTCAGCAGCTGCAGTGATGTCCCGCTCCACAGAGCCGCCGGTGCCGTGCTCAGGGCTTCAGGTCCATCTCCCTAAGAGGGGCAAATGTGCCATGCTCATTGGGTTCAGATCAGACAGGAGGCCGATGTGAAGCGGGCATGAAAACCATCACGGGCACATCTCAGTACCCAAAATACCCTGGCAGCTTAGTACCCAAAATAGACCAGATTTTACTGCAAAGATCTGGAGAGAAATTACGAAGTATTGTATTTCCTGATCAAGAGAATGGTAGTAAGCACTCCCCCCTACTGTTAAAACTACATTGACAAAATTCTATGTAAACTGTCAGGGGTCTGGCACAGGAGATTTTTTTCAACAACTATGTTTTCTTCATCTTTTAAACTCTTATAAAGTGGGGAAGCCTGCATTCTCAAAAATGCTGGCACGTATGGGTAAGGTGGACACCTCCAGCCTTCCTCAGTTATCTGCATATTGCAACATAATTTGTTAATGGTAAATAGAGTATTTTACTATTAGTAACTTCCTTATCTGTGTGGTTGTGCTGCTGTGCTTTACATTTGTGAAATGTTTTCTACTTCTTCAATCAGGTGTACAAAACCTGTCCCGCTCATGTCTTACAATTGTGCCATGTGTATTGCCCCATTTCACGGATGAGATACTTTATAAAGTTCAGTGAGCACTGAGGCGCTTTGTCGATACAGTTAATGAGGCGCAGCGAGGTTCATTGTTCGACCCTCAGCCTCTCTGGGCTTCTGCTTCTTCCCTATGAGCCCTCACTGCCTCAGTTTGGGGCAAATAAAATCTGATCGCATAATTTTTCATCCACTCTTGCCTTTCCCAAGCCACGCCTCCCGGACTCGGAAGGTGCCTGGGCCTGGTGATTGTGCCCTGACTGACAGTGTGGGCTCCGCTGAACGTTCCTGGAGGGTCTGCGTGGTAAGCTCAGCTTAGCTGGGTCACTCTGTGACAAACTCCCCACCTGACACCTGCCTTTCTCCCGGGTGTCAGTGGCCCGGCGCCGCCCTCAGCAGTGGTTCTGCCAGCCAGGACTCCCCACCCAGGGCTGGGCCTCCTGCTCTCGTTGCATCCCAGCCCGCCAGGCCTTGGGCTGCGGATCTCATGTCCTGGTGCAAGGATTGGAGCTGCGCCCACATGCAGCCTGCCCCTCGAGTCCCACTCGTGTCGGGAGGAACTTTCACTATAATGCCTGAACTCGGCCAGGGACGCTGAGGTGCATTTCCCGCCTGTTAACTTTGAATTGAGCAGGGCCAGCCTGTGCCCTGCAGTCCCGCACACCTGCGGCTGTGCTGCTGCTAGGCCAGGGCAGAGCTTTCCCACGGGCTCCGACCCCCTGTACAGCCTGGGATATAAACATTATTTCAGGCAGCTGCTGCACGTCAGTCACCTGGCCCCTGATAGTGCTACCTATCTGTTTGTACAGAGGCTCTTGTTCGTTCGGGGCACCACGTGGGGCTAGTGTCTCCCACGTGCCGATACTTGCAGTGGACAAAATGTTGAACATTAATTCTTTTTGTTTTAGGCTTTCCAAAGTATTGATAAAATATGAATAATGTGATTATGGTTTTACAAATCCTGCGATTTATCTTATCCATTAATTATGATTCTTTTGCATGTGCAGATATTTGGGTATATCTCAGCCCAATACCCTGTTAATTCTACTAACAAATTCAGTTCTGAAAAAATGACTTCTACTAGTCGTGACTGGAATGCTGCAAGGATGGCCAGTGCTCCCAGGATTGAGCAGCACTACTTCAGTCCTTGAGAGTGACCAGGTCAAAAGCGAGTGTGAGGCTTAATAGAATATCCAGCAGCTATGAACAGCAGAGTGAAAACACTGCTGAAGAGAGCCCTAAAATAACAAAGTGGACTGCCGCTTACCAGTATGTCCTTCCCGGCCCACTTGCACTCGTCTCGTCTGGTGTAAGACACTGGCCACACGATCTAAGGAAAGAGAAGGGACATCGTCAGGGTCGGTGAGGTGCTCTGAAAGGCTGGGTCTGGCGTGCAGCGCTCAGGGGCACATGAAGTAAAGGAAGCTCCACGGCTTTTTGCAGCCAGAGCCTTTCGGGCCCAGCCTTCTGGAGACGGGCTCACGGGTGTGGACGCACGTCCGTCCCTCGCTTTCTGCCCCTTGTCCTGTGATGTGACCAGAGTTCCGTGCTGTGCACGGATAGGTGGAAACAACGACCGCAGAGAAGGCAGGGGCTGCAGCGATTATGAAAGAGGTGAAGGCACCACAAGACAGCCCATGTCTTTATAAATCAGTATTAATCCTGAGAACGTGATTTTGAGATTTTAACCCTGACACACCTTCAAACAATCTCTGGGATTCAAATCTCAGGCTGAGACGATGGGATGACACTGAAAGGGCTGGAAAAAACCAGCTTCCAGAAGAAATGTCTCAAAAAATAATGGTAGCAGAACTGCTGTATTATTTCTTTTTTCAAAACTAAGGGTAGAAATCACACTTGCATGAGGGGTAAATTTACATGACTGGAGGAGGAGGTGTGCTTCTGTCCCCAGCCCTGGCTCTCCCGCCTCCCAGTGTTCCACATCTTGTGACTGCGGATGGAGCCCGTGAGCCAGAGGCCCCTGGTGGCCTGGAGTGTTGGGCACATTCCTCCCCACGGTAACGATGCCACTGCTGTCATCTCTGTTTCCATGCCAACTTCTCCAGATTCCATGATCAATGCTAATCAGCACTCACTAAATTGGGTAGGAAAATCGATTGTTCTTTTATTCAGCTTTCTCTTCTAGTGATATTAATTTCAGGAAGAAATGTCATATGTGGAAGAAAAATCCAGAGACAAGCAGTTAATCAATTATGCCTGGCGGAAGGCTCATAGACAGGAGTGGCTGATGAGGCTGCTGCGGAGACCTCTGGGCCGCTCAGTGGCCACAGTCAGAAGTGTGGTAAGGGTGGCATGCAAGCGGGGGACCGGGAACCAGACCCCGCACGGCAGAAAGCAGAGTGGGGCGCGGCGCGGCAGTATCGTGTGACATGACAAATGCGTTTTAGTTCGGGTCAGTTACCAGAAGCCTGAACAGCACTGTTTGCATTTGTTTTTACCATTAAGATCTTCATTTTTCTATTCTGGTTTATGAGTTTTTCTTCATATGTCTGTATGTTTAAATGAAAACTGTCACTCAACTTATTCCTCAAGTTTTTTAAACCAAGTAGTCACTTAATAAAATCATTCAGCAGCAGTAAATGTGTCATTTTCAAAGTTGAAGTCATCCTGACTCCTGGGTTGTGTTGGAGTGTGGCCGACACTCCCTACAGCTCCCCCGCCTCAAGGCTCTGGAGGGTTGAGTGGCCTGCTGTGACCCAAGTTTGCACACAGGAGGACGAGGCAGGAATTTCCTCAGCACAGTGCTCAGACACTGCGGAGCCAGACTCCAACTGTTGCGGTCAGCTTTCTAGGGAGCCATTCTAACCTCACAGATTATTACACACGTGTTTCCACATGTATACATGGGCACAGGATATATTTATTTAAAGGACACGCTGTTTCCTCAGGGTCCCCTAGCTCGTGACTGTTGGCTGCCGAGATCCTACAGACCTCGTGTTCATGTGATGCTGCTGTCTCTTATTATCCCCTGGACGTTTTCCCCCTGAACTAACAGCGTCTGAATTCCTTGGCTCCCGTTCACGACGCTTTGTGATTCATTCTGCAGTGCCCCCGCTCTCTTTGATCGTTCTGTTCTTCCTCAGTTTTCGGCCAGCGCTCGGGCTTGAACCGAGGGCGAGGGTGCTCTGCGTCACCTCCAAACCCCTGCCTTGTGCTCTTCGGTGAGCGTGAGCGCTGTGGACAGACTGTGCCTTTCAGTTAAAACGAAGCAGCTTTCTGTGGGTTTCCTGACCTGAGAACCGCTGTGCCTCGGCCAAGGACTGGCCCTGTTCACCCAGTTCACCCCCACGGCCCCACCCTCGCCCGGAGGTCGCAGCGCGGTCGCTTCTGACACAGGGCGCATCTCCAGGCTGCACCCCACAGTACGTGCTCAGTGAACAGCTGTCAAAAAACTTCATGTACATGTCTGTATGAAAGAGCACGAAAACGCACCAAGTATGGAAAAAGGAAACAATCGAGGAGATTGGGTTTGCACCTTTAAAAAATGTGCTATAAGTTAAAATTAAATATTCTGTTTTAATAGGATGTTTTAGACTTAGAAATATATCTTTTGCGACAGTATGTGCTGTGGTATCAGGAGCTCAGGCCGGCTGCTCATAGGATCCAGGACTTGCCTCGTTGTAAAGCAGGAGGTTTTATATATTCTGGTTTTAGAAATGATTCAGTACTTTAGACTCATGCTCTTCAGAAGCAAATTTAAACACAATAATTGTTTGTCTGAAGTGAATGTATGTCCATCTGTCTTCCTACATATGAAAATACATTTTACAAAATGACTAAATGATACTGACAATTTTCACTGACATGATTTCTTAAAATTAAACTATTTCATTTCTTGGAATCATTCTTATTTCTTAGTCACCCTACAAAAAAGAGTTTCCTTTGTTAAAACAATAGCATAAAAATATATTTAGTTGTAATTTTTTCAAAGTACTTTTAAAACCATTATTTTCATAATTTCAGAAAAGCCAATAAGTACAATTATTTTAGTAACTATCTTAGTAATCTTGGGCATTTGTTGACCTCGTCTGAGATTAGAAATCAGATTGAAAAATCAGGAAAACGAACATTTCATAAATATGACCCTTTCATGTGATTGTATAATGAATTAAGTCTGTATGAATATGGTCAGAATTTTAATGTTTGGATAATAGAAGTAATCAAAGTGCTCTAATCTACTAAATATACATATCTACTTGAAATACGAGCTTTTATTTTTCCTTAAAGCAAAATTCTCCAACCAGAACAAAACCTCATGGGCTTTAGTCCCTTTTTAGAGTTGCTGTGTGAAACGTTAGTCTGAATGGCCACGGCACAGGCCACGAAAGCCCCATGTGGACAAGTGGCACCAGCGAGGGAGGCATAGCCAGGCAGGGGCTCCAAAGGCATCCTGAACCGTGACGTCCACGGGAACTGCCACTCAGACTTTTGTTCCAAGGGAGCAGAGACGACACGGCTGCTCCGAAGCTGGACTTAAGGTGAAAGTAGACCGAACAGCAAATTTCTTCTCTTGTGTCAAGCTCACATGTGAGAAGAACTATAAACTACACAGATTCAAGCTACATAGATTTTCATGAAATACAACAGAAACATTCTGAGAAAAAAGGATGAGGCCTATGCTTGCTGATGTCTCAATGGACACATTTGGAAAACTTGTCACCTCCAAAGCTCGTCTTCTGGATGAAGTCGACAAATTTCCTCTTTATAAGGAGAAGTAGGAAATCTTTTCCATTTTCTGGCCACATGTGCCTTGCCTGGCTACTCTGTGCTGCTGCTCTGGCTGTGACAGACACAGGAAACATACTCAGTGCTGAGTGGCCGTGTGTCAAGGTGATGTGTCTGCACTGACACCGGACATCCCTGTGCTTCACCCTGCACGGCCACGCGGAGAGCTGGGGAGTTTCTACACCGGACACGCAGCACTGCAGTCAGGTATGGCAGTGTCCTCAGCTCGAGAACGCACCCCTCCGCAGGAGTAACTGCCTTGTTATGGAAAGCTAAGCTACAGTGGTGTTTCTAGAATGACCGCTGAAAGGACCAGAGTCCTTTGATTTTTATTGCTGAGTCCACTGGTTTATTATTGTCATTAATTGCATTTGTATCTGAAAAAATGAAATATTAGTTTAGAGCAATTTTCTGTAATTTTTTATAACTTCAAGTAGTTAGAAAATCTATATGACCTGAGATTTTTCACAGTATGACTTATGCATGAGAATAACTGAGCTCTACAGTGCAGATGGGCACAAAGATACCTTCTGGAAGTCCTTGATGTTGGCCAGGTTGAAGGAGAATATGTGATCCTTCGCTCCGACGTACAGCCTGCCGCGCTCCTCATCTAGCAGGAAGGTGTGATAGCTCGAGCTGTTGGCCAAGCCAGGGAACGTGATCACATTGTTGGACTCCAGCAGTTCTGCAAGGCAAGAAAACAAGACCGGGGGCATGAGTGGAGGGCTATGGGCACAGTACACAGTGACCTGACTTGCACCCGCTGCCACTGCCCAGGGCATTGGGGCCTGAAGTAGCACATGGGGGCTACTTTGAAGAGAAGGCTTGGGGAGTTTGCTGGTCTCGCATTGGAGATGAGCAGGCTCACTCATGCTTAAGGACAAGGGGGAGTCAGTTGTCCATTCAGGTTTGTCCAGGGGAACTGACTCAGCTGGCCTTGGATTTGGCAAGCCAGTACAGAATATAAACTTCTCTAACTCTCCCTGGCTTGGTTAGAGGTTTCATTCATCCCAAGCCATTTACTAGAAAGGGCAATCACAGGACACAGGCAGAACCAGCAGCAGCAGTTCAGCTTCCTCTGCTGCCTGACGGCTCCTTTTTCTGAGTCTCCCAAGTCCCGGCCCCACTGTGGAAATCCTCTGATGGGTCTGGAAGCCGACACGCAGAGGGAGGCTGAGTTGAGGCTTTCCGGAAATACTTTTTTAGTCTATTTTGCATTTTCCACCCCCAAGGGATAAAAATGTAGAGGATTCTTCACAACAGTGTCTTGAATTAATGCTTCAGTTTTCCCAGGGCAGATTTAGCAAGAACCACTCACTGAGAGTCCAGGAAAGGAAGAGTTTCTTCCACAAAGGGAAGTAGGAGGGCAGGTGCATCTATCACAGCCCTTCCGCCAGGACAAGTGCAGCGGTTATATGAGAGAGTGCCCCACTCTGTCCATCTCCACCCCGCTGAAGGACTTGCAATTTTAGAACAGCATTAAGCTCAGACTCTGTGTTGCCAGTCAGATCAGCACTGCCCACCGAGGTCCACCAGTCCAATCCTCATGTCCTGTATCCTGAATGGGGTGCCCTGCACCCAGGCAAAGTGACCCCACCCTTATCAAGTAGGCAAAGTGGTCTCCAAGAATTCCCTAGAGTCTCTTATCACTGCCTTCTCAAGTCATTCATGACACTGAAACTGCCAGTTATCAAACTGATGACATACCCACCAGATCTGCATTCTCCCATGCTAGGAAACAACTGATAGCTCATCATTCATAGCTCATAGGTTTCTCTTTCATGTTACAAGGTCAATAAATATTAAATTGAATGTGTCTGCCCCTATATTTACTTATTTGTGGACAACACTGCAAGTATTGTGCACAAAGTATACTTTAATCCTTCACAAGAGTCCTTCATTAAAATCCCGAGTCCACCTCCTTCCCTCCAGTGGAGACAGAGAGACAGACAGAGAGACAGACAGACAGACAGACAGACACACACACACACACACACACACACACACACGCAGTGAGAGAGGAAGTTTTATCCACGTGAGTCCTGGTTCAAATATGCAAGAGCTACTAAAGATCCTGCAGTCCACGTTCTCTCTGTCCTCAGCATACAAATGATGGGGAAGAGAACGATACACACAATTGATATCTGACTGAACTTCCTGGCTCCCTATGAGAGAGCGAAGGCTCTGCATCTGAGGCAGGGGCTACCTGGTGGGTATGTCCAGGCCTTGACGGGCTACTAGGAAAGATCTGTTCATCAAATGGATGCCCTTGCCTCTTTCTCTCAGAACTATAATCTACCCTAGTCCCAAGGAAAGCTAAAGGGTAAGCAGGCTGGAAAACAAAACAAAAACATCAGCTTAGCCTCCATCAAAGAAGTTTTCATAGAGACTTGGGCTACACAAGGGTATAGGTGTTCACCCCAGGGTGAATCTCCTACAGCCCTGAGCTTTAATTTCATGGATGATGAGGCTCCTACAGTGTCATCCAAAGGTGACACTGGACACTGCCTATAAGTATCCTGGCACAACAGAGCACCAGGAAATGCTTCAGGACTGTTGTATAAGTAGGTAAATATAGTCACGCCTGATTCTCTAGGCCCTCACTGGAAGCCAGACTGCAGCCAGTATAGGCTGCAAACAGTATTTTCCACCCATGTTGTCCAGGGAACTTGCTCATGTCAGTCATTGTGTATGGTAAACGGCTAAGTAAGTATAAATATGTTGATTCACAGCAATACTAAGTGAAACAGTGAGAATTACTCCTAAATATAAATGCCATGTAAAACAAATGTTCTTAAAAGAAGGTCCTTCATTTCAAGAACCGTGATAAATTCTTTTATATTTTATATGTCCTCAATATTGAATAATGAAAGAATAAGTTTCTATACTGTAATTCTAGGCAATAAAAGTATTCTGAAAAATCTGTTGCAGGCTGGATTTTGTTAGTAGTTTGGGGTATAATAATTGTTTTCTATGTCTGAACAACTTAAGCTATGAAATCACTCTGGAAACAAATTACACACTTAAAAAAGATTTGATTTTTTTGTGCCTGAATGCTCATCAGCAGATAAAATGGGTAAGAAAATGATGTATATATACACAGTGGGTTTCACTCAACCATAAAGCAGACCAAATCCAAGTCGTTTTCAGGAAAATCAATGGCTCTTGAGATCACAGTGTTAAATAAGTCAAACACAGAAAATTAAATATAGCATTGCTCCTCTTATATGAGAAGCATAAAATGCAAATAAAGAGTCAAATATTGGAGGTGTGGGAAGAACCAAGGTAGCTGATATTCAGGGAAGGGAGGCAGGGACTGAAGGAAACGAAAGGCAGGATCAAAGGCATCAAAGGTCACCTGGTGATGACAGGGAGATATGGGCTAGGTGGGAGTGCGGGTGCAGAAATGAACCAGACAAGGACCAGGTGCAGATATGGATTAGATATGGTTGGAAATAGCTATAGATTAAATACAGATACAGATTAGGTATAGATAGAGATCTCCTTTAGATATTGAGATAAAGATTGTAGATTCATATAGGTACAGAGTAAGCACAGATGTAGATAGAGATGTAGACATAGGTTAGAGGTGTAGACATACATTAGATATAGAGATAGATACAGAGTAGGTGCACATATAGATGTAAATACAGATTCGATGTAGGTGGTATAGACTGCATATGGATATAGGTGGAATATATATTAGGAAACCAGTTCCCCAAAATGAATGGAAACACCAGGTGCCACAAACGTACACCAACAAAAATGTAAAATTTTCTTTTTTTGCTGAATCATTTCTTCAAACAAAAAGACAACATTCTTGAGGTTAGTGGTCCCTTTGTACTGTTCTCAAGTGCACATATTGTTTCTCATTGCACCTTTTGCTTTAATTTCATTCTAACACAAGAGACCTTCATGATGCTTTATCACTGAGACAACATTGCTCTCAGGGCTCAGGGGTGAGCAGTACAAATTCTACACTGCCTGGACTCTAGCACCATTGTCCAGGGCAAAGGTGTCTAAGTTAAAACAGGAACTTCCTCTCTATGTCTGGTTCATGGATCCTTCAGTGTTGCATTTTCCTCATTTAAATTTATGATTTTGTTTTCCCTAGACATAGACACATTCATCTGCAGTTGATAGTAAATGACTTCAATTTTGAATTTACATTTTTAATTGAAATCTTTATTGGTACATTACATATACACATTATAATTGCACTCAACAATGAGAATTTGTACCAGTATATGACACAACTTAATTCTCATTTTTCCCATAGCTCTACCCACCCTACCATCCCCACCCCCTATATGCATAAACTTTGCTTCCTTTCTTTTTTTTAATAATCTTATTATTTTTCCCCCTTCACCCCATTTCGCTTTGAGTATTTTCTATTTCACAATTTATAATATACATTCTAGAACTCATTTACATCTTTATTTTCTCATACCAGAGAAAAGATATGATATTTACACATCTGTGACCTATTTATTTCATGTATGAGGATGTCGTGAAGGTACATGCATGTGAGTATGAATGACTGAATCTTATCATTTTTATGGCAGAGTAGTACTCCATTCTATAGAAGAACCACAGCTTTTTTATCCAGTCTCCAGTTGATGGACATTTGGGTTGTTTTCAAGATTTAGCAATCACAAACTGAGCTGCTATAAACATGGGTGCACATATGTCACTTTGATATGAATCTTTTAATTCTTTTGTGCATATACCTAGCAGAGGAGTAGCAGGGTCAAATGGCACCTCTAATTTTAGTCTTTTGAGTAATCTCCAAACTGATCTCGACAGGGGTTGTACGAGTATACAGTCCCACCAACAGTGGAGAAGGGTTGCTTCTTCTCAGCAGCCTCGCCAACATTTGTTGCTGGCTAATTCTGAGATCTTTAGGTTTTTTTTTTTTTCTTTTTTCTTTTTTCAGTTTCTGTTTTTTAAACCATACAAATACATAAACTAGTGTTGGAACTAAAATAAATATTCAGTAATGGGAGATGCTGTTTAACATTCCTCTACCTTCTCACATCTTGCAAATGTTCGTATTCAGTCAAACAACAACAAATGTTTCTTTTTGTTAAAAGAACAATATAAACTTGAATGGAATCAATTTGACCATGATGAATCTGAGTAAAACAAAGCTTTTGTAAAAGTATTAATTCTCTTTGGCCCAATTTAGCTTTCATCTGGTTGAAACATTCCTTCAACTTCCACACGCTGTGCTTAGGGCAAAGATTTGCACTTGTAGGATTAATAATCAAAGATGGTACTGCCACATAAGAAATCTTTAATGAATGGTATAGTCTTAAATCTGAAAAGTGATTCAGATAAGTATTTTACTTCTAGAGCCACCACATGATAAAGTGCTTATCATTTTCTTAGCGAAAAGATGGAAGACCCAGGGGCTCAGGAGTATCAGCACCTCTCACCACTGGTTTTGCCAAGGTAAGGAAAGATGGAGAATAAGCAAACAAGTAAAGGAAGTTTGATAGGATAGAGTCAATGTGAACCACTATTTACAAATAGGCTGCACTTTCTTGAGTCTCATGAAATTGAAGACTTCGAATTTAATCAGTTTCGATTTAATCATACATGTCAAATGTATAAATTATAATTAATTTTCTAATAGGAAGATGCCACTAAATAATTGTGTTAGAAAACCAATAATTTTTATAATGAGTTAATTATACTTTTATTCTATGTGTTTGTTTCCCAATGTTCAGATTATTTTTTACTCCCAGCATTATGATCTTCAATGTAGAAACTTTACAAAACAGTAAGTGGTAGAAGAAATCATTAGTAGTAATCTCTCACTACACTTTTTAAGATATTGATTGCTTTATCCTTATATCCTTATTTTAATATGTAGCAGAAAAAAATAAGGACCTTTACACCAAAATTAAATATGGTAATTCACTTCTACATTATAAAATTGTATGATGCCCAGTCCTCTGATTACCCGCAAGATAAACATGGATGGCACAGGTGATCCTGTCTATGACCCGGGAAACCGAGGACTGACTTAAAGAATGCAAGACTGCCCAGAGCTAGACTTTTTATAGTAAGATGGAGAAATTCTGTAGACTTGACCTTCCTATCCAAACAACACTTGCCCTGTTCTATATATTTCTGACTTTCTTTCCTCCCTTCCTCTTTTAAATCTCACAGCACAAAAGTTGCACCTCAGCAGTCACTAGGATCAAGTGAGCTGCTTATATTCAAGGAAGGCTTCAGGCTTATGTCCTTTTTCCACAACTCGAACACTTGAACTTTGTTGTTTGTATAGAACAATCAAACATCCCATTTAAAAGAGTAAAAAGCTGGTTCTCAAACATGCCAAAATATTTTGGTTAAAGGATAACCACAAGTAGATATTTGTAAATATTGGAAAGTTCAGTAAGGTCCAAATATTTAAATCCTATGTTTTAGGGATATATATATATATATATATATATATATATATATATATATATATATATCTCCATGACTGAGGTGCATATAGTATATATCCATGTACACACACACACACACACACACACACACACACACACACACACATATATATATTACACAAAGAAAACATGCTCCAAAACCAGAACTGAGATAGAGTTCAAAGCTTTTCACTGCATTATGACAAGACAGCAAAAACAAATAAGCAAACAAACAACCAAGTACTGTTTGGTATCTACCTTTTCATTAAAACAGGAAGAGTTATATGATGTTACTAACACAATTAGACAGAAAGGATAATAAAATTGTATACAGAGGTGAAAAGAATTTGCATTCTGAAAGTCACATGGCTTTCACTTTATACCATCAAGTCCTGGCTTTTAAATTGTGCCGCAGTTTGTACCTGTTTCTAAAGACTATCTGCTGGGAAGCGCTGCTCCGATACACGCTGGGAGTCCACGGCTCCTGCTCCGAGTGTTTCTGCCCAGGATCCCTGGTCACAGCAGAGGGGCTGGTGCCGGTGACTCCCGCACACTCTCATTTACCTGGTGATGTTGAGCATGTTCTTCATGTCTAATTATTACTGCTTGATATATTTGGAAAAATCTATCTTCTCATTTGCAGTCCTCAAAACATGGATTGAATCCACACATCTCTAAAGAAGCTGATTTTGCTTTCACTCTCTACACTCTGCGCCAGACACCAGGGACAGCAGGGTGTGAGCCACCTGCCTACCGCAAGGGGGTCTGATCCCTAGTGTCTGTGCAGGTGCTTGTAGATGAGATGATTAACCACTTTCCGATGGAGAAAGACTGTGACCGAGGTGCAAGATTCACCCTGAAACCGTAGACAGCAAGATCCACTCCACCACAAGTCCACCCTCTGCTTCCAGACCCACAGCCACCAGCATCCTGAACCACTGTGTCTGAGGCCAAGACCTCCCTCAAATACCCTCATAAAATATCAAGGGCAGAACTGTTTGTGACATGAATCTCTTGCTTTCTATGATGAGACAGATATGAAATATGGAAAGTAATCCATCCATAATCTAATCTGATGTTCGGATGCCTGTTGTTTAGCCGTCACTCATGTACTCTTCCCACACATGCGCAGTCCTCACCACCGTGTGATACATGAACTCGGGTTAATAATTATGTGCAGTACAAAGCAGAGCACTGAAGGGGGAAGGTGGAAGAGGCACTTGGAGAAGCAAAAATTGTATCTCTAACACTGCAAAGAAGACAACAAGCTGAAAAATAAAGAAAAATATTAATGGCACAGAGACAATGGGCAATGCTTACCGAGGAACGTGGTGCTATAGCTTGCTCTTAACAATTGCAGCTGCAGGATTTTCCCTGGGAGAAAGCTGGGTGGCTGGGCACCCCACACATAAAGACCAGATAACAGAGAGCATGATAGCTGCATGGGGACACACTCACGCTCCTGCCACACGCCGCACAGTGTGGACCGGGGTCGTGGACTGTTACTTATGCCTCACGGAGCCAAGAGGTAGGAGTTCTTGTGTTCCTGATTTTCTCACAAAGAACCTGGCTAGGGCAGACCTCCCAGACATCAAGGTGCACAGCAAGCACAAGGCTGAGTCAAGATGCTGTGAAAGCTCAGCGTCTTCTGCTTTCTCCATATGAGCTTTACACAGGTAATATTTTGCAGAGCATCACAAACTGTTGAAAAGTTTGGTTACCTCTCACTATCACTTAATTCTCTTTAGTTGGCAGCTGCTAAATATTGATTGTACATGCTCTGTACTTAGTTTTTGCACAGTAATAACTCAGAGACAATCAGACCTGCAGCGTAGCTTTCACCCCTGTGGTTGTTCAGTGCCTCAAATGCCTACTTCTAAGATTTACCTCCAAAGGCCAACCTCAGACTTTCAGAAATGCCCATCTGGATGCGGCACTCACACCTCAGGGTGTGCAGGACTCAGAGAATGCTGGCCCTGTTCTCCTCATTCCAGCATCACTGACTCTGCATTCTGAGTCAGCTGCAGATTTTCCTGGTGAGCAGACTCACACACAGCCTCTTCACCACTGCAGATTCCATCTGGCATTTCACTCCTGCTCAGTGTGAAGCTGTCCTGCCACCTTCGCTTGTGTACTCATGCTAGAGTCTGAGTCGAGCTTCCTATGGTGCTGTCCCTGAGTGGCCATGACTGTCTTCTAATGGAAGGGAAGGTAGAGGTAAGTAAAGAAGAGAAAGAAATGATAGTTTAAAAAAAGGGAAACAAACCTTATGTATGGGGGGGTTGTAAGGAGGGCAGAGGGATGGGAAAAAATGAGAATCAAGATGTGCCCTATACTTGGTACAAACCTTCAATGTTGAATGTGATCATAATGTGTATATAAAATGTAGCAATAAAATCAATTATTTTTAAAAAAGAAAATCCTTTCCAGGCTCACAGCAACAAGCCCTGGGTGCCCAGCTTCCAGGCGGCCTTGCTGTAAAACACACTTTGCACTTGGGGGCCATTGGCTTAGGCACTTTCTCATCCAAGGACGATGTAATGAGGTCCTGAGTATAAAGGAAATGAGGTTTATTTTGGCCCATGGCTTCTAGATGATTCAGTGGTAGTTGGCAGCTCCAAGACAGGCAGGGTCTAGGGGAGGGAAGCTCATGCTCTGGCAGCCAGGGGGAGCCGGAAGGGACCGACACCCTTCCAGGGGCCACCCAGCCAGGCCACACCTCACAGCAGGGAAGCCAAGGTTCAGTTGCTACCCAAGAGCCCTGTTCTGAGCACACGAAAGTCCTGGGGCCACCGACACACATGCAGAATAGAGACAGCGGTACTCTACCCTCTTCCTTGAATCTCATGAAAGAGAAGAAATCACGAACAAAACAGACCCATGCAAGTAAGTGAAGGGAGAAAACCACCAAAGGGGCACAGATTGGGAGGGCTCGCACAGACTGGGAGGGGTCGCAGCAAACACCTTGAAGCACAAAGCATGTTGACGTAAGGTGCTGAAATCAGGTATAAATGTCAATACAGTCTGTGCAGCATAGAATTAGTGAACACGGAGACACGCTGCGATAAATGCAGTTATTACAGATACAAGCGGGGCAATTCCATAACGAATGGAGCTCGAGCTACCATTTGAAAACATCCTTTCCATTATCATGACCACACGCCACAGACAGTTTGAATCTCTCTCTCACACACAATTCGTGTGCATTATTTTTCTACTATGGGGCACCATATATGTGAAGCACAGCAAATTACACAAATACACATCACTCGTGTAAAACATAATATGAAGTGTGTTCACAGAAAAAAAAAAAATGAGTGGAAGAATTTGTTGTGCTTTTTTCCAGGCAGAAGAGCAGTCATAAGTCATGAAGTCTCCCGGCCCATGCTCTCATTATCAGATGAAAGTAAAGAGAAAATTCACCACTGATATGAGAGAAAACAGCGTAAGAAGGAAAAGGACCTAACACAGAAAATAAAGGAGTAATCCAGGGACCAAAGTGTCCAACTAAGTAATAAAATCAAATTTTACTTTTAAATTTGGGGTTAACATAAAAATAAAAATGGAAAATGGAGATGGAAACGAAACGTCAGATAGACTTCAATCTACAAATAAAGTCACTGTCTTCCAGTAAAATCTAATCTTACAGGAAGAGTAATTATGACATTTACTAAACGTAGAAAGGATCCATGCAGAAACCACATTCAGAAGGGAATAAAGTGGACCTCTCTCCTACTTGCTCCAAACATTATTTACCAAGGAAGCAATTTGTCCACATACCCAAATGAAAGCACATGTGCTCTGTGGGGCGGCGTCAGGGCGGAGCGCACGCGGCTGCGGACCCCTCTCCGAGAGGGACCGGTTCTCCTCAGAGCCCAGCCCGTCTCGGGGCTGCAGGATGCGGCTAGACCCCGCGTTCCTTTCAGCTAGTCCTCGCGCAGAACACACGGGTGCGTTTCCCTCATTTACAAAAGCAGACGTTCGTGGTATTTACTCCGCGGCGAGGCCCCAGACCCCGAGCAGACAGACACTCTCGCTCTCGGCTCGCTCCTCTGTCTGAGGCGCAAGGCGCACACTTCCTTGTCACAGATCTGGGCCCGGGAGGCGCATGCTTCAGTAAATATTACTGGAACCACACTTTCTGCTTAAAAAAATGAAACTATATGTAAATAAATGCAAGAATAAACATCTAAGAAAAAGGAAACGTTATGTCTACGTCCTTAATATCTGCCAAGGCTACATACTGCGTTCTAAATTATTTATACATTCAGTACAAAAGATGCGTGAAATGTAACATCAAAATCAGTATTCCCAGACTGGTTATAGAATAACAACAACATGGCTGTGTTTTGAAGGGTCCCTCGTGCTTAGCAGTGTCATGGCCCAGGAAAGAAGGTTTGGGCTCTGTCGTGTCAGCAGCTCTGAGCGCAGAAATCGTGATAGCGATGTGGCAGCGCAAAGCAAGGTTTGAAAGCGCAGCGCGTCCACCTGCCCCAGGCGCCTCCACTCGCCGCGGCCTCCTCCACCCCAGGTCCCACCCGCGTCCGCCCCGGAGGGGCCTCCACTCCAACTCGCTCTGCAAACCTGCTCCAGCTCCTTTTCCCATGTTTGTCCTCAGGCGGAGTCAGAGGCCTGGGCACCCGCAGGCACCGCTCTCCAGGGCCCGCGGTGCAGCTGAAAGGCGCACGGATGAGTCCCAAGGCGCCGGAGCCGCGCTGCCCGGACAGTCGGCGCGGGCACGTCCGACATCCGCCGGGGCCAGACGCGCAGGTCTCTGGGTTCTACTTTTTATGCTTCTACAAAGAAAATATTTAGAGAAACGGTAGTTCCGCCTCTTCTTGCTTGTCTTTGTGCTTGGTTCCTGTTATGGCTGACGGCGTGCGTCCCAGGCGTGCGGTTAAAGCGTGGAAGTTGCATTTACAAAGTCTTCGAACAACCGCGGTGTGAGCCTCCGCTTCTCCCCGGAGCACAAGGTGCCTGCGGGTTTCTGCACAAGACAGCAGGCTGCTCCGCGTGGCAAACGCGGTTAACCGAAAACTGTGATGCTTCTGTGTGATGCCCTGCGGGCGACTCTGGAGCTAAATCACAGATTTTTCTGCCAAAATCACATTTATTTTAGTGCCCTCGGCCGAGGCTGGTCTGGCAGAGGCAGCGCCCTCGCTCAGTCACTCCGCGGCGAGCGGAGCCAAGCGCCACCAGGGAGCACAGCCCGGCCAGCGGGGGCCTGGCGTTTCCATTCAGGTCCTTATTCGAACAGCCTGGGGTTCCATGTGTCCTTCAAAGGACTCTATTCCACATGGAGAAAGGCACGTTTTCTGACATTTACAAATTGCTTCCTACATTTTGCAGGAGCAAATTGGTGAGAAGTAATTCACGTATGCGAAATTACACAGTGATAAGCCGGCCAACTATTATCTGTTGCACATGTCTATTGTGAGAACTTTTTAAATTACTTAAGCATCATTTCTTTGAATTATTCTAATGTCAGGTAAAACGGGCTTTTATTGAAAGAAGGAACTGGATACTTCGTCCAGTGCATTTCTATTGTTTCCATCCCGACACACACTTGGGGGAGGAAAAGGATCCTCAGTCACCAAAGACATGGAGCTGTGTGAGCAGAAGCATACTGAGAACACGCTCGTGTTCCAGAGTTCACGGAGGGTCCTTTTCAGTTTGAGAGGAGCTTCTATTCCTACAGCTAGAATGCAGGAGAGGGCCCAGGAAAGCCCGGGGCACACGGGGAAACTCAAGGGCCAGCCAAGTAGCTAAGTGGCGGACCTTCCTCCCTCCTTCCTTTCTTGTTTTTCTTTCCTTCCTTCCTTGCCAGCAAAGGCAGCATCCATATGAATTTGCCTACGTCTTTAACAAGAACAAATGCTTCAATTATGCAGGCTGCTGGTCTGTCCACAAAAGGTCTGCATTAGGGTCGAGCTCTCTGTGGAGCAGTAGGAAGAGGCTGGGCGGAGAGGGTGGTGAGCTCTGGCGAACTCAGACTCCCTAGCAGAAAGTGCAATGGGTCCTGGACGCCTCCTCGTCTCGGTGACGAGCACGCCCTACTCGTGACCGTTTTTCTTCTATGACAGTGTGCTTTCATCTCAGAGTGGACAAATTTCACAATGTATTATGTAAGTGATGTCAGATGCCTAATAAAATCATTGCATACAATGCATTTACATTGTATAGTTTTCTACACACACCAAAAAGGAGGAAAAATGGAATTATCATTCAGATTATTTAAGTAAGATTAAGTTCTCCTACAATGAGATCTTCTTAAATATTTTTTTGGTAAAATCATCTGATAGGGTCCCTTTACATTTATTTTGATAGCAAGGAAAAAAAAATAACTTAAGCATTCACTTAAAAAAATTTTCATTCGGGTAGGGAAATTAGCTCTTTGGTTCCAGTGCCTGCCTTATAAGTGAAAGGATCTGCGTTCGATCCCCTTTAACCACATACAACAGTGCCAGACATGGAGACTCACCCCAGCAGCAATCAGAACCACATACCACAGTGCCGGGCATGGTGGCTCACGCCTGTCATCCCAGCACTCGGGAGGCAGAGGCAGGAGGATTGCCATGAGTGCAAGGCTGAACTCAGGGCCAGTGTGAACTACAAAGCAAGACCCTGTCTCAAAAAAATAAAATAAAATAAAACTCATTCATTCATGTGTGCAGTACATGATGACCACAGGCAGTGCTGGGAGTTGGCACTTGGCCATTTCATATACCAGCTCCTCTGCCTCCATTCTGCCACCACTTTCTTTCATCTGCCAGCACTAGATTCATTCATTTATAAGACATTATAAAGTTAATTATCATATACAGAGATCAATATCCAGACTAACAGGCCACTGAATGCATAAAATGCATTAGACAATTATATCAGAGCAAGGCACACATAGTTACACTGTCCATGGAAGGTAATGGCAACGTTTGCACTCTCTCTTGTATTATCTGTCTTACTTCATACTTTATTTACATACTGAATTTTCATATAATTAAAAAATGTCTAGTATGCAAGATTGTGTATTTGCTTCACTTCATTTTACATTTGTATAAGCATTTAATCTTATGTAGCTAGTGAGACGTCTAAATTACTGTATTCTATTTTCCAAATACTTCCAGCTATGAATATAATATTTCAATATAATATTCTGTTTAGAAATAACTGGGACTAGCATGTGAGCCAGGCTTAGACTCCACAGAAGTCCCAGGATCCCTTAGATAAGTCTTAAACCCCAGCCAGTTTTTTAAAGTCCCAAAGGTTCTCCCAGAACCTTTAAATCAAGCACACCGCAGCCGCACGGGACGATGGACGGCAAAGCACTGGACATACAGACCCTTATTCCCACAGAGATGGAAGTCCAATACAGAACCACAAGACTGGGGAGAAAAGAGCACACGCTTTCTCATTAAATTCCTTGATATACTTGATAAAACTGACAGTGGTCCTCTTACAAACAAAATGGAACAATTATAAGTAGAAGCATTGCAGTGTAACGCGATCTCTTTGTAATGCCTCTCCCCACAACAGACATTCAAAGGAGATGCTCAGGGCAGATTAACAAGAGCACAGTTTTCCTGGCACCTGAAGGAGGACATGGTGTGTGAGGTCCTCACTAACCCCAGAGCTATTCCACAGGACTCACTAAAGGAGGAGTCACCGCGGCCATCTCAGATGTCTTCAGCCTTTCATTTTCCTGCTACTTACTAATTTTGCACATAAAGAATTAAACAAGAGAATCTTGTTGTGCCAAGCACTTTTTATACTCACTAGTAAACTTTGGATTGAATTATGGATAATACTGTCATGCATTCAAAGTTGAAACATTTATTTCTTTGATAACTCCTGGTAAGCACTGTAATTTAATTTTAACCTCACATTAATAAGTTGTGAAAATAATAACCTCGGTACTATTTTTCAACTTACAAAATTTGTTTTAAAATTAAAGATTATGTGGTTCCTATGTCGCCTAAGTGGTAATTCATTTTATACGGCTTCCATAGTTTCTTAAATTTGTTTTACGATATTTTCTTATAGGAAAATCATTGAAAACTTACATTTGTTTCTCATTAGGCTACATGCCACTACTGATAAGAGTCAAAAAGTTGTAGAAACTAGAGTCAGAAAGTTGAGGGGATGAAGTCTAGACACTTCCTATTATACCTCTGCTGTTTTATCATTTCCAAGCACATGTGGTGGAAAAATTGCTTCTACTTAAAAAAAAAAAATCAAGAAATTGATTTAAAAGTTCATAGCTGTTTTTTTAATGAACTAATGACTTCCACTTCGCGTAGTCCATGAGAATCTAGAACTCCGCGTGCCCTGGCGAGCTCTGCAGTTCCTCAGCCCCGCACTGCCGCAGCACGAGCTGTCAAGACAGTGAAGTGTGTGTGTGTATGTGTACGCATGCATAAACACACACAAATACAGATACAACAGACACAGTGCAAGCCGCCTTCGGCTCTGTCCCCCTGCTGGGTGAAGACCAGCCTAAATGTTATTAAAAACAGTCCTTCACGAGTATGTTCTATGAAACACTAGTTCCTCTTGATAACTGATAGGATAAAAGGTTTCTTGAGAATAATGAGTTTAATATATTAAATTAATATATTAAAGATGTTGGGAGTCCTAGCTGCAAAGGAATCTACTTAAAGAAATGTTGTTAGACCTAGGGTTCCCTATCATGTGTGTCACAGAACCCATTTCTTTTTCTTGAAGGCACCTTCTGGTTTTTCTGATGAAGGAGTAGAAACCATTTTCTTTCTTTGCACACCCACGATGCCTATTCTTCCTGAAGCATGTCCGGAGGGTTCCCTGCAGTCCCAGTGCATCCCACGTCACAATGATAGCATGGTCTTACAGTTTGTATGTATTATGTACACACAGTATAATCGTAATAACGATGCCCTGCAGTTTACTATGTCTGGTGTATCTAGTGTGACATAAGAACATGTCTTGCAACTTCAATGTATCCAGACGTACAATTTTAACTTACATTTAAAGCACAAATTTCTGAGTAAAGAAAAAAAGGATAAACAGAACACTG
Source organism: Petromus typicus (assembly GCA_004026965.1). Classification (NCBI taxonomy): domain Eukaryota; kingdom Metazoa; phylum Chordata; class Mammalia; order Rodentia; family Petromuridae; genus Petromus; species Petromus typicus. The sequence continues at coordinate 167,810 of PVIR01000066.1, read as the reverse complement.
AAAAAGGTGATGAAAAGAATCCAATAAATATTTAATCTCTAATTCAGCTGAAATTGGTAATTCACAGGCTCTGAATTTAAATTTTGGATGGTTTCCTGGAATTTCAAGCATATGACTAGAACTGAAAAATGAAACATAAGCCCTTTATGTTTGCTGTCAGACTTAGGAGACAGTATTTTTTTAAACATATCTATATCAATATATTTTGGTCAAGTCCTTCTGTTATTGATTTATTTTGGGGAACAGTTTCTTTTCTGCTGAAGCAGCAAGTCTGAGACTGATTCGCAGCCTCCACCTCTCCCAGAGACCAGCCAGATCCTCCACACGACAGTAGCTAGCTTTAATTCCAATTGTGTGCAAGACATTATATTTTACAAAAGCAGCTGCTTTTCATGGACTATGTCCAGGTTTTTCTCTCCAGGATATAAACCAGTGACCTCATACTTCCAACACAAGACCTATCTATCAGCACTCTTTCTCTTGTAGGACTTTCATTATGCAGGATTCTTCACATGGCTGGATCCACATATCCAGGTCTACATAAAATAGCGTCTCTTTTAATTAAATTCAAATGTGTTCGACTCCCATTAGACTTTTACAGCTATTCTTGTATTTGCTCTGTAGTTTCTGGGAGAACTGGGATACATTTCAGCTTTCACCACACTCTCTTCATGACCAGGGCAGTTTTCACCTTTCAAGAAGTTCATGAGCTTTGGGCAGATGTGTTTCCTTCTTCCCAAGCAACTTGACAAAAACACTTGACTTCAAACGGGCCATCTTTCTCCGCTGGGACTTCCTCTCTGTAACAGCCTAAGTGGTGTCAGCTCATGCTAAGCCTGGCCTTGGGCTGGCCTAGCACAGCCGTCCGGCCTCACATTCTTTCTTTCTTCTTTATACTCATTATCTTGCTATGCTTTTTCAGGGGAGGACTCTGAAGGTCAAATGTTTGAAATACACCTCTACTCTCAACTTTCAAGTAAAGCTTAAAATGTGTATGCCATTTGCTAGTGAGAAGTTGCTAAAATTGTTAATTTTTTTCTTTAAATTAACATAATATGATTTTTACCTTCAAATATATCTAGTGCAACTGCAAGGACAGAAGGATTCAGAGAGCTCAGATTTTGTTCTGAAAACTATTAAACTCTGCCATTGATTTATGGCCTTGCTACCAGCAGGGCCCTATGTCTTTCTCTCCTGTCAGACCACATGTAAAATACTTGCCCTGAATGTTTCTCAGGCAATCTCAGAAGGAAAAAGAATGATGTCACGCCTGAGTATTTTCTGAAAATTTAATAATGATTCCAAATGTTAAAAGGCTTTTAGGTAACTTTTTAATTGGAGGTTATATAAGTTATAACAAGACATTGTCTGTTTATTCTTATTTCATATTCTCTAAAATGAAAGGTTGCTGGTTTGTACATAGTGTTTCTAGAAAACAACTAAGAACAAAAGAAATGATTTGGCATGGTTTCTGACTTCCTGTGTGTGTCCCCATTCCAAGTGTGGCATCGTCAGCCCTACTGTGAGGAAACATCCCTACACAGAATCAGCCGTATTTGAAGTTGGAACTGGTGAGTCTAATATCACAGAATTAGTCTTTTCCAACCTTCAACATTACAAGTAACCATGAGTCTTGGAAAGCAAGACAAAGTAGATGGCGAACACCTACACCGTGGCGGTATATCGGACCATTGTACGTCTGAAACCATCTTCAGAATAATCAGAAAAAATAAGTTTTGGTTTTGCAGCATAACTGAGCAGGCCACAAACAAAATAGTTTTAACACTTAGGATTTATTAATAGGATAGTATATGAAGGAATTACTGGTAAAGGAACATTCTTACTCTACAAACATAGCATGCTTCTCTGGGAAAGTTTTCATGTTTGTAAGTCTGTATACATCAGAGATACACATGTCAAATAGACATGGAATGTATGTGGGAAGATTGTGTTTTTAAGCAGCTGTGTATTCTAATGGAATTATTTTTTTCTTTGTGTATTCATTTGACTAGAAGCCATAGTCACCCTTCCTGACTCATCAAATGTTAATCCTTTCCAGACTATTTTAATTTCTTAAAGGATCTGTATATAACATTATAAAGCTGGCTTAATATTGCTTTATTATCAAATTCTAACTTGTAACTAACCTTTTCGCCTACATGAGCAGACTTGTAATGTCTATTATGCAAGGCAACTTTGGTTTAAAACAAACATGTATGGAATCTTTTGTGTTTCATTTCAATTCCTAAAAGGAATTAGCATTCAGCATTATAATTTCAAAACTTGGCACATTTTAATTGAGTAATTGAATGTGTCTGTGCCCTCAGCATTGCTTGGACCACATGCATTTTGAATGACAGGAGAAGCAGTGCTCAGTTTAAAGTTCTGTTGAGTATTAAAACATGTATTTTCCTACCTTCTGGTGCCTCTACTTTTCAAGCATCTGATAATATTGCACATCATGCACATTTACATGTGAAAATGTAGGTGGAACTAAGACTGAGGGACTTTCCTCTGTGCCATGAAGAGACTTTGGATAAAGTAGCATCCTCCACTGTGGAAGAATGAGTAGCATCTGCAGAGATCTCAAATGCCTCCTCTCAGAGCCTGCTGAATACTGACTTGAAAATTTAAATGGAAGGCTTGTTGATAGAGTCGAAGACTACACTGACTAAAAATCTCTACTAATTCAAGAGGATTCTGGAGAGCAGATATGCTAGGGGAAATTAAAAGTGAATATTACATTCTTCCCTATTCTTAATTGATTCTATATGTGCATAAAAGTAGCATTAGCAGTCTTTTCTTAAGAGCATATAGCTAGTTCAGTAATGTTAATATTCCAAGTTATCTTTGAAATTCTAATTATAAGGAAATTGAGAGAAATGTACATAGTTCTTGCAATTATCTGCATTTGGAAGCCATGGGTAATTCTAACCTTACATCTCAAGCCTGCAGTCACTTTGTTTGAAAAAATATATATTTCAATCGCGCCGCCATCATCCGGGTCAGACATTTCTCTCTCTTCCTGTGACAGTGGAGCGCATGAGCGCCGCTCCATCTTGCAGCATTCTGCACATTCCTCCGCCAGAGTCCCTGAAGTGTTTCCGCTGGCCTCACTCACTAACCTTCCAGTGATGGTCAGGTTCCTGCTAGGATATGGTCACAATCTCATTAATTCCTTCCCCCAACACCACCTGGGGATGTGACATTTAGTCTGAGGACATTAGCCCATTTGATCTGAAACTTCTAATCTCACCTCTGGATCACATTGGCTAACATGACACTTTACTCTTGAACTCTAATGTCACTGCTTTGGTGGTGAATGCCCTGTTAGATTTCTCCTCGTGCAGGGGCTTCCCTACGTTCTCACAGGTTAGGGGATGCGTGTCTCCTGTTCCTTCCAGCCCTCTCTGTGTAGCCCAGCCTCCTCTTCCTCCTGCTCCTGGTGCAGTTCCCAGCACTCAACAGGGACCAACAAATTGAATGAGCTATGAGTTTTAAAAAATGGAAAATTTAAATGTTTATTGTTCATTGATCATTACATATTGTTCTGATGTCCTGTACTTTATTCTTTTCTACAAATTTTTTAATACAATGCTTTCTATAGAATACAAATATTCTGTAAGGTAAAATCAAGGGAGAAAATAGTAGTCTTCTCACTGACAAGTGACTCAGGAATTTGTGCCCAAATTCAACCCCAATAGAAATTTTATGAACTAAGTTTTGAAGTTAACCAGTAAGGAAGTAATGACTTTAGAAGGCCTCCTTTGACTAGCTGGACATCGTAAATGGGAACTTTAATCTACATGAGCTAGCTCATGTTTCTTTTTCTTTTCTTTTCTTTTTTTCAAAGAAAGTGACTGTAGTTTTGTCACCTTCTTTAAGGAAAAATATTTGAACAGTGTGCCACTGTAAATCATGAACAACCTTTACAAGTCATTAAATATACCATATTCATAAAATGCTGACTCATAATTTAGTGTCTGATGTACTTACAGTCATGCTCAAGGATTATTTTTACACTGATGGAAATGGTCCTTCCAAAACTGGTACATCTTGCAAGAGCAGTAGGTTTTCTTTTTTAAAATTTCTTTTTCACTGTTATTTTTATTTTAAAGAAATTTAAAGGATGTAGGTTGTGTTTTTGGAGCCCTGATACTTACAAATATAGTTCTCCACAGGAAATATGACATGTAAATCTTGTTAAACAGCAACACATCTGTGATATAAAACTCCTACCTCAGGCATTGTCAATCTCCTCTTGACTTATTTCCAACAAGGCTGACATAGTAATTGTGGAAGAAATATAGTCACATCAGTTAGAGAGGAGAATTCCACCCTGAAGGCACCTTGCAGGTGGAAAAGCACAGTACTTGATGGTATATTATACAGTTACAGAGAAAACTGTCAGAAAATACCGTGAGGGTCTCTGAGCTTCAGATCCTTTCTAAGAATTAATGTTTCTAATAATCTGAATCTAGAAAGACCCAGTTTTTCCATTAGCTTTGGGTAACAACATGCCAGCTGGATGGGAATAATTGTGTGCTAATGGATTTGATATTGTGGATCCCACAGTTTGGCTATTTCGTATTGGAGAGTCATAGTGGGGTGGGGGTGGGGCAGAAGCAATGTGAACCAGTTTTCACACAGGACAGAAGAAAAGCAGTGTAAAGATTGTGAAGTGATCCTTAAAAGATGATTGACTCACAGCCAACTTCATCTCTGAAGCAGTGTATGGATTTTGAGGCTAAGATGACAATTGCAATAAAGGTAATAGGGTCAGGAACTGCAAGCTTAGAGTGAATCTATTTCTAAGGAATATAGTGGCTCCATATTTACTCTCATTGGTGAAATGGTACTACTACTGGTCCTTAAATGTGTGACTATGACAATTTCGTGGGATAAATAAAAAACAGTATTTCCTCATGTTTCCCTTAACCTTAGTCGTCTTTTTCACCCTTTACACACAATGATGTTGAGAAGCAGACAGTACTGTTGTAATCCAACTGCTGAGGGACCAGTGTCCTCAGAGCAGGGCCAGGTCGAGGCCATCGGAGTCCCAGCCCTGCAGAGCTGCTGTCCAGATCTAGCAGGAAAAGGCCTGATCCTCACTGGGCCTGAACCCCAGTGACACATGACTCTTTCCTGAAGCATTTTATGTGCAGCCCAGAAATTAAAATGTGAAAACTTCGTCTTTATGCTGTCTGTTGCCCAAGCACAGCCCAGGGCTGCAGGAGTCCCTCAGGAAAAGCAGAGCCAGCGCTACTCTGCTGAGCCATACAGCGGCCGCAAGCCAGTGAAATATGTGGCGTGAAGCACTGTGTGAAGTGACTGCATTGTTCAGCGTGTATCTGTCCTGGCACTGCACTTGGGAGACTGTGGTTTACAAAGGGAATCGCTGTGAGGTCTCCATGGTCTAATTCTGGAACTGGTAGAGCAGACAGGACAGACTTGCTCATTCATATGTAAAATACTTCTGCATATAGACTTTACCAAAGATCAAAACAAATGACTATTTGAAATGTTGATAAGCCAACTGTTAGAAGAGGAAATATGCATGTATGCTATCTTTAGTTATCCTAGGGTAATGTATATTTGAATTCATGAAATACTATTAATGGTTCATTTTTCTACCACATTGATACCCACATATCATTAAGGGCACAAACAGTGTATCATGGAAGTGGTTTGTTCAGTGCTAATTTTAATCTCCGTCTTAATCCCTCATCCTGAGGGCTTAGCCTGCTTAAACATACAGGATTTAACATAAGGTCTGACTGGATTTAGTAGGAATAAAATATTTACATTTGGAGTTTAATGTTACTGAGCAAGAACACGCCCCTTCCTGTAATATCCAAGGACAATAGTGTTTTTACATTTTACTTGTGCGCTGGTGTGTCAGAGCTCATGTGGGCTGGAAGCTCCCTTTTTCCACTTTTCTGCCATGGAAGAATCACTAAGGACGCCATGGGCCACAGCTCCTATCTGTGCGTGGCCACATGTTCACTGTGGGGAGCACAGCGTGGGGAAGCCAGGGCCCCAGACTCGCAGCATTTCCGGAATGGGGCTGGGACTCTTCTCTTGTTTAGGGCCTGAGAAGGTTCACGAAGGGAAAAATCTTTACCCAAAATCCCTGGAAAAAAATGGAGGGATTATTTTAAAGACAGTGAGTTGTCATTTGACTTATGTTTTGGCCCATGTCCTTCTGGCCCAGTATTGCTTTTATAGAATATGAAAAGTTCAAGGAAAAAAGGAGATATGCTTCACTTCACCACTTTTAAAGCACAGATTGCAGGCTTGGTCCTTCTACTGCACAATGCTAGACAGTCCGAGAGAAAACCAAGATGTTAGTTCTTCTGCGAGCCAAGTGCCAGAGCCATGGTCTCAGGGAGGGTGCCCGGTGAAGGTGCAGGAAGAGGACAGCGTGTGGTGGCCCGACAGCCGAGCCTGTGTCTATGCCGTGCCACCGGCCCAGAGAGTGTTAGAATAAACACAGCGGAGTGGTGGCGCGCTGACCAAGAGCTCGTGCTGTCGGCCCGTGTTGGATGCTGACGTCTGCGGGGCCCCTGTGACCTGACACCATGCATTGTAGTTGTACTCAAGGACGAACATCCTTGGTGGGTGACCCTTGTCATTGCGTATACATTCCTTAGAAACTTAGAAGCTCTGGGTGTTCTGAAGATATACATCAGTAATATTTAACTTATAGATTAGGAAGAAGAGGCTATGGATGGTCACAAAATCCTCACGAGTTGTTGACTTCAGTATCTGAGCCCCTTCCCTCCCTGTACTTATATGCATTACATAGTGTTAACTACATTCATCTAGGGCCAGTACAGAGGCATCGGTGTGTAACTGCGAGTGCTGCATGTGGCATGTTTGTGGTGTTTGTGTTTGCACAGACACCACTAAATGCACACTTTTGGGGCAGTGCCACATGGGACATGGGGAGCAGATCTGTACCCAGGGCCAAGGCAAAGTGACTCTCCTCAGTTTCCTCCTGTGAACATGTGTGGACTGGTCTAGAATGTCCAGGAAAAGCAAAATTTAAGAATCAACGGTGAGGGCTTGAGATGGTGCTCAAATGAGGTGACCGTTTAGGATCAAAGTCATGGGGACACGTGCTGAGCAGGATGTTTCCTCCACAAGTGCTTTGGAGCAGCGAGATCCCTCAGCTAATGTCACTTTATATGTTGTTTTAATTGATGAAATACAATTAATAAAATTAATAGTATAAAAATAAGTTTCTATAGGCCTAGATTTCACAAACTCAGGTTGAGCAATATTTGGGAGACATTTTTTTACAAATCCTTTTCCAATCTAATCATTATTCCAATCAGCCTATATTTAAACTTTTGGGGAAAATCATTTTTACAAGAGAAATGCAATTAATTTCACATAATATTGCTTTAACATGTGTTAATTATAAGCCCAGAGGTGAGCTTTTACACATGGAGGTAGCCGTGCGTGGCGCTGGGCCCCAGCAGGTGCTCGCTCCGCATCTCTCCTACGCAGCGGAGTCAACAGGGAGCAGCTCCACGCTGTGCATGTTAGGAAGCAAAACGCGCTGCTGAGGCGCTTCCCCAAGGGAAACGACCGCGCGTGCAGAGACTAGTGTGTCAAACCTGCCGCAGGAATCACACAACCTGTTCCTGTACTAAATCACCACATGCACGCCAGGGCCATGTACAATTTCCAGAAATGTATGTACCATGTGAAAAATAAAGTAAATATATGATATTACTATAGCAGCAGAGAGTAGCAATTAATTAACAAGAATGTGCCAACTTCTCAAATTCAAAGCTGTATAAGTAGGGCTGTGGGAAAAAATGAGAATTAAGTTGTGTCTTATACTGGTAAAAATCCCCATTATGGAGTGCAATCATGATGTGTATATTTAATGTACCAATAAAGATAAAAAAAACCCCAAAGCTGTATAAGTCAGGAAGCAAATGCAGTTTTCTTCCTGTTGGTACAAATAAAGGCTTGTGAGGATTTTTTTCTTTCTTCCTTTTTCTATTTTTAAATTAGACTAAAAGTGTTTAAACAAGATATTTTTATTTAACAAAAGATAAATGAGATATTGTACCATCTGCATATATATATATCAAGACATTGCATAATGCTTCATAAATATATAGTTTTTATATTTTTTATGTATGAGATAAAAACAAATTTGAGTTAAATGAATAGATAAATACAAGCAAAAAAATTAAAAAATACCTGAATGAACTTGGGAACTCTTGCACATCTGCTTATATTTAATTTGTCAGCAATTGTAATTTGTGTAAAATCACACCCACCCTCACTGACCACTGGGATGCTGGGCTTTTAGGTAACAGGTGGCATCGATGAAGAAAGGTCTTTTGAGTGCCGACTATGTTAGAAGACAAAGTCTAGTAATTTAGACTAAATCAGACTTCTTTTCTGTCTGGCACTGGACCTGAACCTAAGAATTTTGCACTCAACCACCTCTCCAGAGTTTCGCTTCCCGTTGTTCTGCGACAGTCTCCTTGAGCTTGTTTCCGTGCTGTCGGCCTATTCACAGTCAAGATAATCTTACTTGCTGCTGAGAAGAGCAGTCTGGTATCACTGTTGGTCACATTCTCGATCGTGGCCCAGGTAGACCTTTGCGGGCATAGTGAGTCCTTCTAGTAACATTAAGAGGCAGATTCTGATATTACTCTCAATTTACACTGACAACATTTACATGATAAATAATCTGCATGCAGTAAGCGCCTGGAAAACAGACTATGGTGTGTGGTGTGCAAACGCTGCTGTTCACTGTGCGTGTCCACAGCTTTTCCTGACAGAGGAAGGGCAGGAAGAGCTCCGAATCCTTCACATGCTCTTCAGCACCGCGCCATGTCCTACTTCCCAGGGGCAAGGAATCTGCATTTGGAAGTGCTTCTAGCATATGTCATTCCTCACAGCCCACCAAGGAAAGGTACTAAAGGGTGTGGGGCACTTTTGTGCAGCTGTGCAGAGTCTATGATGAAAAACACCCACCCTCGCTGACCACTGCGATGCTGGGCTTTTAGGTAACAGGTGACATTGATGAAGAAAGGTCTCTTGAGTGCCGACTATGTTGAAAGACAAAGTCTAGCGAAGAAGACTGTGTATCCGCTGACGGTATAATCAGGTCCGACTCAGGCCTTCCTCACAGGTCTTCGGCATGCGGAGCAGCCTCCACCACCCCGGCCTGCAGTTTCCTCCCTGGACAGGATGTGACCGGGCCCTGCACTGATCTCACACCCCAGAGCGGTGGCTGGAGGTCTCTGCTGACCGAGTCAGTGCCAAGTATCTCTGATGCATCCTGCACATGGCCTTTGCAAGACCCAGACCAAACCATCGGGTATATTCCACCTCCTCCTACTATGGCATTGATGGAGAATTCAGACAGGTGGCCCTTTTGCCAACCCACGTGCTGATGTCCAGTTTGTTTTCCATTGTTCTTGTTTCCAGCACCTGATACTGATTACACAGTCAGTGTAAATCGGTCTTTTATGTTAAAACAGGCTTCTAGAGTATGTTTTGCTTTCAGAGATAAACATGACAAAGAGGTTATGAATTTACATAGAAATATTAAAAGAAAGAAAAATTCTACAAATTTAACTGACAGAAGAAATACATGTGTTTTAAATATACATACTGCATTGTTCTCCGCCTAGAGGGAGATGAATGGTGACCAGCTGTGGAATTCATTAGCTTTTTAAATCAAATTATACTATTTTGTATGTAAATTGGATGACGGAATTTCATTTCAGCATCGATGAGAACCAGTTAGGACGCCTAACATACTGACGTGTTCAGAATGTGTATCAGCTTTCCTGCCATGTGTGTGGAGGCTTGCTCTGAACTTTCAGTGCTACCGTGAGCTTTGCTGTGATTTAGCCACCTTTTGTACTTGGTTCGAATATATAACTGCATTTTCAGGGGCCGGGGAGTTAGCTCAGGGGTTCTGGTGCCTGTCTTGCAAGCGCAAGGGTCGGGTTCGATCCCCGGTAACCACATAACAATACTGGGTGTGGAGACTCACCCCAGCGGCAACCAGTACCACATACCACAGTGCCGGGCGTGGTGGCTCACGCCTGTAATCCCAGCACTCGGGAGGCAGAGGCAGGAGGATTGCTGTGATGTGAGTTGGAGCTGAGCTCAGGGCCAGCCTGAACCACAAAGTGAGACCTGTCTCAAAAAAATCTAAAAAAAAAAAATATATAAATAAAATAATAATAACTGCATTTTCATTTAAGTTCAAGGCCCTGCAGTAAGGCCAGCTGTCACAGTTACATTTCTAAATGGTTTTGCAGGTTATCCTAATACGATTCACCCTCAGCTCTGTTTCTGGAGAGAAATATATGGGGTAGTGAAGAATTTCAAATTAACTATAATGAGTTTACAGTATTTTCTTAAGAATTGTTATGTAATTTATATTCATCAGATACTAAGGTTCATAACGTTAAGAGAAAAGAACATTTTCAGCAATTTTCTTTGCTTTAGATTTTTCTTTACTGTTGGATCACCACGAAGAGAACTACAATTAATCAAAACCAATGATACTTTCCTTGGAAGTAAGATTAAATAAGGTAATTAGGGAGATAGGAGGTCCAAGAAGATGAACTCATTAGCGCACAGTTCGAGGCTGAGATCAATTTTAAAAGCGCAGCACTCCTTATTACCAGTGACCATGACCAGACACTGGGCCGCTGCCTACACCTAGAAAGGTTTTCAGTAGGGAGATATCACTCTTATTAGACCGCTTTGTATTTGATAATCATTGAACCCTAAAACTGCTTTTCCAGTCTACCTTTACTTAAAAATAAAGTGCTCTCGCTGAGAGAGCACCGGAAAGGACAGTAAAAATGAAAAGCAAGAGAATGACAAATGCGAGTGTCACCGAGCATGCAGCGTCCTGGCTCTCAGGCTGGCAAGACGATCGAGCCGTCAGGTGAGAACAGCTCCGCCAGTGCGGCCCTCGCGCCTGGGCGGCGGCCAGGCTCCCAGGGCGGGATGGGCACGGCCCGCACACAGCCAGTCACACCTCCGACCCGTGCTGCTGCTGCCCACACTCGGGTCCCCGCGGGAACCTGGGGTCCCCTAGGGGTGCTTCTGAGGCCCGCGCAACTGCACAGCCTGCACGCTGTCCCCTCTGCACCTGCAGGAAAGGTCATCACATATTTTCCGGCCGGTGATGCATTTACACAGTGACAATAAAACCTATCCATGTCAAATATGTAAAAAAAACCCTTGATATTGAGTTTTCAAGTGGAACAGAGCAAACAAACAAACAAACAAAATATGGTTCTAGAGTGTTGCATCAGTGAAATTAACCTGTTTCTTACAGATGCTTATCAAACACTAAATTATCAGAGACTGTGTTCTGAGACTTCTCATAAATCTCCACTCCCTGGCGGCCTCCTCCACTGCGCGGAGCTCGGGCTGAGCGCAGGGATTCCCGGGCTGCGAGCAGACAGTGTGTGGCTGTCTGTCTGCCAAGTGTTGCCATCTTAGAATCTTGACTGTTGAAACAATAACATTTTGGCTGCTTTTATAACACTCATTTAGTGTTTACAGTTTAGTAAGTGTGCATTTTTGTCAACAGAGGGCTTACCTAATTAAACCGGACCAGGGAAGGAACTGGGTCAATGTATTGGGAGCAAAACAGCCCCAATATGGTTGGGTTACGGAGCAGCTCAGTTTTGCTCATTGAATCGTATCGATTTTTGGCAGAGAATAAAGAAAGAAAGAACAGATGGTGGAAGAAAGAAGTCAGGCTGCTGCTGGTGGGTACAGGGTGACACTGAATGATAAAGAATGGAGCTCCCATCCTCTGAATAGTTACTCAATTAGAGCGCACAGTCAACATGCTGCTTATTTCTGAAGCTACAGAATATTTTCAACAAAATGAACAGATGACGCTGTTTCAAGTTAGTATGAAGCAGTGTTAAAATATGACAGCCATGAAGAAGGGGCTTCGTGAACCGTGCAGAGCCTGCCTCCCTGTTTGGTTGGGAGCATGGCGAGTGGCTGCTTCCTCCCGAGCGTTTGGCTACTGAGTCTGAGGGACCTATGAAATCTAGGAACAGGTGAAGCTTTCTGGAGAGGTAAGTTACATGAAAACATGTAGGTTAATATTTTTGCCCTGCAAGACATCAGAGAGGGTTCTTCCTTCCAGCACACAAAACCACTGAAAAATCATTCTTTTCAAATAATAACAAAGATCTCAATTTAGAATGATATAGAAAATAATTTCATGTAGATATCAGAATCTTCTATTATTTTATGATATAATCCTGCAGAAACACTGTCTTAAACAGCTAGCAGTGGCAGCATGTAAGATTTATGAAAGCTAAATACAGTAATGAAAAAAATGTAATTTTATACACTAGTTGTTTTTAACACCAAATATAGCATATTATTAGCAGATCAAATTATTTTAATTTTGGTCTTCTAAAGGCTTATTTCTAAAAAGGTTTAATTCAAATATTTTTTAGCAAAAAAGACAACTGATCATTTTGAGTGTTTACTTGCTGTATAATGAGATTCACAGCTTAATCCATATTGGGCTTCTTCAAACAAGCTTAAGAAAATATATCATTAGTTTGTCAGTTCTGCAGTAGGAGAGGCAAGGTAGGGGCTCAAAAGCAAATATTCACTGGGCCGGGGAGTTAGCTCAGTGGTTCTGGTGCCTGTCTTGCAAGCACAAGGGCCAGGGTTCGATTCCCCGGTAACCACATAACAATACTGGGCGTGGAGACTCACACCCAGCAGCAACCAGTACCACATACCACAGTGCCGGGCGTGGTGGCTCACGCCTGTCATCCCAGCACTCGGGAGGCAGAGGCAGGAGGATTGCTGTGATGTGAGTTGGAGGCTGAGCTCAGGGCCAGCCTGAACCACAAAAGTGAGACCCTGTCTCAAAAAACCTAAAAAAAAAGAGCAAATATTCACTGTACTTTTCTAAATTTCACAACCATCGTTTTTAATATTTGAATCTGAATTTATCTGTGGGTAAACCTGCTAATATATCCATTGTAAATATGCAATTTCTCCATATTTTATTCACTGAGAAACTGACCTGTGACCTCTGAAGGAGCAAAGTGAAAACCTCAATCACTCAGACGACTGATTATCTGGAAACTTTTTCCGAGTGCTTCTGGCCAGCAAGTCCAGAAGCAGCAATGAGAAGAGCAGAGTGTGTGGGTTCGTTCACCACGGAGAGAAGACGACACCACAAAGCTTTTATTGAAAAAATTGAAGACTTTACTTATAGAACTGAAGTTTGGCTTTCACTTCATGGTCCTCTCATAACATGTCCTGCTTTCGTTGGCCTCCTTTTAATCACATAACTAGGTAAATCTTTAGCCTCTAGGTTGCACAGTAACAAGCAGGCGGCTAGATTCTGCCTCCAGACTCTAGGTGGCCGAACTCTGATTTAATTTGTTACTTGCTTTGGTTTTGGTAGGTACAAAATAGTTTATTCCAGAGCAGTATAAATCTCTTGAGTTGACAGTGGCTCCAAGAGAAGGACAAGCAGCATCCTTTGGAGGCTTGAATTCTGAAATCTCCTGGGTCCCCACCCATAAGGGAAACGATAACTTTTTATTTTTCTAAAAAATTATAGCTCTGCTTTCAGAGAAAAAGTAGATGAGGAGCAATTATTTTGTTGGGGCAAATGTATAGGTGTTAATATTTTAGGTATTCAGCACCCGCGAGTTTCTCCCTGGTTGGCCTATTTTGTCTTTTTGATCAACAAAAAGATGTACAGTGAGAACCTTCCATTGAAACCTCTGCCTATCTTTGAAAGCACCCATCACAATTGCTACTGCTTTTATTGGAGAGACATAATAGACACATCTCAGGAGAAAGAGAAGCTCTGGCTCAAGACCTGCTCGGGCACGGAGGTGCCCATCTCTGTGCAGAGGGCGGAGGAGCTGGCGGGAAGCAGAAGCCTCTCAAGGGCCAGCAGCACCGCCTGGCTGGAGGAAAGACTGGAGGACAGAGGTTCTGTGGCTCTGAAACCTACCAAACATGAGGTCTGGAGACCCCACACCACACAGCAGTGGTCCCCTCGGGCTCCACCTCCTGTCCTGCTTCCTGACAGTGTGGGCTTCCGAGCTCAGTCCAGTGCTCATCTGGCCAATGTTAAAGTACAGTTTTTAAGTGAAAGAGCTAAATTAAAAACAAAATCACAGCTTATTATTGTCATAGTTCCCCATAAATCTCTAAACAGAAGACCACATCACGTACTGTAAAGGAAGAACAATATTACCCAGACGTAGTGGGTCCCTTTCTTCTTGAAGTATTGATGAGATTCTTAACCTTTCATGAAGACTGTCTGATTCTTTATACTGAGAATTAATGTCTGTACTGCAGCGAGTGAAATAGAACACCTTAGCCTACACGGAACTTTATTAAACTGACAAGATTTTTACCCAAACTCAGAGACATTTCCATGAGCCAAATCCAAGTTGCTGGCAGTGCTGGGGTAGTACCTGGACGCGAGGAAGGAATATATGGTTGTGAGAGTAGACCGTGAGGCGCACAGAGGCTTTGTGCTATTTCAGTCCTCACCACACATAGTGTAGAAGCTTCCCTGGAACTCTGCACACAACCCCTGCCTTCTGTGATAAGGGTGTATGCTCGGTCAACACTGACCGACAAAAGCAGAGACCAGGACTCTTGCCTTTGTAAAACTCACTTTTTGTGTATTACTGGTTCTGTTTTCGTGAACTTAACTAAGTAATAGGATATGATTAGCTATGCATTACTGAAAAACCTATACATTATAATTCACTTCAAAAACATTCTTTTAGAACAAGAATGGTTCTTAAGGAATACATGTAATTTTCTAAGTAGAAAAAGTAGAGAGAATGCATGAACATCCAGTGTGGAATGTGTCTTCTTATGTGGTCCTGGTTGTTCATTCTTTATACACAGACTGTATATGTTTAGAGAAGATTTTATTTTTATAAAATTGTTTTAGATCAATGTGTGTTTTAATGTGGGAAAAGCAAAACAAATCTTGGCTAACTTCTTGGGGAAGCACTGAGGGGCTCTGAGAGGATGGTGATAATACAGAGCTTCTGAGACTCTGAAGCTGTTCTCCCACGATGGTGATATGGGGGGAGCCTCTGCACACAGCTCCCTCCGACTGGATAACTGTCTGAGATCTGACTGGATCTGCAATGTGGGTACATGTTAAAGGTAAAAGCTCTGAAAGGACAGGAAATCCTGCTAGTTTCTCATCATTGCCTCTGCCTGAGCCTCACCTACTCATCTGTCGCAGTCTGGACAATGGGCTCCTCTGCCTGGGGCCCCTGTGGTAACTAAGGGACAGAGCACACAGATGTGTCAACACTGTTCCTGGACAAGAAGCAATGCTCATTACACACTGATTAGAGATGCTGTTTTATCACCATCTTTAATTACCATAACAGAAGTACAGGAGTTAGACTCTACAGGCTGTTGCTTTAGAGCTCCTTCAAGCTGCAGTTTGTGTCACCAGTGAGGGATGACAACCATTCTGAATACAGAATGGAGAGAGATGCTTCAGTCCACCCAGGTTCACCAGGCCCTGTCCATCTAGGCACCAGACTGACCGCTTCCCGGCCTGGGCTGAGGACGGCTCGCCCCTAGGACGCGCCCAGGCAACTTTAACCATCAGCACCCTATGCTACTAGGATCTCCGGTTCTGGAGCTGAAAACTGGAATTTTCTTGTGGACATATTTCATTTAGTTCTTTGAGTATCACGGAGGCATCTTAAAGACAGCATGAAGACTATGCATAAGTAGGATGTCTTATGCAAACACTAGTCCACAGGTCTTTGGGTTGGAAGCCTAGATTGACTTGTCTGTTTTTCACCTTTTCTTCCAGTGTCATTACATTCATTATTTTAAACAAATAACCTGATTAATCTTGTATCAGACAGATGTGAACTGTGAAAACATTTTCCATGGACTGAAAGTATCTGTGAGCCTCCAGAGGATCAAACTACATGCCTTTTACCTGTCCTGCCGGATGCTCTGAAGTTTTAGAGCAGTTTGTGCCTGATGGCCCACTTACTCAATGACACTAAGGAGCACTGGATTCTCATTGTCCCCATCACTTTATGGGGCCTGGGAAATGGGAAATACACTACAGCTTTGAGATGCAATTCTGAGTTCAACTCCTCATTTTTTTTCTTCCCTAAAAATAAATCTTTCTCTTCAGTGTTCTACTTTTTCTATTAAAACAATATCTTGTTTCTTGGATTTTTGACATTGTTTGAGATGTAGTTTTCACAGTTTGGGACATACAAACCTTGGTACAAAGTGTATATGAAGAGATTATTCTGTGGTATATCATAAATTGTTGGAGCAATTTAAATAAAGGTCTCAATTAGTGTGAGTTGTAAGAACTGAAAAAATCCACTAGCCAAGCTAAAGAAAATATTATCCTGTCTGAAACAAAAATCAGAATCTTCACACTTTGTATTGAGATTTCTAGCACAGATGGTCAGTTCATTCCTGTGTTTAATGGGAAAACACACTTCCGTCTGATTTATACCTATCCAAGGAAGAGAATCATATTTTATCTCCTAAGGTACATGAGCATGTTTATTTCTGAAAAATGGCTTGGGAACCCACCCAGAAAACAGATGTACACCTGTTAGACTCTGGGACAGTGGCACAAATGTAGCTTTGAATTTCTGAAACTGGTAGAAATATCAGTATTGGAGACTAAGCGAACAGCTTGAAACCTAAGTTTTGGAGACAGTATGTGCCGCTTAGCTTAGCACGACCGAACTCGGAGGCCAGGTGATGAGCGACCCCACCCACCTGTGTCACCCCACCTCTGGGCCACTTGTGACAGCACTGGTCTGGGGACCGGAAGCAACTCTGAGGAAAGTGAACAATTCAGAGAATCAGTCTGGTGTCACTTATTGCCACAGCACCTGGGTGAGGCTCAGCGTGCTGCACTCAAGGCCAGCAGAAAAGCGCGCTGACTGGAAGTCGGGGGTCCAGCCTCAGGCCTTAAGACCGGGCTGATTCAGTGGTGCTATCCAGGTGCCAGGAGGGCTTTTCAGTATGGCCTCCTCTTATGAGGACACCGAAGACAAAGATAAGAGAATGCTACTTCAAAAAGTAAAAGGGTCAGGAGGAAGCATTTCCACTCAAGCAAAGTTCATTGTTTTGCGTTTGACACTGAAGTGAGAGCAACTGAGAACATAGCTGCACAGTCCAGGGGAAAAGCAGTGAGAACTGGGTATTGGAGATGGGCCGAATTCAGACTTATCACACCTGTTGTGACTCATCAGTCATTGGAAGGCATGTTCCAGGAAACCAGGATGGACATGAGATGTCTGCATCTGGTTCCCTCAGTGGGCCGTGCATTTTACGATGGGGCTATCAAGCTAACCCGTTAGCCTAGTGACAGCGAGCCTCCTAGAGTTTTCTAGACGGTCTGCTGCAGCACACATGCTATGGGTTCACCACAGCTGCCTCTGGCCTTAGCTAAAGCATCTTATCACTACTTCTGATCTTTTCCTGGGTGAAGAATAGCCCCCATGTTGTGAACACAATTTCAGTGATGCATGAAATACACTGTGTTCATGGGAAAGGTTATCTGTTCACGATGAGGATTACGTCGATTTTTATAATAGTATTTTTGGTCTCTGCAGGTACCCACTCTGTTGACTCTTTGTGAAGTGGACATTTGCTTACTTACCTAGTGGGCACTGGTGTCTACAAAAGTTAAAATAATTTTGGAGCTCAGAGTTGTTTTCAGTGACAAATGAGCAAAACACGTAAGAAAAATAAAGTGTTAGCTGGCTGACTCAGAAGTAAAGTTTTCTCTTTCCCTGTTTTATCTCATGGCATCTGTTTCCACTGTTCTGATTTGATGTGCTTAGTTCAGTTTGTCTCAATCAACTTCTGGACAGATCATTGTGTCGCACAACTGTGTCATTAGCTGGGTGTCCTGGAACACTCGGCCTCGTGCTGCTCCAACTCACTCTTATTATGTTCATCTGGGCTTCGTCACTGCTCATCAAAGTCTTCTCAGAGAAGGGGAGGACAGTAACGGTCTCTCACGGACAACAGTCACTGTCTACGTCACCCAGGGCGGCCACATAGATTGAGCAGAGAGACTAAACAAAGTGTTCAGCAGGGCGGTGAGAAGCCGTCTTCATCCAGCCTGCTTTCCCATCAGTTCCTCATTCTCTCAGCTCTGCCGGAGGGTCAGGCCCGTCGTGAACTCTCAACGCCACCCCCAGATGAAGAGCGGCTCCCCTTTCCTCTTACCTTCCCCTGGCTCCCTGCTGGCTTTCCCTCATCCGTTTCTCTACGAACGCCAGATGCCGCGCCCCCAGCTCTGCCAGGTGGGGCTTTGTTCATCGCTCCGTGTGCCGCACATGTCTGATGGGCGCCAGCACACGCGCAGGTGCACACGGACTGATCCTGCGTCGGGCGCGGCCGGGTCAGACATTTGAGGCAGGGATGGGGAGAGCCTTGGGAGAAGCGCTCCCCGTCGTCCATCAGATGTTTTGAAGTCCGCGGTGCTGTTGTGACTCTGGCTGACCGGGGACCTTTCTTCTCAGCGCCTACTGGGCCCAGGTCTGTCGTTCACAGACACGAATGTCAGGCTTCGGCTGAGTGTTCTCTGCGTCCTACGACCACACTCTAATGCTGTTTTGCTTTCAACTAGTTTGTGATTATGAACTTGAAGCCTTGCTCCTAAAATGTACCAGTTTAAATAACTTCTGTGCTAGCTTTTAACCATTCTGATTGGGAACTGGGAGAGCAAGAAAGGACTGAGTATTGCCTCTGCAGCCGACATCACCAGCTCAGAGAAGACTGGTGAGCTATTCGGTTCATACCTGAGCTAACCTGACATAGTGTTTTTGTTTGTTTGTCTGTTTTTGAGACAGGGTCTCACTTTGTAGTTCAGACTGGCCCTGAACTCACTGTATAGCCCAGGCTAGCCTCGAACTCACAATAGTCCTCCTGCCTTTTCCTCCCGAGTGCTAGGATTACAGGTGTCAGTCACCATGCCCGGCAACCTGGCACCGTTAATCCTGTGCAGGCAGAGTGATGCGTTCTGGGTGCTGTCTCTCCTGCTTCTGATCTGCTTTGCTTCCCTCTCCTCTAGGCCGCTCTCCTCCCGCCCCTGTGTGGCTGTCCAGAGCCATGTCCAACACGTCTCCCAAGGCTCTCCCCATCCTTGACCCACCGTGACACCCCAATGTCTGACCTTCACCTCCCGACACAGGATCGGTCCACTCTTTGCGGTGCACACCTGCGCATGTGCTGGCTGCCCCTGCTCCTTCTTTGCCCCAGTGGACACCAGCCCTTTGAGGTCCACGGAGCGCAGTGCCATCTGCTTCTTCCACACATTTTACAGACTGCACGGGACGCTGCCACTCACTCTAGAAGTGCCTGGAAAATCAAAGCTGTTGCTGGCCACGGAGATGCCCACCTTTCCGGCGCAGACCCCACTGCCTCGGGGCAGCTGCTTCTTTCCTTAGGTGAGTCAGCGCGAAGCCTCTTAGAGACAGTGCAGACCTAAGCCTCCTGCCTGCAGCAGGGGCTAGAAATCCTTCTCTACTCCTCCACGCACGTCCTCATGGGCCCAGGCCAGCTTAGCTTCTGTGAACCCTGTCTTCCTCTGCTCAGGAGCAGTCACAGCCTGGTGAACAAGCCCTCGTCGTCCTGCTCTGACGGTTCTGTGGTGACTGAAGTCTGCTGCACCCTGGAGCTCTGCTGTCCTGCCTCTATGAGAGACACTCTAGAGAACTCGGGTGGATCCCAGCACGTATCTCCTCTCAGTGGTGATGGTGAGGGTGGGTGGATAGTCTTGCTTAGGTACAGTTTGTTCTTTTGAAATGAATTGGAAAGTTCTAAAACTTTGTGAGAAAAAGTGCACACAGCAAAGAGGCCGAATGCCACGACGTGGACACAGTACACCACAGGCGTCACAGTTTCATCTGAGCCCAAGATGAGATCACTACCATAACACATACAGTTGGGCACGCACATACACACACACACACATGCACACACATGCGTGGGTGCGCGGGGGCGCCCACATGCTCATACACACGGTCCAACAGAGCTTCTCCCATGCAATGAGTGGCCACCGTTTCTGCTCAGCCCCTTGTCTTCCAGGCTCCCTCCTTCCAATTGCCAGGAGGTAAACAGGCAACTGTCTACTAGCCTAGAAAGAACTCCTTTCTGCACACTCCACTGCAGTCCTCTGAGGTGTACGGAAGGGAGACCTGGCATAGGGACAGGGTTCCTGCTGGCACCCCAGGCCAGCTCTGGGTCCGCCTGGGAGGAAGAAAGGTGCACTGAGCCCCCTGCAGGGCTGCTCCACCAAACGCTGGCCCACTTCCTGCGGATGCTCAGCACCACCTGCTTCTCCACTCAAGTAAATTCAGTAAAGAGTGCCTTGTAATGTTTTAGTTTTTTAATAAGCAAATTGGGAGTACAATAAAACTGATTTCAATTTAACAAAATATGACCTTATGCTTTTTTATTGACTAAAATGGCAAAATAAAGTTACTTGCCTTCAGTTTATTTCATTTTACTTTCTTTTCCTTCCACAAATTTATGTGTGTTTGAGTGTTCATGTCTCATGACACTATGTAGAATTTGTTTTATTTTAATATCCGGCTTTACATATAGCAGCTTATAAAATATTTTACAAGAGGCAGAGTACCATCATATCAAGATGAAAAGATTCATTGTTATGATTTTAAAGAAAGGAAAACATTTATTTTTATTATATGTACTTCCTTTTCAATATTTGATTCAGGTTATATGTTCAGAATTTATTAAATGTTATGGAACATTTCAAAACACATATGTATAGTAGAAAAAAGTATATTATGCACAAAACCCAAATCTATATCATGCTAAAAGATAAAAGGAGAATAATCATTTATTTTAATAAAAGTAAATAGTCTAAAACACTACCCTGCATGAAAGTAGTTTTTCAGAGATACACTGACATAATTGCATCTCACTTAGACTACGATCATTTTAACAGTTACTTAAAGAAAAATATTTGCCTTTGAATTCTGTGCCTTAAGCCTAATGCAACAGCACAAAGTCATACTACAGTTCACAATTATTGGACTTTACTAAGAAAACACTAGTAGTTTTATGAATTCATCGCTGATTACTTTTACATTTAAGTTACTATTATAAGAAAAGTTGCATTTTGTGATGTGGTTATAATTTACAACCACAGACAGTCTAAGTTTTTAAGCTAAAACTATACCTCACCTTCACATATCATTTACATACACTGATTGCTTCCACATGTCTGGCATAAGGTAAAATAGTTTATGAGCATTGTAATACAACTGAAGCCACAGTGAAATAAAATTCAACTTTGTCTAGAGCACCTCTGAAATTTATTCATGCCGGGGCATAAAGTGTTTGCAAAAAGAATGCTGTCTTTCAGAAAAAAAATCCCTTAAAAGCCAATTGTGTTTAGTTTCACCTCTTTTTCTAACAATGTCTAGATTTCCCAGTCTGGTTTCCGAGTGTCTTCTCTTAGACAAAAGCGCCTTTAAGGTACCCTAACATGTTCTTCATTCTATTTACTAGCTTCAGCCTGCAAGTTTATTTTCTTGAGTGGCTGAATATCCTTTCTTGCAAATGGGCCATTGTGAAGACAGGTGGTGGTGGGTCGCACTGGTCAGGAAGACTCGGATTCATATGGACAAAGTTTCATTCAGACCAGGAGACATTAAAGAGCAACACTGTGCTGATTCCTAGGTGGATTCAGAACTGTGTAAGTTGTCAGGAAGGATGTTATGTCTTCACAGAGCAGTCATAACAACATTTCATTTTCGGCAACCATTACGCCATTTGAGAGGATGTGCTGTAAGTTCAGGAGGGAATAAAACTGGTCATTTCCTGATTATTTTCTTGAATCTTAAATGACTGACTAGCTCATGTTGAAAACATGAACTGGACCTTGGAGTCTGTAGGTGGAGACCCTCCCTTGCTCAGCCTGGCTTGGTAAGTATTTCAGGCTGAGATCCAGTCAGGGTGCTTCTCAGTTGTGTACCAGCACCTGAGCACATATTCCACTGAAACTGCACTTAAAACTGTGCTGAATGATAGACACAGAGTTATGACATGTAGCTTCAACCAAATGTAGATAAAGAACACTAGCAAAGTCTAATGTTCCACTCTGCTATCTTCACAATCAATAGTCTACTTGAAATGCTGTCTTTTTACAAAGCCTTCCCTTACCTCACTGGCTAGTTGATACTGACAGACTCTCTGTGTTTAAAGGTGTACAATTCCATGCTATGTCTTAGAGAGTGGAACCTCACAATACCTCACCTGTGCACCTGTGGTTTTGTTTGTATTATTTCTATTAACATTGCTCATGGGACTGTCATAGCTAGAGAACATGTACGTGTGGATCCACTCCCAGTGAGAACAACACTATTGCTCGTGAAATGTGTAACT
This sequence comes from Petromus typicus, assembly GCA_004026965.1. Taxonomy (NCBI): domain Eukaryota; kingdom Metazoa; phylum Chordata; class Mammalia; order Rodentia; family Petromuridae; genus Petromus; species Petromus typicus. The sequence goes on along the minus strand of PVIR01000066.1, from coordinate 145,337 downwards.
CTTCCTTTCCCCCAGGAGTTGTTACTACTGGTCGATGCCTGTGAGTGGGCATTGACTGGGACACTTACACACACATGATCTTTTTCCTGAGCAGCCATTGGAAGGCAGCTGCTCTACAATGAGAGGAGGGAACCTAATGCAGAGTGATAACAGCACCCCAAGCATCCACATCTAAGACACACCAAACTGGCCAAGGCTTCACAAAACCGAGATTCCTATCGTCCTTGAAGAAATCCTACTTCTGGCACTGAATCCAGAAACTCCCCAATAATTGGGCAATGGAACCTGAATTACCACTCAATGTTGCCAAGCAACTTACGGAGGTCTACCAAATTTTGGAAATATGGAAAAGCAATAACTGTGGTACACTGGAAACCTCCAGCCAGTATCTGCACACACTGGGAAAACTAACTTGGATCTACTGAGCCAGCAGAGCCTGCACACTATGGGCCCAAAATGAACATCCTCTGCAGTGCTGTGGGGTGCACGGCTCAGTCGAGGACATGGAGATCTGTCCCAAAGCATGACAGCATCACTGAATGGAATCCACTTAGACTGAAGATCACTCGAGATCTCTGTTCTGCTGTTCTTCGAGCTGTCAATAGCACCATATGAAGACTCGAGTACCTTACAAGTGCCAGCCAGGAGGGTCCCTAGAGCCACTTGGTGTGAGAAGCTGTAATATTGGCTATGCCCAATGCAGCCTGTGAAGAGTTCACCCTGTGACTGGCTTGTCATAGATGTGAGTCTGGCCAAAGCCGCGTGCCGAGGGCAGAGGAACGTGCATGTGGCTAGGAGGACAGATACTCTTAACTACAGCCATGCATTTTGTCTATTCTGTTCTTAACTGCAGAATGCTTCCCCCCACCCTTTTACAAGCCTTACCTCCATTAGTTTCCATAGAAATTGCACAATTGCACACTGTCTTACATAGTTCCCCTTTATCCCAACTGATGACCAATAAAGATCAAAATTAGCCATCCTGGTGCCCTGCTTTCTATCTCTCTTAGTTCTGTCTTCCATTTTTTCTTAGGCCTGCATCATACACTGAGCAGGAAAAGGAGCCTACTGGAGAAGATTCTGGTGATATTTCAGGTCTGCTCAGTCTCCTTTTGTTAGATTGAAATACTTTTATTTTTATTTTTATTTATTTTTTTTTTTTGAGACAATGTCTCGCTTTGTAGTTCAGGCTGGCCTTGAGCTCACTACATAGACCAGGCAAGACTGGAACTCACAGCAATCGTCCTGCCTTTGCTTCCCAAGTGCTGGGATTACAGGAGTGAGACACCACACCCAGCATGACTGAAATACTTTTAAATGGTTGTCTTTAAGAGGAGGCTCAAGGACAGAGAGGAAAGCTCAATTCTGAGGTCAGTAGGTGTCTTGGGAAGCCAAATTCAGGGATGATGGGATGTGAGACTGTATGGTAAACCCAAGAAGTCACTGTCTAAGGCCCACATGTGACAGTCCCCACAGGACCGAGACAGAGGGGCAGCAGCTTTGTGTGAGCACAGGTTTTAGTTTAATTGAGTCAGAATGGAGTAAGTCTCCCCACACCAAAATCCTGGAGAAAATAATGACATCCGATCTATTATGAACTCACATTACATAGTAAAGGGTAAGGAGAAAGACACTTATGGTATATTTTGTTGCCAATACTATAATATCTTGATAAAACAAAGTGTTTACAAGATTCCTTATCAAAATTTTTGAAAATTCACTGTGCCATAAATGTCAGAAAGTTTGGAGGAATCAGTGTGTGATGTAGAGTATGTTAGGTAGATGGCTATTCCCTAAAGAACAGCCTGTTGCTCGCTTTTAAAGCTTTACTCTGTACCTCAGCCTTTAGTGTATGACATGCACTTGCTGGACTCATAAGGACATATTTCTTCATGTAAATAAAATAAAGCAACTTGTCCATGTAGGAAGTGTTTGCAGTTCAAGTTCAGGATATCATCTGAAGGCCATCGGACTGGCAGCAGTTGGAAAATCTCAGCATCTCAGAGAACCCACCACCACAGGGCGGACTCCTTGGTTCTGGTCTCTCAAGCACCCACTGCAGTCACCAGCCCAAACTCCAGCTGGTTCTTCAGCTTTGTGCTGAAGGACAAATTCCCGCACCAGCTTTCTTTGAAAACTCTCCCTTTCAGCCACGTTGTTTCTGCAGCATTAACTGAAGTATCTTCCAGTCTAACAGTGACCCTTGTGCCCCACAAACCTTGGCACCCAGACAGAGTTGTGCTTGGTCCCCTACTCCCTGCCCCCTCCCCTCGCAGAGTTGACCTGCTGACTTCCCTGTAGAGGTGTTTGGGAGGGAGACAGTCATGCCCAGGGCCGGCCCACCTGAGAATATCTAAGGACACAGGACATGGAAACAGAGGGACAAGTGTTCCGGGCCCACCAGCCGTGTGGGAGTGGCATATGGGGTCCTGTGTTGGGGTGCACAGGGGTTGCCGGCTTTTCCCTGCTGACCCTCTCCTCCCCTACTGATTTGCATGTGGCCCCACCTCTGTGCTCCCCTAATTTGCTTCCTGCTCATCCTCCTCCCTGGTAAACATCAGGGCCTCCCATCCGGCCGCCCCACACCCTGGACGTGGGCTGCTCCACTGCATGCAGGCCTTCTGGCAGTAATCAAAAGAAGCTTGAACTGAAGGAAAGAAGGCACAGTTAGATTCTGGATGTCAGAAGGAGCTGCAGCCAGCAGCAACAGAGAGCAGGTGGCTCCAGGATGAGGCCAGAGGCCTGATGGGCTGTCTTCACCGGGAAGAGTGGGGGGCGGGGGTGTTGGCCAGACACATTGCACAAGTTCAGTCTACAGTTACTGCGATCTTCACATGCAAGCCTGCCTCACTAAGCAGTTATCTTTTCCTCTGTGCTCTGGATTGACCTTCCAAAAATGATTTTTTAAAAATGTTAAGGTCTGAAGACTTTTCCTTCCCCCAAGGTGGAATGATGGGATTTTGTTTTCAAAAGAGGCATGAGGTTTGTTTGGAAGGGCCAAGAACACACAGGCTGGAGATCTGTGCCTTCTGGGAAAGGGCAGAGTTTTCCTGCTGCAGAGTTCTACCCTTCACACCTGGGCAGGTAGAAAGTGATTACTCTGGGGAAGCTGAGTCTTGCTCACAGCCTGCCCTGCAGGTGGCTGGCCCTGAGACCTGAGAAATCCCAGCAACCAGGTGGAGGCCGGGCATGGTGGCTCATCCAGACCAGGAGGAGCAGGAGAACTGGGGTAGAGGGCAGCCTGTAGGAACCTCCCTGCACAGGAGAAGGTGGAGCTAAGCCTGGGGTAGCAGGAGCTTCTCCTGGGAGGTCTTCCTGAGAGACACAAGCTGCGGAGACTGGGCCCCTGGCACAGACGCCCTTTCCCAAGACCTGTGCCCAGCTCTGCGCTCTGTAGACCAGCATGTCCTACCTATGATTCCAGATCAAAATTCTGACTTAGAAAGGACTAGAGTTGGCTTTTCTTGCAGTTTAGTGCGACATACATAACAGTGTTCATGGCAAACACACTCAGGAAGTATGTGTGTCTTCTTCCACTCCCTGCGAGTTCGAGGGCTCCTGGGGGGACGGTAGTCAACTGTTACTGGGAGATGGGAAGGGCAGGAAGTTTGTCCCCAAGTTCTGACAAGCCTGTGGTTGAGCCAGAGAAACATCCGGATGGTGACAGGGTACTGAATGGATGGAAATATGTGCACAGTGTGTAGGTTTCCATTTAAATCTAAGTGGGTGTTGTGGAAACTCACTAAGGGGCATTTTACTCCCGACCCCCTGCATGGCAGGCCTGGGTGTCCACATGGGTAAAGGAAATACGCGCTGCTCTTTCCACACTTGGTGGGTGAATTAAGTAAACAATACGGTGGAATAGACACAAGGGGAAGGAGAAGCCCGCATCCCAACAGTATATGGTAATGGCATTTCCTGCGCTGGAAAACTGTAGTCAACTTTATTTCTTTTGGTTAGAAAGAAGCCCAGCTCATGCATTTTGTGGGCATCTGAGGCAGAAACAAGCAACCTCAAGGCTGCAACCACTATGGGAAGGTGGCATAGAAGTCCGCCTCTTGTCCTCCTGACCCTATTTCCAGGCAAACTAGCCCACTTCAGGCAGGATCTGCAATTTCCAGGCTTCTTCCCTGCTCCCTTGAGGTATCAGAGACACCTCACAGCAGGGGAATTCCCGTTTCTATCTGTTTTCACTTCTCATGCTTCATAGTCAGGTTGTACTTTCCTGTCTCCTACTTTCAAATCCCCTGAAGTCACATGGAGTTGGGGGCCCACCTCACGCCACATTCCACCCCAGTGGCTCCCTCCGTGAGGTCAGGTGACGGATGGTGACGCGGCTTTGTGTGTGTGTCTTACTCATGGAAGGAAAAGAGGAGATGCACATAACTGATTCTGGTAGATACTTTAAGTCTGCAGAGCTAGTGAGTCCATGCTCGCATTTAATCTAATTCTAAAAGGACAGTATCAACAGAGTCTCTTCAAGTCTGGGATTGCAAACTTGAGGATTAAAAAGTTAAGATGACTGATTTGTATTCTGAATTTTCATAAATACATGTATCCCATGGATCTGATTTCACCTGTGAGCAGTTTTATTTTAGTTTTGCCAGACATCCTTGGTTCAGGAGCAGAACGAGACCTTCTGACCCATTTTGCACCACCAGGGAATTGCTACGCTGTCTCTGCAATGCTTTTGGTAGCGGTGTGACGGTCTGTCCTGGGTGATACCGCCATGCTTTCTCCAGACTTGATGGGTGTGTCTTGACGCCCCCAATCCTCGTGTGGTCATCGGTGGCTGGATCTAGGGCATGTGATTCGCAAGTCAGTGCACTGATGAGTCTGGCAGGGTTCTGAGCAGGGCTCCGGGGAAGGCCTCGCGTGCCTGCGTGCTCCACTGGATAGAATGTAATGAGCGGCTGGACGGCTGCGTGCTTGCTTGCTGATGGTTTGCTTCCTGCTTGTCATGAATTGTTTCTCCTCTGCAATGTGCTTTCTTCACTTCTTTGTACCACCCTGCCCTGGAGCAAGCTGCCTATGGACTGAAACCTCTGCAGATTGTGAGTTAGGGTAAACCTGCCCCACTTTCTCAGGTAGCTTTAGGTAATTTGTCTCAGTAATGAGATAGGTAACTAGCACAACTTGTCTATCAAACTATGCACATTCCTACATACTCCAAATGTTAGTCTATAAGCACAGAAGAGGCCTCAGAGAATTAGTCGGTTATGTTTTTGTACCTCCTCAATATTTGAGATCAGAATCGTTAACAAAGACCTCACTATATTATGTGTGTCCATAATTCAGTAAAGATTTCCATGCTTGTTCACTCCCACTCACGGAGGACACAGGGGCTCTGGGGCTTTACTGAGGCCCGCGGTGGTGCCGAGGCAGCTGCGCACCAGGAAACGGGGAAAAAGACACTGACTCAGAGATGAGGCCTCTCTGCCTTTGGCCAGCATAGGGCAGGAACTGAGAGTGTCCCGGCATAGTGCATCTTAGCAGGCACTCAGAGTGGAAAGCCAGCAGTCTCCAAAAACGGAGACTTCCGCCCACATGGCCCAGTGACAGGATCTCCAAGCTCCATCAGGAGGACTTATGCACGCCACGCTGAAGGAAGGTCAGTACAAGCCTGCTTTCCTATCCCCAGGCACTCTGTTCTCACACTAGTCTGTCTGTCTGTCTCTCTCTCTCTCTCTCTCTCTCTCTCTCTCAACCATGAAGATTGCAGTAAAAAAGAACAAGGAAACTCAAGCTATTCTGCCGGCTGGAGTGAGCTTGGAGTCCCAGCATGCTGTGCGTGGCGCTGCTGAGCCCGGCTCCCGCCCAGCCCCATCCAGGCTGCAGCTCCTGCCTGCTCCATGTCGCAGTGATTTCCCTTGTGTTAATTTCTCTCAGTATCAGTTCATGTGCATGTCTGTACTAAGAGGAGCTACCTTTCATTTACAGACATACGTTTATATTAAAAAGGTTAAGTCAAATAAAGCCCAAGTTGGTTAATGGTGACTGACCCAAGACAGCTATTGAGAAGGGAGGTGGAAAAGGGGATACAGCACCTCGGTCCTCAGCCCATACTGGGAGGATGGCACCTGAGTCCCGCAGCAGCACTGGGAGGACGGCTCCTGATCCCCGCAGCCGCACTGGGAGGATGGCTCCTGATCCCCGCAGCCCACACTGGGAGGACGGCTCCTGATCCCCGCAGCCGCACTGGGAGGACAGTTCCTGAGTCCTTTCTCAGATCCTGAAAGCGCTGCAGGAGCTGAAGGAACTGTTTCATTCGCTTTTCGGTGATGATCAAGCTGGTAATGCTGTATCTAATTAAAGATTTATTTACCATCGCCATGACACAGTAAGGTGGACTAAGGCTTGGTCGACAAGGCCACGTCTCTCCAAGCTAGGCAAACCAAGAATGCAGGTTTCACATCTCACCCAGGCGATGACAAGGTCCCTGGAGCTGCAGTCCTTCTGCATTACCCTGAGTTTGTAAAACGCTAAGAGCAACTTGTCCTTCATATTTATCAACAGAATTTTATTTCTGCTTATCTCTACTCCCAAGTTCAAGTATAAATTGTGTATTTTCTTATCCTGGGTTTGACAGAGTCCAGCTTTGTTACTGTTTGAGGCCGTGTGTGAATTCCCTCTTTATGTCCATGTTTACATCTTGGCAGTGGAGGAAGACACTAGAGGAGAAATCCAGCCTTATTTGCTTCCGATAAAATCCACTGGTTTTCTTCATGTGTTTAATTATGCTAACAACTTTAAAACAACTAAAAGTTAAAAAGTGTCATTTTAAAATATATATATGGGAAAGAAAAAAACAAGAAAAGATGGAAAAAATGAAACAAAGCTTTTCTAAATGAGAAGGAGTGGAAGGATCGAAGGAGAGAAAGGGCATAGGAACTAAAAACCAAGGTATGTTATGTACAGGTACAAATTCCCAGTGATGAGGGTGATATATCCCTCACATGCACCAGCACACTGAACTATCCTGTGTATGAACTGTTATCCAGTGACAAATGATGGCGATAATATGATGATGTGCTAAGGTGGGCTGACTCCTTCCTGAGTTTTATGTTTATGGTTTGGGACACACACGCACACACAAGCATACACGCACACACGGATGCACACAGACCTCCCATCATTCCAGTGGCTACATACAACTATTCCACTCAGTATGTTCCAGAGTGCAGACCCACTCACTTTCCTGTGAACAAAGTCGCACTTTATTTAACATATTCTTGTAGGTCTCTCACAACCGCTTCCCCTCAGGGGTGAAAGGTCTTTATGTTCACGCAGGGGTGTGTCCTCGTCCGCAGTCAGGCCCTTCTTGCTAAACTTCTCTCCTACCCACGTTACAGCTCCGGGCGCGGCCCACTGAGCCAGGGTGTCCCCGCGGCCGGCCGCCTCGCAGCTCATCAAAGGCTGTCACAAAGTGCTGGCGCCACCTACCAGCGGAGCCCAGAACTGCTCGTCATGGCCGCTCCTCTAACGAGCACCTTGTAAGTGCTGGGGTGAAGCCTCCCTGAGACCCCACCGGTTCCCGTTCCCGGTTACAAGCGCTAATCCTTTAAGTGCAATGCTGGACTCCAAGCATTAGACTTAGGTTGACACTGTCACAAGCTTTGGACATTGTACGTGGAACCTTACAACAATGGGTCATTTTATTATAGATTTATTTACACACAAAATCTTGATGAGTGATGGTTTATTAGACTTATTATCCTGATACTGTATCTTGCTTTCTAAGCTACAGTATCAGGACCTTGCAAATAAAAATGATTTGATAATAATCAAACCAAAATTTATTTTAAGAGTGGTCACCTGGAAAGATTTTAGAAAAATTCAAGGACAAATTCTATGAGCATGGTACTGCCTTTATATTCAAAATTTTGCCAAAATTGTGAAGATGTGACATTTTGATCATTGGAGTTGGGATACATCAATCTGTTGATGAAATTTAAATGGAGAAAATTGGGATAAGAGTTTAAAGCACCTAATTTCTTATAGCCACCTTGAAGTTCACTATAACTGTAAAGTACAGGTTTCTTAAGAATCACATCTGAAAATGTGCCACAAAATGTAGTCCACATTGCAGGTCTACCATTTGTACCAAGGGCAGTGCTGTCTATAAACAATAGTTAAACATTATTTTTGCCAATAGGGATGTTTGTGACCTATTAATTGACTCTAATCAAATTTATTTCCAAAAGATCCTGGGGTAATTTTGACATCTGTGTCCAGAATCTAAATGTAACTGGCTCCATGTTACAAAGTATTGTTAATTCTGTTGTGCATGTGTGGTAAATAAAAATCAGAAAACAAATGGAAATTAGACACAGACACACCTATCAATTTAGTTGACTAGGCACTGCATATTATTTATGATGAAAATCATTTGAATAAATAGAAAAATATAAAAATCAGTGCTGGGAAAATATCATTCAATGTTCATGTCTGTTTAATCCAGCAGTGGCCCACCATGGGGCAGAGACATTTTACAGGCTTGGAGGAGAAGGCTACCCTTTCACTCTGCAAACCAGTCTCATGGTACTGCCTTTATATTGAAGTCTACACTTTGCAAGTTATTACTGCTGAGGCCCATCTGGCCCACAGGCTTTGGCAGAAGAGCCACAAATGGGAGATGCCCGCTCACCTTGTCGGACCTGGCCGGAGCTGATCCCAGCACAGTCACTACGTGTTTTATTTATGTTCACAACATACTTGTTGAATAGATAAAATATTTTCCCTTTTGTTGTGCATATTTTATGATTTCAGAACCAATTTGATCCAAATTTGATAAGGAAAATTAATGTCAAGTAACGATCAGCAGGTGAGAGCGGGTGGCACATTTTTAAAGAAGGTGTCATCTTGCTTTGTGCACACAGAACCACACACGTGTGCACATGGGTTCTTTGCGCCACAAAAACATTCTTTTCACCTGTGAAGAAATTTTTTGTGTAGGAAAAATTTTATCTTATGCTATTATGTCAATGTGTAAGGTATAATGAAAATATTTTATAGAATTTATTAATTAGAAATGCCATTTTAAGTCAATAATACTTTGTTAAGAATTTGACTATACTTCACACACTGTAGATAGATAAAATTATTTCTTCTATCAGAGTTATTAACAGGAAGATATATATTTCACAGGCAATAAGATATGTGCATGCATGTACACAAACATGTACCAATACATACATACATGTGTGTACATGTACACACCATACCAACACTGCTTTGTTAAAAGCAAATTGTTGAACAGATGTCAAGTTTAGTTAGTATTTCTTCATATAAACTTTGAAGCAAATAAAGGCATGAAAGGTAAACATTTGAAAGTTTTACTTTGGAATTTCAATTAAAGTTGTCTTCTACTAGCAGAAAGATATTTGTGAGAACTTTGATTTAACTTGCAGTGTCATTTTTTAGAATAATTCAATAATTTGACTCTGAAAAAGAAACTTTCATCAAATATAAAGAAAGACTGTAAAATGTCTACTGTTCAAGTGTTATGTACCAAGTCCTCCCTGTGGGGGTTAAAATCATTGATTTAACCTTGGGGTCACAAGATCTCCCTCACGTGGAGCATCGCATGTGTCTCTGATTTCTGCTAAGACCGGGGCACAGTGTTCAGGGGTGAATGATGGGATGATTGTCATTTGTTTAAAACCCCAAACCTTTCTTTTTTTATGATTCACATGGGGTTTCCTGAAGACTTCATTGTATCACGTGTCTTAAGTGACAGATTATGTGATTTTCCAGTGTCTCATGAGGAAAGTGGACTTTGCCTCGCTTTGAGAGCTGTGGCTCAGACTTAGGGGCACTTTCTGCCACTTAGCTGCCTTCCATGCATTTAAGGCAGGCAGCGTGTGCCCGAGCCAGTGCTTCTGGACGATCATTTCTGTGACTGCTGAGATTTACAGAGTTCTCACATTTTCTTCCCCCACAAGGATTCTAAATCAGATTGGTTCAGAGGGAAAGCCAGCATACCCCATTTTTCTAATATTATCACTTCTCCAGATGGTCTGAGCACATCTATTCAAATAGCTCCTTTTCCTAGAAAGTAAGAGGTACCTTAGGAGACCTCCTGCTCCTGGCTCAGATGCTGCCTTGTTTGGTCACTGCTCTGCCTTTCGCACTGATCACGTCCACTCTCTCCCCTGCTACCCACAGCACGCGTGGTGGCTTCCTGCAGCTGCTCGGGGACCCTGAGCATGAGGGGGTTAACGGTGGATCTTTGAAAACAAGTGACCATGGGAAATTGGGGTTGGCAGGCTTTAACTCTTCCGGAGTCGTGCTAGAATATTTTTAAGGGCAGTGCAAAGGGCGCTTAAACTGTGTTTGACATCTAATTAAGGAGGAGAAAGAAGTAGGTTTAAAAACAAAATCTCTCTTGCGCTGTGGAAACAAACTACTGACAGTTGGCTACCAGGCACTTGCTTTGGCAATATAAGGGTACGAGTGAAGACAAAGGTAATGACAGTGCAGTGACGCGACAGGAGGAAGACTCCTGGCTACTCCTTCCTCTCTCCTTGCTGCTCTGTTTTGCAGTTTATTTTACCAAACCTCCACGCTCTTGGTGAGTCAATGGTGTGGGGAGTTTTTGATTTAAGTGAAAGCAGAAAAATGGTGACAGATGCCACTGCTGCAATAGTCCTGTAGGGATTTCACCAGTGTATACAGTTCACTTTATCACTTTGTACAGAGAGGAGTCTTAATGAAGTGCTATCTCATGACTGGATATGCCCTCTGCAATCTGCAGATTGGAGTAATCTGGCACCATGAGAATGAATTTCTTATAAGCTAAACAAGGATACTTTAAATTTTTTAAAATTTAAAACATATTTAACCAATTTAACCAGTTCTAACTCTAGTATATTTTTCAAGTGTGTTTGTTAATTTCAAAAGTGTTAATCTAAAATTTTAGCATGTAGGCATGCATATCATTTAGAAGGAAAGTTTATGTTAAACTTACTTATGATAAGTACAAACTTGGATACAGTACACCATCCAACTAAGAGCAACTAGATAGCACTTTGTTAAGGAGTAAACACTGAAAGCAAAGACTAATGAAAACACATCTGCCCAACAAGATATACTATGGGAAAAATGCAAGGGCAGTTGTTAAATAGAAGCGGAGTAGAGACTCAATTAAATATTTAGTGTATGCTGTCTAATTTCTAAAGCTTGTACAGTAAAAACAAAATTTTTGATGTTTAAATTCTGTTTATAACTAAAAGAACCAGAAAAAAAATCACATCAAGAAGAATTTTCAGTTCAATGTATTTTATCCAAGTTTTAAGTCCAAATAAACACACTCAATTGGTATTTAATTCTCTAATTCAAAGGGTGAGAGTGTCACCAGCCTTCTCTTGGGATCCTTGTTCACTCCGGAGCATTTAGAAAGAGCAGCTTCCTGCCATGTGAAAATTAAAGCATATGCATTCCTGGCACAAAAACAGTGTCCAATAGCCAGGCATCTCTGCAGATATCCAGTAGTTTTCTTCTACCCTGCAGGCTTCAAACTTAGCATAATTGAAGCTCCTCACCACCCCACCCCCAGCCTGGAAATCTGAGAGCCTCAGAAACCACCTTGGGGAGTAAAACTACTGGAGTTAAAGCAGTTTAATCTTCAACTTCATTTAGTCATACCTGCACTACATGAGTATTTTCTGCTCATGAAAGTTATGTATTTACATATCATTTTGGAATCATTTTAGCATTACATTACACATCAATGCCTAAAATCTAGCCAAAGAGTAGTATAAAAATATTTCCTTTTTAAAAATCCTTATTTAAAAAGGAGCACATACACAAAACTAATAAAGTCCCATGTGAGGAGATTGTTTTTTTTCTTTATCACATGTATATTTTCCTGAAAAAGAAGTTCACATGACGGTGTAGGTAAGGAGTAACGTCCCTCCGGTCCTCCCCATGGGGCATATGGAATGAAATACAGTATATTTCAAAGGCCAGCTTGACACCAATTAGTCCAATTCACAGTCTTCGTACAATCACAACACGCTGTGGAAAAACTAGTCTGTTCTCTCCAGTTTTATTCTCTTGGCAAACCAGGATCTACTGCTTATGTTACGCATCTGATTGTCAGATTTGAGCAAACTGAATATTCATGATGGCGATTAACCATTTCGTGCCTAAAACTAAGAAAATGCAATTCATCATCCAGCGATTGGAAGTCTGGCAGGCCCATCCATAGAGAGAACATGTTGGGGCCATCATTGTTTGAGCAAATATTTTAATAGACGTAAAGTCAGAGAAATTAAAAGAACACAAGGTAGGATCGTAGACCACAGATCTACATGCGCTGGGCACGCGGCTCCTCTTGGAAAATGTGATTAAATGCTCTTTGTTGGCGCTTAAATTGTCACATATCAGACGAAGACCTGGCCCTACTTTAAAGTATTTAAATAGGCTCAGAAAAATCGACATGATCACGGCGGTTTCCCGGTTTCCCGGGCTAAGTGGAGATCTGAGGCTCCGGCTGGGGAGCGAGTTGCAAGGAGAGGAGACGCATCACAAAGCCAGCAAATAAAAGGAAAACCACACTTACCTTTGTAGGATAATTTCAGCCTTGGCACATTGTTCTTCCCGTATGCAGAGTTTGCTCTTGCCGTGAGTAGCGCGCCCCAGAAAACGCAGAGCACCCTGGCCAGCCGGCCCATACTGCAGGCGCCCCGGGTCCTCGCCGCCGCCTTCCTGCCCGTGCTGTGTGGCCAGAGAAGTTCAAACAATCTGGAAACTGGAGGTAACAGGTGACTAGGTCAGTTTCATTCATAAATGCAGCCGATCAAGCCCAGTGGCAACGCCTGCTCCTCTTCCTCTGCCACAGTCTCTGAAGCACAGAAACTTCAAACCCTCAAGAAGAAGAAGAAAAAAATCCAGCCAGCACCGGATAATGAGGCACAACTGTTGTGTCGAAAGAAAAAAAAAAAAAAATTAACAAGGGCTGCAGCCGTGGTGGTGGGAGGCAGGTCCTTTATCTGAGCTTCTCTGATAGCCGGTGGCGGACACGGACTCTAATCCTGCTGGCGGCTGCTTCATTCGGCTCTGGGGAAGCAGAATGAAAGGGAGAGAGAGGGAGGGAGATGGAAAGAGAGAGGGAGAGGGAGAAAGGGAGACAGAGAGAGAGAGAGAGAGAGAGAGAGAGAGCGCGAGCGAGCTGCCTGAGCAGCGCAGCGCAGACTTTTCCTGTGCACACGGAGCCCACAAGACACCGGATCCCACCAGGCCCGGCCGCAGCGCTCCCGGCCGGCTGACAATGGGAGGGCAGGCGAGCTCGCCGCGCCTCCTGTCACACACATGCGAAACACATCTCCTCTCCTCCAGATTAGAGCCGGGAGCACAGCCCTCCAGCGAGCCTGCGAACGCCCTGGAGCTATAAATTTACTTCCCCAGGCAAGCATTGTTTTATAGCCATTTTTCTGAGCAATGTTGAATAAAAAAAATCTGAATTATGCTACCTACGTAATTTACAATTCATGCTCATTACACACTGCTGCTGAACTTGTGCAGTATACACGTGTGCGCATACATGTCTACGTGCACACCCACACAGAGCCTTCTCATCCGTGTAACTTTAACCACTGGCAGGTTTAGAGCCTTGTCAGAGATCATACCCTCCTCCCACCAGCCGAGAGCTCCCCCACCCCCACCCCTGCCCTGCTGCAGCTCCAGTGAAGAAATTCCTGGTAAAGCCCATTTCAACAAGCAGTTCAAGACAAATATAGGTCCACTGAGAATTATAAATTACAACGGGGGATTCTCGAAGGATCCTCAGAATTTTAAACATCTCTAGCTTCCCAGCTCCTGCAAGGCGCTGGCTAACCTTGTGATGCACTGCTTCTGCTTCGTATTCATTAAAAGCCACTTCCTCAGTCCAGGCGCCAAGGTCAGGGGGAGACGACAAAGTTCACAAAAGTCCCTGCTGAGAGGCAAGAGCCTGCTGTAAAGAACATTTCTAAGTCTTCCAGAGCTGATGAAGCATCACTAAATTTTGGGGCACCCACAGGCCTTCCAGGGAGTGTGGACACCACGGTTCTGGGTAAGGCAGGCAAGCCTCTGGGTGCTGGGTGTTCTCTCCTATGTTCTTTCACTCTTCTACAAAGCTGATGTGCACGTAGGAGGTGAGGAGGGCGCCTGTCCTAGGCAACAAAGGAGAACTTTTCTTACTGCCCCCAACACTTGAAAGGCAGGAGAAAGAGCCCTTCTTCAGTATATGGAAATTTCTTGGCTAAGAAGAGAGGAGAGTCTCACAATTCAAAACACAACCACTTGCTGAAAGTGGTTTGAAAATTATATATAAAATGACCTAGTATTGTCTGAGCCTTCATGACTTCGTGCTTGCAGACAACCGCGAAAGAGCAGTGACTTCTGTTCATGCATGTGTGTTAGGTGTTGAGGAGGACAAGGCGGAGGGGCGGGGAGGACAGGAGGGAGGAGGCTGAGGGATGCGCTCCTCCATCACCAGGGTAACTCATCAAGTAGTCCTACTGCAGTTGTCAGCCTCTGCGAGCCTTTTGGTCCTGTAGCCTTGTAAGGAAAAGAAAATCCAAAATCATACTGTTTTCCTCATTACCACACTTGTTCTCCTGGTATTTTTCATGCTCTGCTCAGTAGATAAAGGCTACTGAGCTTATCTGCCCCTTGGAACCCCAAGGGGCACAAAGGACATAATCCTCCTGGGGATTCTCACACTGTGGGCTCCTCAGGACTGGAGCATCACCACTCTGCAGGTCTGTTTTTTGTGAATATATGATTTAACTGTAATGAGGTGTTCTTTTCAATATAGGTCTTATTACATAGGGCAGGAGATCAAGTTTAGTTGGTCAAAACTATTAGGATAAGCAAGTTTAGAAGTGTAGTGTCTGATCTTGAAACATTCATTGTGTTCCAGGAAAAGTAAAATGCTGTAAGTAACATAGATAGAAGAGAGCTGGCATTGACTGTAGGGAGGAAGATGTTTGATATGGATTCCATGCAAGAAACACCGCATCTGAGTCAGAGCAGAGTTATTTCACTTTCTAAAACACACAAGTGAATCAGATATTTTTGTCTATAGTTTGATCATACAGGTCATACCCATATTTACAAATACATGTTTCTTAAACTTTGATGTATTTATTTATATAAAATATGTCCCTTACAATATTTTTATCAGCTTTGTATTTTTTTCCAGATGTTTAAAGCCAAATGTATTCCCAGTTACAAATGATTTTTGGTAGGTGTGTTTCAATTTTAAAAAGTAAAAAAAAAAAGGTAAATCCTGAAATTAGCCATAATTGTTCTAGGCAGATTTAACTGCACAATAGTAGAAAAGTCCATCCACACATAAATATTTTAACTGTGATTAAAAGAAGAAAGAAAGATAAAATATTTACATACCTAATCATTACTTACAAAGTCATTTGGGCTTTTTCATGTCTACTGCTTTCCCGTTTGACTTTGTAGGACTAACTAAAGATGTTCTCGGTCTTCAGACACAGCAAATGGCAGAGAAGTACCCAACTGTAAGCCCTGCTCAGCTTGGTGGGGGGGAGGCGCAAGGTGGAGGCCAGTTGTGCTCAGGCTGCAGACGGGCTGTGGGTCTGACTTTCTCCGGGTGTCTCCTCCCTGGAATGTGCAGCCTGTGCTGGAGAAACCCTGTAGATCTGCTGTGGTGCCCACCGATATACTGCAGCTAAGGCTACTGTTTAATAGTCAGAAATTTAAGCACGAGTGAAGTACTCTTGTTTCTTCCTCGAAGCATTCCATCTTGAGTGGGTTTCGAGCCCACAACCTGAATTGTGTACTCAAGACTATCTGCAAATTGGCTCATCACATCTTTCAACACTCCAAGTTGCCAAATGCATGTCACTCTTGCAGAATGGTGGATTTTGGCAGATCCCGAATGATAATCACATGAGGACACCCGGCCGGTTAGTCAGCGGCCCGGAGCTGCCCACTGTGGACTGAGTCGGAGGACGGGAGGGGCAGCGCTCTGCTGCGAGCTCGATTTTCCACAGACGCAGCGCTTCCCACTGTACAACGTGTCAGTCACCGCTTGCTTGATTTTTCTAATAAGAAGTGGGGTGTTTCTCTGCTGAAAAGGCATTTCGGGTTGTTGCCTGTTTGGATGAAGCCAGTGTCCATTGTTGGTAAATGTTCACTGTACTGTCTCATCTTGGAAGAATTAGTCATGTCAATAAACCTTGTGATTTCAGGGTAGCAACTGAGGTTCTACCTGGAGAAATGACATTCTAAGAACTTTCCTATGTTTTAAAAACCCCAGATTTGAGTGGCAAAAGGCACTTGTTGTATTTGTGGGTAAAAGAATATAAGGAGAATATATGTCTCAAAAGTATTTAAAAGATTTAATGGATAAAATGTACTAAAAGGACACTAAGCAAGTTTACCTCTCCCCACCCCCACTGCCCCGGGATTAGGTCTCCCAGCATGAGCGGCTCGAGGAACTAGAGGCCTCTTAAAGGAAATTACTGAGTTAGGAAGTACAGAATGAGGCTAATCAGTTCTACTAGGAAATACATCAGCATGGAACCAACAATGAAGATTTGAAAACAGATTCCAGTACTCTTCCTAAGGCATTTTCTGATTGAGTCATTCAGAAAAAAACATAGACTGTATTAGTTTCCACCTAACATCTGCTGTTTCCTGACATTTTTTTCTTTAAGGGGCTGCTTCATTAGTAGTTGAGAAAGGCCTATGATCAACAGAGTTATAGCAAATGTCATAGTCGAACTTATGCCCTTGCTCTGATACTTACGTTAAAATTCATTTTTAATGAGGTTTTGCTGGTAAAGGGAACTTGAACTTTCTTTTTTTTCCTTCAAAGAGAATTGTGTGGGTGAAAAAATTCTTTAGGAGATCAGAAGGCATCCTATTAATTGGGAAAACTAAATATTTGATGTATGATTTGTTCTAGCCAAAAATGCTAGTTATTTAAGAAGTACTGCGGTAGTGGACGGGAACGAGGGGTGGCAGGTTAAAAGCAGTGTCTCAGAAATTAAGTTACTTCCCATAGTCTGACCCTTCTGACTGCTTTTAGCCTTAGCAGCCCGGCAGAGCCTGGGTGGAGGGCAGCTGGAGAGAGGAGAGGGAGCTCCGTCTGGGAGCAGCAGTCAGGCCGCACCTCGGGGGCCCCCTTCCCAGAGGGGGGTTCAATAGATTGTCTAGCCCTTCACCAGAGGAAGTTTGAGACACTTTGAAAAAGACATTTTGTGTTTTCCTCCCAACATCAATGTTCATATATTTTAAGGCAAATCTAGTCTCAGAAGATAAAAGATTCCTTTTTGTTCAAATAGATTTCAAGTAATAGATGTGAAATAAATTCAGGAGATGAGGAACTACCCAAAGAGTTCTATTTTCTTGGCTGTAAATGTCAACAAACACCTAGATGATTAAAGCTATCAGAACTTACAGGGAAAATGTTAGCGATGACCTTGTCTGCTTTGTCAGTTTGGTTAGCAGAACTCCGGGTGGTTCATTTGAGGGGTGAAAGAGAGGCTGGTTGCACACGGAGTGTGGCAGCTGCTGTGGGGCTTGGCATGGCCAGGTGGCATTGCAAGCACATAACTTATATTTTTGTCTTCTTTGTACTTTATCTTCTTAAATTCATCATGTATCCAGACTCCAAAAATTCTCTAAAATACACTTTCAGTCTGTTACATGTGGGTGATTTATTAGATTATGTGGCTGCTGGGCGTCGCTATTTACCTCGTTTGGAACAAGCACAGCACATGGTTTCTCTGGGTACACAAATGCACAGGTCCATAGGACACTAAAAGCGCTGTGGGAGGAGCACCTCATCACGGGCCCTGCGGGCAGACGCATGAGGCTCCCTTCTTATCCCCCAGCAGACAGTGCCACACCTGAGGACAAGCTTCTCAGTATCCGCCTCTAGGAAGAGGTCTTTGCCTCACTTTAAATGTTAAAGAGTGTTCAGCAGATGACCTAAGAGGCACCTAGAACCGAAGCCACCCCTGCCAGCAAGGGATTACTATAACAGCAAAACCCACCGCTTGGCGAATGGGTGATGCAGTGATTTGGAACCAACCACGGTCTGCTCTTCTGAGCACAGAGTTCTCCAGACTGCAAGAGTCAGTTATTCCCCTTGTTTCTCATTGCTCAAGTGCAAAGCACCATCCAGGGCCATCCACACCTTACTCAGGTTTTCTCTGGCACTGGAGTAGACTTCCTGCCTCAGCCCCAAGAGCAGCTGTCACCGTATGAGGGAGACTAGCAAATGGCTTGTTTGTTAGTTACTATTAACAGTGATTAGTGAAGAAAATTCCATTTCCTGTGTGCCTTAGAGCATACTCATGAAATTAATCTCTGAAAAATCAGTCATCATAAATTCATTTTCTTCTCCCTCCTGTATCGCAGAGGAGAGAAACCGCATCCTGGAGGCCTCGCTTTGCATCTTCTTAAATTACAGATCTTGTTGAAAGGTCCGAGCTGAGGATTTAAATGACAATGGGATTGTACCCTGGTTTTCTCTTTTAAATTGGTACATGTCTTCAGTGAATTAGAAAATTCAAAAACCAGCAGTTTCTAACTAAATTGTATAATCCTGCTTTTCAGAAAAAATAATGTGCAGCATATCCACTTGTGCTCTCATGCTGTTCATGTCAATTAAAACTTTATCAATAAATAAACTAGTAGGTATTACTTAATTAAGAAAATGTTCATTTAATTTTGAACTTTTTTTAAAGGATGACTTCATTTCTCATTGTATAAGCTTGTAAAAGTGACATGTAGTGCTCTTGATAAAACTATTTTATAACCAACTTTGCATTTTTAATAGAATTATGCAACATGACAATATATAGTACTTATAGTTATATATAGTATTTAGTATACATAATATTTATAGTATTATAGTATTTTTAGAAGAATGCTGAGATTGAATATCAATTGTTTTCATCCACAAAAATAATAACTATGTAAGATGATGCACATAATTTGTCTACATTCTGTCATTTCCCAATGCATACACACCTCAAAAGATAATATGAACACAGAATTTCCACTAGTTTTGTGTGTCAACTTAAAAAATTAATTAATAAAAAGAATCAGATATTTTGGTGGTCTTACTTAGAGTTGCAAAATAATCATTATTGATTTAAAAGTGCTATGAAATCTACTTCTGCGCTGCTAAGGCCACAGGACAGATACTTAGAGATGTGTCAACTAGCCACGTGTGTCAGTGTGAGCTTTCAGTGTGCCACAGCACACCGCCCGGCATGGCTGACTCCAACCACACACCTAATGTAAAATGTGCCCTTTCTTTACTCTCAAACCCAACAACCTGAAAATGTTTTACTTGTGGCATTTCTTGGATCTTTTCTTTTTATATTTATTCATTTAATTACCAACTTTGAGATTTTTTTCTCTAGGTGTCAGTCATTTTGATTTGTAATTTGAGGACAGTGACATGCACTTCCAGCAATGAGTGCCCTAAGGTCAGGTCGTCTTTTGTGTTTCTGGTACAATGACACAGACCATCTAAAAATCTTCCTGTATTTGTTTTAGCCAGTGTGCTTAGTTTTAGATCTCTAGAGCATTGTCCTCTTCGTCAATTCCTGTACCTCTCCCTTCCTTCTAGTAATGTCTTCTCTTTACTGTGGAGGATGCTGGCTGGTGCAGACTGTCCACCTATTTTGTGGAATCGCCAGCGGTTACAGTATACGGTACCCCAAACCAATGTGCCTATATCAAGGTCTAGGGTTACGAACTCAGTTACAGCCTCGCTTCATGTGTTCTACAAAGCCAGGCACAGCTTTGCACAATAGTGTCTAGGTGTTCTGAGAATTCTCTTCCATATGCCTATGGTGCAAGGCGCATACATCTATTATAGTTCATTACACCATAAAATTTTTTCTCAGTAGACTGTAATTTCAATGAGAAGAGAAAATGTTTTTTCTCATTATTTTTTCAATGTTCATAATATTCACTGCAGAGTATAATGTAATGTATTAATTAATGGATTAATTCATTAGCAAGATAGGGTAAATGTGTACTAAAACTACTGAGCCCCAGGAATCTCCCAGTTTTAAGAAATACGTAGAGGGCCGGAGAGTTAGCTCAGTGGTTCTGGCACCTGTCTTGCAAGCACAAGGGCCCAGGTTCAATCCCCGGTTAACCACATACCATACTGGGTGTTGAGACTCATGCCCAGCAGCAACCAGTACCACATACCACAGTGACAGGCGTGGCAGCTCACACCTGTAATCCCAGGACATGGGAGGCAGAGGGAGGAGGATCGCTGTGATGTGAGTTTGAGGCTGAGCTCAGGGCCAGCCTGAACTATAAAGCGAGACCCTGTCTCAAAAAAAAAAAAAAATGCGTAGACATTCTTCCCTTGTTGCTGGAATCCCACTAGTGTTTCATGCAGCTATGGTAAGCATGTGCTGGAATGTGGAACATAAAAAGAAGGTAACTCCCTCCTCTTCAGGATTACCTGTAACTTGTAAAGAATCATGGCATGATGTTATCATAGATGTCGGAGAAAATAAGCATTCTACAGTGTTCATAAAGTTATAGTTTCCCAGTAGTAATCACTTCTACTCTTTACTTAAAATATTTTTAAAAGCGTCATAAAACTTTCAGGAAATAAAACTCCGCAAATTATGAAAAGGATTGTACTCTGAGGGCAGAGCCCTCCTTAATAAATCACAAGGTCACCTTTTTAGCACCTGGAGGGAACCTAATTTTCTTTGTCTAATGATGCCATAGTCTTTTTCTACATCATCGCAGTCAAGTCAGTGTCACATTTGTCACTGCCAAACACAAGGACATCTGAGATCTGGCATTATGGAGTGACCTCAGTCTGCTTGCCCCCCGTGCTCAGGCACTACCATCCAGCACGTGGCTGGACCTGTGGGTCCCCGAGTAGAAAGTGGGGTATACCCACTGGACCCTGCTGGCACTGGGGAAAGCAAAGAGAGGTTCACGGGTGTCCTTTAAAAGAAAAGGTGATCACCTGACAGTGACTGCAGTAGGCATCACAAAGGTTAAAATGCGGAGAAGAGAGGAGACCTGCTTTGCCACTTATGGTCTGAGAGTTGTCCATTCCTGCATGGTAGACTTTTTACTATTTTCTTATTAATGGTGCTTGCAGTACATTCTTTTCACTTTCCTTGTGTGGAGTTGGTGCACGGACAGGATGTGTCCCAATTCCTCTCCCCTCCCTGTTCTGCATCTTTCTATACCCACCACATTCCAGACAGGTCCATATTAGATTTTAAGTACTCCATGTTTACATATCAAGTGCAATAATTTTGATCCCAAAGCAAAACATTATGTGCATTAACATTTGCAGAGAAAACGTCACACCACAGTTCGCAGTGCAGGCTGCTGGAGTGGGGTTCGAGCTGCCCTTCACAGAGAAAGAAGGGAGGGGACTCCCCGGCCAGATGTGCACTGGCGCCTCACCTTCCCTGGCTTGCATGGCATAGAAAGAATGGTATCTTTTGTGGTAAATTAAGCCTTAAATTATTCAAAGACCTATTACTGGACCTCAATCCTCAACATGTGAGTGGATTTTAAAAACCTACACTGCAAGCTTCAGGGGTTAGTGAGTATTTATATTTTAAAGCAAATTATTTTCCCAGATAAGTGTCATACTTAACTTTAGGAAGCAGAGAAGTCAAGGTCAACAGGTGAAACACCTGTACAATTATTATGGGAATATCTCCCACCACTATTTGTATTTTAAACTATTTACAACTCATAGGTCAACAGCTCTCTTTACTATTTTAACTGTTCAACAAGTTTTGTTTCATGCTATTCTCAGAACTCTAGGGAATCCTGATTGGCTGGTATATACGTTAATTTTCCATCCTGGTGGAATTCGTACCATAATAGTTTCAACAGGAACACTTTCCCTTTGCTTTTAGTATCACTGTTTAAATCTACTGACAAAAGTGTAAACTGAATTCATACACAACTATCAGTTTTTCATATTTACAAGTAGATGGCCATGAAATACCATTTATATTCATAGGGTGATACGTCGTATTTGTTTACTCACTAATTCGGATTTACATTTATTTTTTCCTTGTGCTTGCTCGAGTCCCTAAACAGCAATGCAAAACACAACTGCAGCATCCACATAGAGTTATTTCTAGGCCTAAGAACAAGCTCATAGCAAAACTTCCTAACTGTATTAGCTACATTTAGGGAATAGGATACAGTAGATATAAAAGAAAGAATCATGTTTTATAAACTTATACAGGATTTTTTAAGTTAGACAGGTTGTACTTCCTGTGTGAATGCACCGAATGGCATTTGCAATATGGACGAAGATCCTGCTGCTGAATCAGAGATGATTTAGTTGGTTCTAACAAGATGCAGGACACAGCGCTTTAGCCACCCAGCAGAGGGCTGTTTGGCACCCCAGGAGCGAGATCGGGTTTCCCCCGCCTCCGGCAATTTCTGAAAACTTTTAGAAAAATTACGTGACTGACGCCATGGCGTCCTCCCCGCTCTGGCCCTCGCGCTGCTGAAGTCTCCACAGTGAACGCGCACTTGAGAGTATCAGGACAGGAAGAGAAACAAGGCAACCTTGTCCTAGTCCAGTTTATTGTAGAAAATGGGAGACCGTCCTTTTACGCTAAAAGGTCTTCTCTTCTCTTTTCTTTCCGTGTGTGAAATATATTCTGCAGGTCCTTTTGCTTTCAAATGTAAAAATAAGCAACTTGATACAGAAATAAAAAATGTATAATGTATTGTGTTTTCCTGTGTATAGTATGTATAGTAAATATTTCATTTTGAGCTCCCTCTTTCTCCTGGTTGTTCACCCCCGGTGCTACTGGAGTCTTTAGCCAGGATGTCAGAGCTGCTCACCCCAAGTGCAGACACTGACACTCACGCTGCGCAGAGACAAGCCTCTCCTCCGCCGGGCGCCCGTGTGTGACGCGCCCACAGCCGGCTGGCATGGCGTGGGCTCCACAAGCGTGCGTGCCGGGCAGTCCTGCTCAAGGGTAGGTCTTCCCCAGAAGCTGCCCGGGGGACTATTTTCTACACACTCCTCACCCCATTCTTTGGTGGGATGATCCCAATAAGTGCCAGAGAAGGACTTCCCGACATTGCCGAGCTCGAGCCCCGGAGCCACAGGGGGCGAGGGCCCCCCAGACAGGAGGCAGGCTCAAAACTGGTCTGACCAACAGCACACACGGGCGCTGAAAAACATTCCGAAGCTTTCCTGAAATCACCTATTCTGTCAAACCTCGATTTCAAGTATCCTGTATGTTTCTCATATCACAAAGAAGTATATTAAAAAGAAATTTCAGATTTCAAGAAACTGGTCAGTGACCATTTGGGCACTTAAAAATGTTTAAATAAACTAAGTTCAGAAACTTTGCTTAACTGAAAAAAAATTACTGCATCCTTTTGGAGTGTGTAGAAAAGCAGTTTCAGCAAGGTGATGGCCTATCTTACATGACAGAATTGCACTGGGGCAAATTTGAAATCGGTGATTTTCATTTTTCTTAATTGTCTGAAGGGGAAACAAAGAATCGAGTGTGTTGAACTTTAGAGGTCTAGGCTTCTCCTGTGCAAGCAGGTGTGGGAGAAGCATGTCTCTGAACGCCCCGGAGGTCGGCGGGGCTGCTGGTGTGGGAGAGCTCCCTCAGGATACACTCCTCTGAAGGAGGCGCTGCGTGCGGAGACGGCCGGGGGGGAGGCCGTGCTGCCAGAGGCGCTCATGTGAATTATATTCTTACCGACTCTATGAGGCATCGCAGTTCTATGTTAGTACACATACATCATAGAAACACATATATACATGTGTGTCTGTGTGTACACGTTTACAGGTGCATACATGTCCTTGTGTGTCTATCTATATAGACACACTAACACAATATATACACACAAGTGTATACAGTAAATGTAAGAAAAATCATTATTGAACTTTTCTTCCAAGCATTGTGTAAAATTATCAGCGAGTGCACGCCCATTCCCAAGTGAATGCAAAGACGAGCGAGACGGAGCTTTGGAGAAGGCTCGGCCGCATTTCTCTGATGCTACTGCACCTTAAACATGAAAACACGCACAACATAATGTCTGGGGTTTTTAAAGTATTTGGTTAAACACACAGTTTTCAGTACTGTGCCATAAAATATTTCTTCTCTCCCCTGAATGATACAAATTCATGTATGATTGTTGGCATTTTAAGTCCAAGAGGAACGCTTGGCTTTGACCCATTTCCTTACTCTGAAGATTGTTCTCCGGTTTCAGATTTGGAAAAAAATGATAACAGCTGTTTGCAGAAATCAGATGCTCAGGACACAGAAAACTGCAGGTTTCAGATTACTGCACTGTAAGTGCCAGGGAGGCAAACGCATCACCTGAGTCTGGCTACCAGAAAGGAATATCGTGTATTCAACTCTAAAATAATATTCACATACAAATAATATGGAATTTTATAGGTTGTGGGTTAGTAGTCTCCTTATATCAGTAGTCTGTTTATATCTTGAGTGTGTTTATATCTTGAAATATATATCCTAGATATATATCTAGGATCAAACTCATGACTTTGTAGGTACAGAGCCACTAAGCTAAATCTCAACTTTAAATTTTCAATACCAAGAAGAGTAGTTTCTTTGTGACTCACGTTTGTATTTAAAATTTTCCTTCTTCTTTTGAGTATTTTACTTCATGTGTACCAGAGTGGGCACTACTTGTCAGATTGCTATTTTGTTGCATATTTCCACCCGGAGTCTAGAACTGAACTGCCGGACTCTAAAGAATATACATTTTGTCTCAATCTGTGGGCTCTTCTCCCAGTGACAGAGGGGAGCCTTCTGCAACCCGGTACTACAAGCGCATGACAACACTTTCGAGATCTCAGCATGTAACACTCAGTGCCTGTGTGTGTGTGTGTGTGTGTGTGTGTGTGTGTGTGTGTGCACCTGCGCGCATATGTGTGTATGTGTGCTCAACTCAGATCCATAAATTGCATTGCAGTAGTCTCCTTGGAAACAAGTTCCTTTCAGGGAGAACATTCATAAATCAGGTACTTTCACAAGTCCACCAGAGAGACATGTACCTTTGACAAAAATATGCAGCATAAGACATAAAAAACAAAACATACACACACAAATTCTGTGCATAGTGTTACTTTTACTGTCACATCGAATTGCGAGTAGACAGATGAGCTATTCTCTAGCTTTGTTTGAATTCACGAATGTGTGTGAATCCAAGTCTGTTGATGGTACACAACTTGATGTGTATAATTCGGCAACTCACCATGTAAAATACCAGGTACAGAACAGTGTGGTGCAAGTCCCAGCCCAAGTGCCACTCCATGTGGGCAGAGGCCAGCAGGCACTATTAGATAATAAACATTTTCTGAGCCCCAATCTTTTCTACAATTAAATTCGATAAATTTCACCCTCGGCTATCTCTAGGTCTGAGAATACTGTTTTCTGAAAAAAGTACATGTCCAAACCATAACATGAAATTCATCACACACAACTTGAGCAACGTTTAATTATTTTGGCTAAAAGGAGAAAGTAATGCTTCATCTTACACCATTTGAAATTACAATTTCAACTGGGGAATAAACTGTAAAAGCTGTTTTACACGCTCTCTGTCAGTCAAACTATCCAATAATATCTGTGAAAGCCCTAAGACCAAATATTAACATATTAAATAAAAATATTTATAAACTATTTTGTATACTAGACTTTGAGGTAAGCACTTAGGAGAAAGGCCTCTGAGTGAAACTACCCAAGAGGATGAACAAGAATTTGGCTGAATTTCAGGTTTCTGGAGAGTTCTTCTAGTTCCCATTGTTCTGGGAAAGAAAGCCTCTTCTGAGACACCTGCTCGGTAAGGTATAGCTTTGGTTCATGTACTTTTTTTCTTCTGAGATTAAGACACAGATTTTATGGAAAGGAAAACATGTCCGATGACGCTTGTCTCACTTCCGTGAGCGTGTGTCACCCCAACCCCTCGGTGAAGACCCAGGAGCAAGAGGCGGTGCTCAGTCCTGACCCTGAGGGACAGTGCGCGGGAACAAAAGACACAAGGGCCGGGCAGCGGGAGCCCACTGGGTTTATGGCGGGCTTCCTGTGGGGCCTGAAGAGGGCGGGAGAGCAGGTGGAGAAACAGAGGCCGGGCAGCACTTCCAGCAAAGCACAAAGCCACCAAGTAGGAGTCCCTGAGAGACTGCAGGAAATGGGAGCAATTCTGTCAATAAAAGAGTAAATTGCAAAGAAAAGGAAGAAAGGAGAAGTCAGCAGGGGCCACATGCAAAGTGCCTATGAAGCCAAGCTCCAGAGTCTACCGCGGGCGGTGAGAGCCAGGTGCGCTGTCCCGGAGGGGAGGCGGGGAGGGAGGCTTAGTGCAGATGAGGAGCAGCGCAGGAGGAGCGCCCAGGCTCACGCCCGGAGGGTCCAGAGCAGCGCAGGAGGCCCTGCACTGCTGGCCTGGATGAAGAGAGGAGGCCTCACCAGGCCCTGTCAGAGGCGAGGCCTGCCGCTCCCGGGCACAGTGGGACAGAGAAGTGGGATTCTGAGCATTTTTCCATGACAAGGGCTCTTTGGGCACAGCCGGAGTGCTATCAGCAAGGGAGCCGACACCCTGGACAGAGGGCGCCCAGCGCTGATCTTGTTTATTTTGAAAAGATTACCAAGTAGTATTTTAGGCACACGTAATCAGCTTGGTAAATTACTTGAAAGCTCAGATGCCAGAGGCAAAAATAGGAATATATGTGGGAGTGTGGATTAATATAGAGAAGAAAAAGTAGGCTGACTATAGAAGTCTGCATTGTAGTGAGGAGCGAGAGAAAGAGGAGGCTGAGCAGGACGGGCTGACTTCCGGGAGAGGCTGGGAGCCCGAGGGGCCGGAGTCCGCCATGGTGGGAGCCCAGCCGGCGTCCCGTCATGGGAAGCGCAGAAAGAGGAACAGACTGCAAAATGACAGTGGGAAAGAGACACTGTTTTCTACCCTCGAAATCCGGATGCACAATGAAAATCGAAACATTTGCTTTGGAAAGGGAAACTAGAGCAAACCACTGTTTATATTTATTACTCACTCATTGGGGAAATTAGTTCATTGATTTTTACAAATGATTTGAGATGCTTTCTCTCTCTATTTCCCCTCAGATGTTTCCCAGGGTCCCCCCAGAACCTGACTCACTCAGGACAATACACCTTTTGCTTGTACTGAAGGCTGATGTAACAAATGACCTAGGAAGAAGACACCACATGTGTGAAGCTACTGTTCATTACACTAATCAGTGTCTTCGACTAATGATGTTTGTGACAAATCCCTCTCAGAATTTAGTGCCTGCAAAGGTTTGCCTTGGTGAAGAACTAGAGAACAGATAGACTCTACTTTTAGTTCATGGCAATGTGTTTCCTCTTTGACCTTTGCAGAGCGGAAAATGTAAAATGAAATGTGATGCTCATGTGTGGAGATTATGTTTTCCTGTTTGTTGATAGCTGAAGATTATACTTTCATCTCTAAATACTTTCGTTCTGTGATATTTTCTTCATGTATATATCCCCATGCATATGTGTTTACCAAAGTAATCATCACATTTATTAAAAGTAAGAAATCTACAACAACAGTATAAAATGGTAATGGATTATTCAATCTACATTTTATTTCACTTCTTTTCACTAATTTTGAAGCTCCCTTTCTGCTTTCAAACAAAACTAGAAAACTTTTTTAATGAAAAAGTGATAATTTCCAGAGAATTACTTTAACAATAAACCTTTCCTATGTTGGGATTTTATTTCCAGTTATTTTCTTCCCCCAAACACTTAAATCCAAGGAAAAAATGCAGTAGAATTTAATTCAGTTTGAGAGTAATTGTTCATTTATTTGTTTATTCTGATTTTTGAATTGCATAACTCTGAGCCTAGGACCACTTACAACAAGTTCAGTGGTGATTTTTTTAAACAGGCATTTAGCTGCTGTTAGCACCACTTAAGACTGTAACCTGATTCGAGTGGATTCAGTGCTGTCCCATCCAACACTTCCTTGTCTGGCTGTCACCCCCATGCTCCCCACACAGAGTTCCTGAAGAGCAGGGGACCGGTGCTGGTTCAGTATGGGAATATCCAAAGAAGGGGCAGTTTACAGTTTGAAGAAGTTTCATACAAGAGCATTTAAAAAAACATTTTTTTAAGACAGGGTCTTGCTTTGTAGTTTAGCTTGGCCCTGTGCTCACTGTGTAGCCCAAGTGAGCCTGGAACGCACGGCAATTGTCCTGCCTCTGCCTCCCCAGTGTAGGGTTACAGGTGTGAGCCACCATGCCTGGTTGTAGTATGTGGTATTAGGGATCAAACTCAGGACCTTGAGCTTGCTAGGCAGATGGTAGAACCACTGAACTAAATTTCCGGGCCTTTTTTTTATTTAGGTAAATTCAAACTTTATTTAGACTATATTTTAAATTTAGCATTACCATACATCGCGGTGAGGACAAAAGAATCTAGAACACAAAGGAATTCTGAGCCTTCAGAATTCAGTTCTGATGTATAGACTGCCATGGGCAGAAATTAGAACACTTATCAAAAACGCAGTGTCCAACTAATGTACATTTTTATACAGATCAAAATGTGTTTGTTTGTTCAGTATCATCTTAGAAGAAGCCCCATGTTTTTTTTCTTAATCCCTTCCTGTCTCCTAGGACATCTCAGGGCCTCCTCCCTCCGGTTCCGTCCCTGGAAGCCCAGGCTGGGACGCGAGTGCCTCCGTCCTCCGTGGAGATCTGCTCCACTCCTCTCGGACCGGGCAGCACTGCTGGGCACTGAAGCAGGTGAAGATGCAGGGACCAGGCTGGCGGAGCGGGCACTTCGCTCTGTTCTCGACCTTCGTCTCTGAAGCGTGTGGTCCCACGCTGCGCGGTGGCAGGTGGCGCCGGTCACGCCCGCAGCGCCTCCCCGGCCTCATGCTTGCTCTGTGTGGGTTCTCAGAGTTCTGCTTAGTAAGGAGAGAACGCCGTGGCCATGAAAATGAGAACAGCGATGTTCAGAGATATCCTGGTTTCCTAACGCACTGAAGAAGCATCGTAGAGAATCGCACAATGATCAGGTGTCTGTTTTTCAGTGTACGTGGCAAGCCAGACCGAGTGCCGCTTCGTACAGGACTCTCACTGCACCTGCCGTACAGGAGCGCCCTCCACACACCGAGGTTAAGCGGAGGCCCCGGCAAAGCCTGACATTTTGTATCTGACACAAAGAATGTACAGTTCCACCACAGTGTCATGACGCTACTGACCCTTTATTGGCATAGACAGTGCGATAACAGGATTCAAATATTCTAGACATATGTAAGATACTTACTCTAAAATTTAATTATGCTCAGAAACCAAATAGGCTAACAGCACTGCCATGCCTTCAAATGCAGGTGTTAAAATGAGATTTTCTTACACTTCCCAAGCCAGGATAGTGAGAGGACATTCCATGCCACTGTCCGCGGACGGGGACCAGCTGACTCACAGCACATTCTGCAGAGACTTCTGTTCGGGACTATTGACGTCAAGGGCCCAGAGCAGCCTTTTTCTGCTGCCCACCACCCTCTCCCCGGACAGGCAGCCACCTCTGCTTCTCAGCAAGGCTGCTTTGCCCCGCCAGCTGGTCTGGCATGGCAGCCTCTGCCCGCCCGCTGGTCCTCTGTCCTGACGTACGGTGCATCTCACTGGCTTGGGGCACTCCCCCCTTGGACAACACTGTGTGGGTGTGCTGCGTGGGAGGGGACGTGGGCCTCAGCCTTCACCGAGCCAGTGACTGCGTGACACTGCCAGGGTCTGCTAGAAAATCAATGCACTCCTTTGACCACAAACATTCAGAGCAAATATGATCTTCATGTACCATCTAGTAATCACTGAAGCTTTGATGATAGGACAAAGATAGAGTTATAGTCATATAGATACATATTGTGTATATATATGTATATATATATATATATACATATATATGTGTGTCTATGTGATTTTCTGATATTTGTATTCAGTTTTTGAATAAATATTATTAAGAATGATCCCTTTTGCATGTTATTTTAAAATGACTCCTAAGTGGATACGGTGGCCCATGCTCTAACTCCAGCACTCAGGAAGGAGGCTGAGGCAGGAGGATTGCCATGAGTTCCAGGCCAGCCAGCGCTACATACTGATGTATAAACTGCCATGGGCAGAAATTAGTACAATTATAAAAAATGCAGTGTCAAACTAATTTACATTTTTATACAGAAAACGTTCAGCCTCCTGAACTACATATCAAGACCTACTCTCAAAAAAAAAAAAAAAAAAGTGACTCTTCTAGTAATTAAAAATAATCTACACCTCAGATTGACTAAGGAATATGAGTAGTTGGAAAAACAGTTCTCCTCATTAAGATATCAAGAGTCTTCAGTAAATATATTATTAAAGTACGCTTTCAAGCTACATTCTTTCTTACCTTGAATTACACTGTTTTTTGTTCGGATTAAGTCAGCATGACAGGAGACTCGCCGCGAGTTATACCCTCACAATGAGAAAGAAATTGTGCAGCTGTCCTGCTTCCCAGGCACATTCGTCTGGGGGGCACATGGACGATGATCCTCATCCTCTCACGGCTCCTGAGCCATGTACACTCAGATCACAAACACTCTACATGGTTGGAACATGTGAACATGCAATCGACAGACTCTTCGAGAAAACTCTAACATCAGACCCCACGTGTACACGGCTGTAGAAGTCTGCGGGAAGGAGGTCCTTGGAGGCCGGTGGGCACGCGGGTGCATAGTGTGACTTGTGTTTTGTGCAGTTTGCAATTGTGGAAAGACATTTGGGGAAATCAGCTTCCCAAGAGCAGAGCACAAGCGCACCCCACACGGCACCAGCGTGAGTAACAGTGGAGATGCAATCCCTGCTGATTTTGCCAAAACAGCAGCAGCATGGATGATAAATTATTCATCATGTTCACAAACTGTCAAGTGGGGCAGATAGCCAGTTACTCCAAACAACTGCGAGGAAGTTGGCGCCTTGCAGGGTGCATGCGGCTGGGCACTGCACGCTCTGCCCCACGCCCTGCTCAGGGAAGATACTCAAGGATGCGAATCTCCACTCCATTCACAAGGATGCCAGGTGAAAACTAAGTAATTCATTTGTGATATAATTTCCCCCTCTCCAACTAATTAAATATATCATCTAATATATTAATATATCTAATATATATAAATATATATTAGAGAAACTAATAATAACAAAGGAACGTTTGAATATTTGTTGCTGATGTGCACAGGTGCACTTTGTCCTCGTGATTAGGAAGGGGTGAGTTCTTATTTCTAAATTCCCAGCATGTCCTGTTATGCTAAAGAATACCCTTGACCTCTTCTAAAATCCAGTTTCCACTTTCAATCTCACTCAGTAAAATGCCCTCCTAAGTCTCCCCTGACCTAGGAGGTCTGTACGGGCTATGTTTATAAAAGAGGAGAGAGAGACAGAGAGAAAGAGGCACAAAGGATACAAGAGGGACGGGAAGAAGGTGAAATACAGAAGAGTCCAGCTCAAGTTCCATCATCTCTTTGTGACAATACCTGCTCTGCAGGCCCTGCTGTTCCTGACCCGCCAGCCTTACTCAGTGAGGACAGAGTTGTGAACTCTGT
This sequence comes from Petromus typicus, assembly GCA_004026965.1. NCBI lineage: Eukaryota > Metazoa > Chordata > Mammalia > Rodentia > Petromuridae > Petromus > Petromus typicus. Next base: position 113,726 of record PVIR01000066.1, on the reverse strand, counting down.
TATGATGTTCGCTTGAAGTTCAATATAACTTTGGCTACATATCTCCTGAGAGTTCATCTAAATAACTTCAAAAATACAACTCACTTAGATTTTCTACTTAAATAATGTAAAATCACAAATATTCAAAATATTTTAAAGTAAGTTTTATTAACGTCTTTGCAGTTGTCTGGAGATTTCACAGAAATACCTATGATGATGAATAATAAGAGAATATTTAAATAACGATGACAGAAAATGAAGAAAATAGACTTTGTGTACAGTATATTCCTGGAGATGTCTGGAAAGGAAATTTAAACTTGGATTATATCAGTGAGGAAACTACAATTGTTATAAACACATGGATGTTTATAGGAAAATTTTGCCCTCACTCCAGATCTGCACATTTTTGTTAAAGTTTCTGATTCTACTTATTCTTACTAAGGAAATCTGTTCAGTGTTGTGGTGATAAGTGTACATTTCCCAAGAGCAACATGGCAACTGCCTGCTTCTATGTCCATGTTAATAAATCAGGACACAGACAGTTCACAGTAAAATAAGGCTGGGACATCACACCTATGCCATGGCACTGTGAAGTAAGCAAGGGCATTTCCCACCTCAGCTGAAGAATATTTCACTCTCAGAATGTTCACTGCACTTTTTCTTTAGATTTAAATATTTGTGCATAATTTAATTAACAGGACTTTTACCTGAACAAAAAAATTCTTAAGTATTGCATTTATATAGGAGACTTTCAGATGAAATCCTTCTTCAATTTTAAAATTCTTTTCATTCAAATTCTCATATTTTGAATTTTTCTGGAACAATGTTTGGATCCGTAGATTGGATTCATAGGAGATTTTCTAATATTAGTGATGAGCAGAAAAACAAAGGTAGTTCATCATAAACAAGAATTGTGTCTCAACAATAAAGATATATATATATATATATACATATACATACATACATATATATACATATACATACATACATATATATATGTCTCCATCTAAAAAGTTAAATGATAAACTGAATTATTAGTCCTGATAAAACTCACGTGAGATTGTATCATACCTTCTGAATTCAGATAGGCTAAGAACTATTATTCAGTAGCAGGTGGCTTTCTTGTTTTCTAAGATGGAACTGTATATCCAATAGATGGAATAATCTTAGGAAAACTACTTAACTTTAAGGAGTGGAAGTTATTTAATACTTTATAAAGCTGAGACTATACTTTATAATTTTTAGGCATTTTTAGATATATCTACTGAATGTTAGATGTGCCAAATCTGCTAATTATTTTGTGTCCTTAATAAAACTATTCAAGTTGCATTTATGCTATCCACTGAGCTTCTATTAAATAAACTAAATTAAAATTTTTGCTGAAAAGTAATCTGACTTGGATAATGCTGCACACATGCACACACACACACACGCACACACACGCACACAAACATGTGCACACACACACACACACACACACACGGATTTCAGGGTGTGGCATTACATGGCTGCCCCTGAGCAGGGGCACTTTCCTGGGACCTGCCCCTCTCCTGCCCCACAGTGTGGAGGAGGGAGTTTTCCTTTTGGGGTTCTAGCAGTGAGCCCACATCACCAACAGAAGGCTGCTGAACCAGTGAAAACATCACCAAGCTGAAGCCACATCCTACTTGGGTCACAGTGGCTATCATCAAGAACAGAGATAAACGCTGGCAAGAAGTGGAAACAGGGACATTATACCGTAAGTGGGAATGGGAAGTCACAGAACCACTGCCAAAATCTGTATGGAGTTCCCCAGCAAGTAAAAAGTTCAGTTGCCACTTGATGTGCCTATACTATCCTCAACATGCTTCTAGGAGGCTGAAAGTCAGCGTGATGTAGACACACGTGCACACGCTTACCGTGGGACAGTTCAGGCAACTAAGGTAGGAAACTGGCTCTGGCGCTTGCCAGCTGATGAAGTGCTGAGGAAAATATGGTGTGTACGAGCCCAACCTGTGCAATTTAGCCACTTCGCAAGATCCTGTCTCAAAAAAAAGTAAAGAAGGGTTGAAGATACAGTTCAGTTTGAAGGTCTTGTCTTCATTTCCCAGGACCACAGGCAAAAAGAGAATGAAATAACACGATTGGAAGCAAATGGATGAAAGAAGAGAGAATCATGTGAATAAAAATGAGTCAGAAGCAAATATTGTAGGTCAGAGAGAGAGAGAGAGACAAAGATAGAGAGATAGAGACAGAGAGACAGAGACAGAGACAGCACAAAAGGAGAAGCAGATTATGTAAGGTGAGAAAATCGGGCTGAGCAGTGGGAAAGAGAGAGAGCTTTTGGGGTGTGGGAATAAACGTGTTGCCTTTCTACACTCGCTCATAGTGGTTAGTTTTCCCTTGCAGGATGAAACATCTGACACCTGAATTGGAAAGAGCAGAGGCGCTTTTGCCAGGAGCTGTTCAGCAGACTGGTCTGTGGTCAGATGGTTTGAGACAGTGACGTCTTGGGGAAGGGGCTGGTGGACCGGAGCGTCTCTCTCCGCAGCAGGCCGAAAGCCCACGAGAGAGCGGAGGAAGCCCCGGATATCCCCGGAGGAAGCCCCGGATATCCCCGCAGGCAAGACCGGTTCCACCTTCTTCCAGCACACGGGCTGTGACCACGCTGGGTTAAGCTGAGTGTTGCAGCCCCTGCTGGAATCCACCCCAACTTCCATCATGCACCCCACCATTGTGGGCACCGTCTGCGGTAGGTCTGGAAGCCTGCTGCGAATGTCTCTGGCTACCTCGATGTCCTGAATCCATTTAAAACATTGATGTTTCATGGACATTTTGACTTTGAAAAGCCTGAACATGGAGTGCCAGATCCTGTGAAGCAGGCGGATGAGGCACGCACGCCATCTGTGTTCATGCCCTACCATCCGTGGATGGCATTCAGAAGTGGTCACATCTCATGAGTCACATCTCATAGAGACACTGAAGAAGACTCCTGAACTGCTTCAGAAAGTTGCAAGAGCAATGGGACAAGCGTGATCAAAGGGAGGCAGTTCGGGGCTGTGTGTCTCGTACTGCACTGAACTCTGAAACTGTAGGTATGATCCATATATCTCCATCAGACCTTATGTAACAATGACACCAAACTGCCACAATGACTCGTCCTTGTCTTCCTCACTGTCCAGTAACATGTCTGCTCCCTGAAAGACTTTTCTTGCAGCCAGGTTTGAAGTAAGATCCCGAGATTCACTGAGCTTGATCTCATGGCCCATGCTCAGTAATAATTTGACAGTAATTAAAGTGATAGAATCAGAGTTCGAGCTTTATTCCTGGGATACTGACTGTGGCTTCTAAACTGCATCTACCACAACTGTCGGTAGACATCACAGGTGTAGAGAGAGAAGGGTAGGGTCCCCAGTGACACACACTCAGAGTCCCACTGCTTTCCTGTGAGCCTCAGACTGAAAGTGCTCAGGAACCCCATCCTAGACTACCAGCTGCAGATGAGCAGGTGTGAAAAGGTGTGGATGACAGCAGTGGTTTGAAGCCCTGTGCGGCCCTGGCAGGGAGTATGACTGCATGGCTTGCAAAGGACAGGCCAACCTGTATGGAATTAGTTACTCTAATACTTCACATTAACTGTGAGCATGGTGCAGATTTTCTCAAACAAGAATATACAAATTTCATGTGAGCAACAAGGTGTGCAGGTGTTTCTGCAGGCATAAATAATAGGCAAGTGTGCACATATCTACTGTGCATGTACATAAACATACTTCTTGATTTGGGCCACTGCATTTGTGATTAATGCACAGGTTATCCACTTATGTAGCCCCAATCTTACTAATAGGCAGGTGTGGGGCACACACCTGTGATCCTGGCACTCCGGGAAGCTGAGGCAGGAGGATGACAAATTCAAGTCCAGCATAGACAATTAGTGATTTAATGAGACCCCATCAAAATAAAAAAAATAAGAAAGAGCACCTGTGAATTAATATGGTTCAGTCTCACTACTAAAAAATGTGTAATAAAGATCTGCTTTTAATATAACAATTATCTAATATTTCAGAAAAAAATAAATTCCCTTGTTGGGAATTGCATACAAATATACAACAAATACTAGCACTTCTGTTACTTATGTTTTTAAACTTATCTCAATAGGTAGTGTGTTTCCTATACAAGTTGGCCAGTTGGTACAGAATTTCAACCTTGCATAACATAGACTCTGAAGGAAATACATTATATGTGACAAAAATGCTTGACATGTGAAACCAGTATGAGGAATGCAGATAATAATGTAAACAGGCCATCAAGGAAATTCTGAGTATCATGAACTGTAGGAGAGATAAGACGATGTAGTTTGGAAAAGAAGTAGAAATGTGAAGGGAGCCCAGCTGAGAGCTCCCTTGTGCACTGAGGCCCACACTCTTACTGCATCGGCTGCCAGGAATATCTTGGCTGAGCACAAAATGAAAGCTTGCCTGGACCGAGAGCAAGGGGTGCATAAATTACACACCCAGAAATATTTCAGAGGTCTATAACGTGCATTAGAAATAGTATAAGATAAGCAAAGATTCCTCAGAAGTGTGCATCTTCAGATCTTAAGGATTAACTACTGGATTGTCATTTTCTCACACATTTACCACCCTCTTTAGCTTACTCTTTTCTTTTTAGCTTTTGCTTTTGATCTTTTATCTTCTATTTCACATTAATTTAAAAGCAATTCATTTATGCCAAAAGATACAAGAGACCAAAATATGAGTTACAGATTAGATTCCTCAGTTGGGTCCGCATGCTTTTCTTTTAGTCTGATGATTCAAGTCAATAAACAAAGATGGATATTTGTGAATTACAGAAAATTTAAGGAAAATTTTGCAGTGCTATCTTTTTCATTTATAACAGACATTTTACATGATTTTCACAACCTCTGCAGTGTTCTATATGTAGTTATTTATAATAAGCTGTCCGGTAAATATACCAAAAAGTAAGAGGTCACATAATCTTATGGTCTATTTAGGTCTTCAAAAACAAACACCATGATGATGAATGGCAGGGAACAAAGATGAATTCCCATGAAAATCCACCTATGGGCTTCTTGCTACCCCTTAAACAGGAGCCAGGCCCTTCATCCTCATCCCTTCTTTGGTCTGTGAGTGTGAAAAGGTGAGGATTCAGGGCACTTTGAACATATTTTCAGTCACACTGGCAAAGTACATTCTACTGACCATCACCTCGGTCTTGGAGATGGGGTCCTTCCACCCTCATTTATCTGTCTCTCTGATTGCACAGTGTCTCACAGTCTATGTCCCATTGCACATGTACTTTCCCCCACAGCTGTCCTACCCATGAGGAAGTTGAGTCCCTGCTTTCCCCTTGAACCCATGAATGTTAGAGGTGTGCATGTCAAGTGTGTGTCAAGTGTGTGAGTGTAGCCATGGTTCTCCATTATGCTATCTCTTCTGCTTGGATATATATCATGAAATCCTAAGGCTTTAGCAAAGGACCAAACTGAGGAAGAAGTGAATCATGAGGTGCAGAATGAGGGTAAGATTCTTGTAGCTGTGATAGAAAATACTGTGTACTGTTCTTCCCAGAGAAGTTTGAATTTTTTAAATTGAGTCACTGGTTTGTAATCAGTGACTTCTAGCCAATTTGCAGTTTCATATTTGATATATTTCTCAAACAGTACCATATAGAAGGAGAGGATTTCCGTGATCCAAGAATCTCATTCTGACCATGGCTGTGTGCACCGGGAGCAATGTAGACTGAGTTTCACATTTTATTGTGTTTCATGTGCCATGCTTCATCTTGGATGCTGTCAGATTTTCTTCCAGGAGCACAGTCCATGTAGATTTGTGGGAAGAAATTAAACATTCCAAAGAACCGGTTGGCTTGGACAGAGTGAGCTTAGTCCCTTTAAAGACTCACGGGAAAGCTGAGAAAGCTACTGCCTGGCTCAGGGGAGAGGAGGGACGCAGAGGAGGTCAGGTGGTGGCCCTGACAGGGAGGAGGGTTCTGAGCTTCAGTTCACCGCAAGCTCTCCTTGTGCTCAGGGCACCACCTCCTCAGACCCGCAGGTCCTCTGCTCAAGGACAGCAGGCGCAGGACATGGACTGAGCTCAGGAAGAGGGGTGTTGGCCCTGAACCCGAGCCTAGAGCCGAGGGTGCCAGGCAGCGGCGTGGGAGCAGGAGGAGTGAGAGAGCTCGACAGCTGGCTGTCTGCTTCAGTTCACGAGTGACTGGCTGCTTGAAGATTAATGGGTTAATTCCTGAGAAGCACTGAGATGTCACGGAGGCCGAGCTTGGGCATTATTATTTATTGGTCGGCCATGTGGCAAATTTCCCTGGAGAACATCACTGAGAGCCAGATAAAAATATATCTACAGTTCCTAGATGCATACTATATAGGAGGTAGATTTTAATTTTGCAAGAATCTTTAGAAAGATAGTTAATCCACTAGAAGTCACTCTGAGAAAAAAATTCTCTGTTCAGTATTCCAGGGGTGAAGAACCAGAAGTCAACCATTATGCGAGGCCTCCAGTAGCCACTGTCCCTGGAGCACGAGATTCAGGAGAGTGAACGTGGGGTGAGAACAGCGCTGCTGGGAGCGGAGAAGGTGTGAGCGAGCGATCACACACTCTGTCACAGACTCCCCTATATGAATGTCTTTAAATAGAATTTCTTTAAATGTGCAAGCAGAGCCTATAAATCTTTACAAAAACAGGCTGAGAGAACCCAGACTTTAAATGTTCCAAAAGAAATTTGGAAGTACTTAAAAACTTTTCTATGCTTGAGTTAGAAGACAGACAATCAGAATCATTGTCATTGTAGTAAAAGTCATGTCTCTGTACATGTTGCCCACAATAGGAACAGGATTTTTTGATATTATTATTATTATTTAAAATTAGAGTTATTCTTTAAATGTCACATAATAGCTGAGCAAATGTCACAGTGTATAACCAAAAATGTTTAAAATCATTCTGTGTAATGTGTTCTTAGGTTCTATAATATTCTGATTCCAGGTCTTACAATCAATATTTTAAACTAAAAGAAAGCAAGATAGTTTGAGGTAAGGCTCTTCAAAGTACCTAGTACAAATTACGTATCATTCTGTTCCTAATGGCTGTGGCATTTGGGCAAGAAAGATTCATGGTCGGTTATCATTGTCTGTAATTACAGAGATGCCATTAAAAACCCTCTTTGCATGAAGCATGCCTTTCCAGTCGGCCTCATTGTTAGTTAAATGCTGCAGTTGGTTTCGTCTTTGGGGGAGGGACCATTCCAAAGAGAGCAGCTCTCCGCCAAGGTTAATTTGTGAATGATGAATGTAAGCTTCCAAGGGACTGCACAGGTCGCAAGTTAAACTGCCTTTGGCTGAAAACCAGTTTATTTGCATTTGCTGGTTTAAAAATGATAGTAAAAAGCAAGAGATCCCACAGCATTGGAGCATGCACCAGCGACCACAGTTTGTTGAGAGGCTGAGGGCTGGTTCCTCAGTACCAGTGCAGTGGAGGCTGGAAATCCCAGGTGGGATTCAACAGCTATTTTGTTTGCTCCCTTATTTGTGAAGAACACCGCAGCTAAGAATACACTTTCCTTTAAGTATGTCTTGCTGACAGTGGGAAAGAGCAGGATGCATTTCCATGAAATAGACACCTGGAAAAGATGTTCGTCCATCCACTCGTTTTATAGAATGCTGAGAAATCCAGGTTACTGAGATACTAAACTTATTTGACCCTAAAGCCCTGGGACGGCCCCGGTCTTGACTGTTCCAGGTGCTCTGCTTACCTGTCCTCACTCACCTTCCCGCTGGCTGTGAGGCGGGGGCTGGGGGAAGTGGGAATCATACATGGCACGGAGGACTCTCCTCTGGTCAGACAGTCTCCACCTTTGCCAGGTCTGCCACCCTCTACTCGACTCCAGAACCTGCTTTTCATCAACTCTGGGCTGGTAGGTGGTGCGTGCAGGTATGCATGTGTTTGTGTGTGTGAGAATCTGTGTATGGGGGATAGTGAAAAGCTTCCTAGGGACTGGAAGAAAACAACAGGTAAAGAGAAGTGACTCTCAGACTGCACAGAGACTCTCGCCTGCCTTTCATGTTTCGGACAGGACACAGCTGTGGACAGAGGGATGTAGAGTCCGGCGGCACAGGTGTACTGTGAGGGTGATGGACTCAATCCAGTCCAGGGTAGCAGGACCCACTCTCGGAGGTGGGAGTGGACAGCGGCCCAAGTGAGAGGCAGCTCGGAGCCCAGCAGTAGGCAGACGTCTCACTACCAAGAAAACAGACTCCAAGCTGGAGACCTCCAGGTGACCCACACCTCCAAAACACATTTTTCCATTACTTACTAACCCGCCTTGCTCTATACTGACTTTTCCATTTTCCGGAAATTCCGCCATTTTCCGGAAGCGCCGCCATTTTCCGGAAATGCCGCACCACTGCATGAGACTTGTAGCTGCTGGGGGTTCTCTATTTGTGGCTAACATTTGGATCTGACTCACGTGTGTGTACTGAATGCTCCACAGCAAAATGAAAGCTCACTGGCGCTCGAGTCCTTTGGCACCGGCTGATCGGGACAGGCAGCTGTCCTGCACAGAGCCTGGGACCAAGACAGAAAGGGCCCGGCTGCCCTTGCTGAGTGTCTACCTGCTTCCTGTAGCTTGTGCGCGACTTTGGGAGCGCCTTCTCCTCCTCCGCCCTTTTGTCTCCTGGGCAGTGAAGGCGCCTTTTTACAATTCTGCATGGTGTCCACCCCTCAGGGTCACACCGGCAGGGTCCCCACACTGTGCTCTGTGAGACAGTGCCAGCCGGTGGGCTCCAGGCCTGGCTCACTGTAGGGACTGGCCCATGCCGAGCACAGGTTCATTCTGAGCTCCCCAAGCCTGTCTTGCACGTCACGGCCTTTGCGTGCTCAGCCCTCTCTCTTTTAATGAGAGACGCTTAGTGAACATGGCTAATCCCAGTGTGGATTTGGTAGCAAAGTTGCTCTGAAATTCCGGATTCAATTTACCCCCAAAATTCCATACATCTCTCAAGACGTATTTTTGGAAGCATGATTTTTACTTGAAAACAAACCCAAAGAATTCATATATTTAATGGCCATGAACAATTCCAGAGCACCCTTCCAGTCTGTTACTCCTAAAATCACAGAGGAGGACCTCGGACTAGTAACAGCAATTAGAATCTCACAGGCTAACATGAGGTTTTCTCTTCCCATTTTGCTATCAGTCTGATTTAATCTTAGATTTCTGATTAAATGTAACATGTCATATAGCAGGATTTAGTTCTCAGATAGATTATTTTCTAAATACCTTTCCTTCTGGAATCTAGATCAGTAGAGTCTTGTGCAATGTTAGAGCCTAATACAATTTTAGCGTGAGTTTTATAATAGAAAACTAGGATTTTCTGGACCCTAAAATACAGCCACATTACTATATAACACACACTTTACATCAAAGCCACATCATTTCTGTTCTTCGTGTTTATTCTGCCTTTCAGCTTTCCCTTTTCTTGATATTTTTCTTCTGAGTAAAGATTTTGCTCAAGCCCTGGTCATAGTTCCTCTCTTGCTACTCCTCATACCTTTCCTGAATTGCACAAATACTGGGCATTGCACACATATTTATTTTAAATTATTTTACTATACTAACATTTAAAATCTATATACACATATGTGCAACACACACACACACACACACACACACACACACACACAGCAGCTTTTATTTCATAGGTTCATAAAATTTCTCTCCAGCTTTCTTGACCACAGAAAATGTGTTTAAGTTGCCCTGATTCCTCAGGGACTAGTGTCATGCCTGGCTCACAGGAAGTGGTCAGTAAATGTGTACACATGCAGGGTCTACATGTAGGAGACATGAGACTGATGACAATCTCAAAATTGCAGCCATGAAGTTAGGCAGCCAGGACTGCAGTCAGTATCTGATACATGCAGGTGTGCAGGAAGGACACTCCAGGCAGATCAGGCTCCTGAGGTCAGAGCTGTGAATAGGTCACAGTGGCTCCTAGAGCTCTAGCACACAGGAGCCTGTGTCTTCTCCACAGAGTTTGTAGACCGAGACCTGTTATACTATTTAGGAGCCTGCTAACATGGTCAGCTGCAGATGCTTCTGTCTTGCTGAGTTTGCAACATCTTGAGGCCATAAAGGACCAGAGAGCAGGAATATTTGCCATAGCAGGAGCCTTGAAGACACCCACTGCAAAAACTTGCTCCGAGACATGTTTCTGGATGAGTGGGAGAGAGCAGGAGACAAAGCTGGGACATGGTGAGGTCCAGAGGAAACCACTAACCACCATAGGGCAGCGAAGCAACCTCTCTCCTTCAAAGAACAGAAAAATGCCTTCTCCCAGGGGAGGATGCTTGGCCTTATCACTTGGTTCTTCAGGTTGGATCTTAGTAGACAGACAGACAGACAAAGTGCATGAAAATATTCAGATATAAGGAAATGTGTATAAACAATGAACAAAAATATTCACCAAAAATAATGAATCATACAGTTGATATGGTTTTATTAATATCTAATAAAATGACTTTTGCGTTACATAGCACCATTTAAAAGAAAAGTTTACCAAATATTACAGATATTTAGTTTACTAGATATATTTTTAATATTACCTAAAGAGTATAGTTTAAAAATATAACAATCAAAAATAATCAGTTTTGCAGACAGAAATTCCAAACATCTATGATCAGAGCCACAGATTATAAAACCATTCCCAATAACAGGGCCTTCAATCAGGCAGCTATGCTTTGTCAATGAAGAAATAGAAGATTTGAACGAAAGAGTGACAAGGTTGCACCCAACACCCAGACAACATGTGTCCCTTTGTAGTAAGAGTGATACTACCCTTGTATTCAGACTAATTTTCTTTTGAGATGTCCTTTATTTTAAATAGGGCACCTAAGAAAGCATTGCATTCAACCTCAGAAAAGCTTTCAAAATTCATTCTTACTAATTTTCTTACAAAACTCACTTGCATTCCGTTTTCAATAATTTCTTTGAAATGTCTCCAAGTTTCTTTAAAATGCAAAGGAGTTCTTTGCACAAACCTGAGCTTCTATTTCACAAATATCTGATCATGTTCCATCTTTTAAGTACTTCCCTTTGGCAGCCTTTCCTCAAGAGTCCTTCCACCTTTGTCAACTGAGGCAGTAGAGAGTAGTGTGGTGTTTGGTGTTACCATGTACTTCCTGCAGTGGCACTGTATTTTCCAGATTTCCCCACAATGAGATAAAACACTGGACCATCACAAGTTAAAGAGGGAGATGTTTAATTTATCTTATAGCTTTAGGGGCTCAGCTAATGGTCAGCTGCTCCAAAGCCAGAATACCCCAGGAGGACACAGTGGAGTAAAATAGCTTGGTTCATGGTGACCAGGAAGCAGAGCACAATGAAAAGGTCAGAGACCAGATAGAGTCCTCAAGGTCATACTTCCATAACCCACCAGACACACCAAGGGAGCACTTTATTAATGTGCTAAGATTTTCTTAACCCGATAATGAAAAATGAAGATTAAGTGTCACAGATACTGAGGAACAAACAATTAATTTACTGAATAATATATTCCTAGCCTTAGAAAATGACAAGTGTTAAGGGTGCAATTGGTCTTTACAGTTGTTTCACTATTTTTTTTTAGATATTTCCATAACTTAGTAGGCTCTCTATAGCTCATTTCAGACTGAAAGTTGTAATTTTATCAATGATAAAAGTAATGACAACTTGGATTTTTTCGAATATAATTTAGACTGAGAGAACAAGGTAATGAAATTGAGGTAATAAAATAGTTTAATCTATTTTCTTCTCTTTTTTTGTGGATACATTCCATGAGCAAAAAGTATACTTATTGGGGATAAATATTCTCTTCTGATACCCTAAAAAAACCTGAAACATTTTAAAACATGTTTTAAACCCCAAATCTACTCATTGTACAATTTAACTACTTATTAAACCTCTATGTTCTGAATTCTTCTATCAAAAAGAGTGGACAAGAGAAAGAGAAATAAAAATGAAATAGTATTTATTTCACAAAATAATGTGGACTAAATGTACTTGCACTACAAGACACTGTGCACAGCAAATGTTCATGGACACATTAACAAGCATAAAATTTTTACACATAAAAATGTGTAAATTGTTCTTGCCAATGAATAAGTGAATAAGGAATACAAGTGAATAAGGAAGTTTTCAATTAAAAGAAATAACAAAATTGAGCCAACCACATCTTAATAAAAGCTTAACGAGGATTTGCATGACAGAGCACCGCATTCAGCAAGCCCATCAGGCTGTCTTCTGATTGCACGCAGTATGCCGAGATGGGTTTGCCTCATGTTTTCACTTGGATTTATTTATATGACACTAAGTAAGAAGGTGGGAACATTTAACCCCAACACCTTGTCTTTACTGACAAGGTGTGCAGATGGCATGTCTGGAGAGATGTTCTGTGGAAGACAAGTGCTCTGCACCAGCAAGTTCCCATTTTGCACAGAACTGCAGTTTTCAGTTAGGTCTGTTGATTTGTTTGTCACAAGGACGGCCTCCCTTCTAGATTAAAGACATTGTGCATTATGGTGACACATGTGTATCCATGCTACGGGCACCACAAACCAGCAGTCAGGCCAATCTGGAAACTGCTTTCTGCTGTGGAGCCATCAACTTCCAAGCCTTCTATGGTCTTTAGGCTCTGGTTCCCAAGTGCTGACCAGGGGCAAGGAAGGCGTGGTGACAGAGGCAGAAGCCCTGTCACCAAAGATGTTACCTAATGCCAGCCACAGCCCGGCCCACCTCTGTGCCCTGTTGGTCCACCTTTGACACAGGGTAGGACTTGATATCAGCGTCCCGGGTATAAACAACCTCAGTGAGACCTTCTCAAGGGGCATCCGCATCTATTCAGCCTAAATGTACCTGTGCTTTAAAACAAATCTCACCATTAGCAGTGCACCACAGATAATTATCACACCAGTGCACAGATACATGTAGTTTTGCTTACATCTTATGAGTTTGCTAAATAAATTATATGAGCACAGTGAACCAACGTGTAGCACTACTTGCATGTGTATGATAACATGTTACTCTGCTGCTGAGAGAAATAAAGGGTAGTAAATCAGCATATTCTATTCAAATGAAATATACATATGAGTACACACTGAGACTCACATGCAGTGATTCACACACACACACACATATATATATTAGACTATATATGAATAACTGCATTTATTTTGCATTCTGAACAAAGTTTCCTAAAGTTAATTATTAATTTTTGACATTGAAGTTTTGCGTATTTTTGTTTTCTTGTTTTCTTTGTATTTCTTCCGTGCATTTCAATGTTAACTGTAGTTCCTACATGAATATATATTATTCTAATAAGTATAATTGAAATATATTCACTTTGAGGAAAGCAGAAATTCAGTTATGTTTTACTTCTTCTCCTCATTTTTTGTACCAATCTGAAAACTAGTTTCTTGATTTCGCCTCCTACCGGTACAGGGACTGTAAAGATTCACTATGAAGCCTGACTTCAGGCCCAAGGCCATCTTATTCGAGGGTCACTCGGGAAATCTGACACATTCAGTGGACTCTCCCTATTATCCCCAAAGCCATGTTTTATAGCACTGGACTTTGAACTTTCGCCAGCTTGTTTCCCTTTACTTGTCCCCAAAAGTAGTTTGTTTTTTTTCCTGATGCTGTCCTGTTCAGAGTTGATTCCTTTCACTCTGCACATTCTTCACTAATCTGCTTCCCTCCCATAACTTCACATATCACTGTTCTGAATGATTCTCAAATTGTTAAACAAACATCAAAGTGAATGCCTAGCTGTCTGCTATTTACTGTACAAACAAGCCTGCAGTCCTCAGATTCCATTGGTGCAAATTAGAATCCATCAACATTTCTTCCAAACCTCCTTTCTCCTAGGTTTCAATAATAAGTGCATTATCCTTCTCTCTGTTGCTTGGATTTAAAACCTCAGACTTCTTGAACTTCCTCCCTCAGGCTCCGTAGCTCGTCACCACCATCTGTATTGATGATGTGCATATCAAGTTTTTGTCAGTGGGCAGATGCAGTGAGGTTCTGGATGAGTGCTACTTCCTTTCTGCTCCCAGTGGTGCTGACCTAACGTGGACATTCATCATTTCTCTCCCAGCTATCCACAGAGCCGTTAATGGAGCTAACTCTCTTTGCCTTCAGTCCTACTGTTATCAGCATGAAGCTGCTAAATTTCCAACTACGATGGCTCCTTGTGCAAGAGAAAAAATGCATCACCCATATATCGGCTAACCATTTCAGAGCCTTCCTCCAGCATCTCATTTCAGTCATTCCTGAAAACTGAGCTGTCCACAAATAAGATACCTTCATTCCTATAAATCTGTATAAGCCATAGTGACTCACTCCTGTTAAAGCACAGGACCTTCCCAACTGTGATCTTAACTTGGTGTAGACAAAGAGTTCACAGTTCACTTTGTTTAGAGATGATTGCTGACTTTGCCCCATTTTCTTAACGGTCTCATCTCAGGGCATCAACACCACCTCCCGTGCTTGGCTGTTCTAACTGGAATAAACATCTTTCCCTCCGTGTTTTGGTGTAGTTTACACCAGAGTTGCGCAGTGTTTCATTTACTTCCCTGACTGAGTCCACCTCACAGGACTGTGCAGTCCTTTAAAACAGGCTTCTTTACAACCAGAGGGTAAACATTTAGCACGTGGAAAAATGACAGTGATTGAGTACTTGATACAATATTATTCATATTCTGTTTAAAGTAAATTTTATCACATTAGAAAAAAGAATACTTATTTTAACTGCTCAAGTTTATAATGGAAGGAAAAGTAACAAGCCAGGAGATTAACTTTTAAGTAATTAATACCTGAGTTGTAAATAGCAACTAAATTTATGAAGAAACTGATGAGGCTAAATTCAAAAGTGCCTACTTTATCACAAATTTAAGAAAAAAGACAGACTTAGAACAGGGACACTTTAATTTTTGAGCAACAACTTCAAAGCAGTTGTTCCCTGGCTTGTGGATGAGGACAAAGAGTAGAGATTGTCTGGACAGTCTGGGGGTCCCTCAGCCATCCCCTCCACCACGTCTCCTGCTCAGACAAATACTTGTTGAGTGAAGAAAATGGGCGAGGCATTGGAATGGGGAGATGTTTCAATATGCTCAGAATCAAGCAAGGCAAAGTGGCCCCAAAAGGAGAAAAGAAGGGTGAGGAGCAGAAGGGGAGAAGGAACGTTAAAGAAATGATAGAAAGAGAGGAAATGAGTATGGGGGAGGAGGAAGAGCCAATGGAAGAAGGAGGAGACTTCATACATAAAACTGAAAGCTAAAAACCTACCAACATTTTTTAAAGTGGTTAATATTTATCAACTCTCAGTATTCTGACAAATAGCTACCATTATTGTCTCTACTAGACAAACAAGGGAAGTTGGATACAATATGGCCAGATAAATTCTAATCAACATGCTTGAACACTAAGTATTCCCAGATGGGCTTCTGTCCCGCTGTCCATGTCTATGTCTGTAGCTAGGATGCTGAACTTAAACCCATGTTTCAGAAATACATGCATTAATTCTGTCTCTTGTTGCTGGAATAAAATGCTCAACATCCCCAACTGAAGGAAGGAAAGGCTAATATATTTTTTTTTTTTAGGTTTTTTGAGACAGGGTCTCGCTTTGTAGTTCAGGCTGGCCCTCAGCTCAGCCTCCAACTCACATCACAATCCTCCTGCCTCTGCCTCCCGAGTGCTGGGATTACAGGCGTGAGCCACCACGCCCGGCACTGTGGTATGTGGTACTGGTTGCTGCTGGGTGTCCACACCCAGTATTGTTATGTGGAGGAAAGGCTAATTTTGAGTCACTCCTTAGCCCAGAGTTGCCTGGAATGAGGCGAGACATCGCAGTGACGGGGTCTGACCGGGAGGCAAAGAGAGAACAGAAGGACAGGGGAGGAGATAACTCTTCCTATGCCAGACTTCCCAACAGAAAGCTAGCTGCACGGCCCTACACTGCTATCACCTCCACAAGTCCTATCTGTGGTCACAACAGGCTATAGGTAGATGTCGAGGCATAGTGCAACATTCCATCCCATCCCCCAAACACTCACGCACCTCTGTGCACCCAAAAGGCTTCAGCTCATCTCTAAGAGCTGCCAGAGTCCTAACAATTTCAGCATAGTTTTAAGTCCAAATCCAAAATTTGCCTTCAGATTGAAGGCAAATCTTTAGACTGTATAAATACCAAATAAGTTGAGCACTCCTGGTGTACAAAGGCACAGGATAAGCATACACATTCCAAAAAAGTGGGAGAATACAGTAGAAATAAATGGGACTAAAACAAGACCAAAACTCAGCAATGAGTGCTGTAAGTTCTGTATCTCCATGTCCAACACCCAAGGCAAACTGTCACAGAATATGAATTTCAAAGGGGTTGGGGAGCCCTGCCCTTACAGCTGAGTGGTAGCTGCAGTCTCATGACTCGCTCTTGGGCTGGATTTACTGTCTCCTTGTTACAATCCAAGCTCCCGTCCTCCAGCTTGCTGAGCTTCTAGTGCACGTTCAGCTCCATACACTCTTCTCAGGAAAACACTCACGGGCTTCCCAGGGCTTGTTCTGAAATCGAGATGGGAGTCTTCCCAACTCCACAACTCTCAAATTCTGCAAGCCTAGAAATCATATGGATGATGCCAAAGTCTGGCACTAACCTGAGCAGTTGCTGGGTCCCCAAAACCAGAAACTTAAAAAGTATATAAATATTGTACTATAATATTAACACTAAAATAAAATGTTTTTAAAATAATTTAAATAACTGACAAATTTATTTTGAGGTAGTCTGCAAGATTCCCTGGTTGTGCAAGACCAAAGCAGGGATTTAAAAAATAACAGCTTATTAGAAAATCAAAAATGAAATGTTTAAAAAGTTTTATTCTCATAAGAGAAAATATTCTTCACTTATAAACTATTTGCCAACTTATCTAAAAACTGAAGCAAATTTTATTTTGCAAAAAATTGAATCCATTGCCTATAGAAAACTAAACTCACTAAGCACATTATAAATAATGCATTTGATGTCACCATGCAATGCATCCAATTTATACTCATGGATCAGAGAAATGGAGGCGTGGGTAGTAAATAATATCTTACAGTACTGGTACTGTTACTTGGAATAATTACAGAGCAATTTTTAAGAATCTTATGTAAGAAATTCTTTTTCAGAAAGCTTATCTTTTTTACTACAAATACAGTACTGATTATATTTTATAGACAATGATTTTTCTTTATGATTTAAAATTAGACAAAAGAAAAACATAAAAGATTGCATAAAAGAAAACAACTGTGTTTAGAATATATGTTATGTATCTCCACAAATGGGAGCTGTAGCAAGAAATCAGGAAGTCAAGACAAAAACCCACTTTTAACGTTACCCTCTGTGGACCTTGAAAAAATTTCCTTCATAGAGGTGCATCTGTGCACATAATAAACACATCTACTGTCATGAGAACAAAAGGATTCTGATAAGAGCATGCATCGTTACCAAATACATGCTTCCAGTAGGTATTTGATTTTGATATTATATGATACAATAAAATTTTCTATAATTTTGTAAGCAGAACGTATATTTTCTTCTACTGTCCTTAGTCTTAGTGCTTTAATTAAAAGCATTATAAGTAGCTAGAAAACAGTATCCTTTAGATTCTCATGTGCTTCAGCTCACTATTTTGTATCCAAATGGCAGGTCAACCTTTAAGAACTCAAACAAATAAAGCTATTTGCATAAATATTATAAAACAGGTAGCAAAACATGTCTAGATTTAGCAGATTCAAGAGGAGAAAGCTCAGAAGAACTGTGCTGAGGTGCTAATAAAAAAAAAATGCATATTTGGGCCGGGGAGTTAGCTCAGTGGTTCCGGTGCCTGTGTTGCAAGCGCAAGGACCCGGGTTCAATCCTTGGTTACCACATACCATACTCGGCGTGGAGACTCACGCCCAGCAACAATCAGTACCACATACCAGTGCCGGGCGTGGTGGCTCACGCCTGTAATCCCAGCACTCGAGAGGCAGAGGCAGGAGGATTGCTGTGATGTGAGTTTGAGGCTGAGCTCAGGGCCAACCTGAACCACAAAGCGAGACCCTGTCTCAAAAACCTAAAAAAAAAAAAAAAAAAGAGTATTTGTAACTTATGATAAAAGAATTTTAAGAGAGATTGTCGTGAGAGTGAGTAATAGACCCTCCATGCACGAATCCTTGACTCCTGGAAGGTGTGAAAGCTACTTGCAGAGGTCTAGATTTTTCAGATGTGAGAAAGTTACAGGCTCTTGAGATAAAGAAGCTTCTTGAGTCATCCCCAGGGAGCCGTATTTCCACTGTGTCTTTCTGAGAGATTGGTTTGTTGGATTAGACACATTTCCACGTGGCAGCAGCCACCCATGCAACACAGAGGCAGAAAAGGCCTTGAAGGACAACTGCTCTGTGCAGTTGAAGGTGAGTGAGGTGTCAGCTGCCAGGGAAGACGGCCCCAGAAATGGGGACCAAGGAATGGGCTCCCCCAAAGCCCCACCAGAGAGCTGGCTCGCCAGGCTTGCTAAGGGTGGACTTTTGGTTATAGAACTGTGAGAAGGAAGTGTTTCATTATTGTAAATTGGCATGATGGCACTCACATATTATGGGGGATTTAGGGAATTAAAAAAAAAAAACACTTCCAGCACAAAGACAATGAAAACATGGTTTAAAAAATTCAAGCATGTGATAATATAAAATCTAACATGAAATATAATTAAAATACTAAAACTAACACAAAATGTGGACTATTATTTCACTATAAATATTAAAATAATTAGTGATTTTATAATACAAGGAAAACAAATTATTCACACCTCATATTAAAATAAGAAAAGTCTATTGTGAGGCAACTGCTAAAGAAATTCAAGAGACAATAAAATATACATATATCTAAGTATATAATTTGAAAATTAAATGAATACAGATAAAAATGTAGTGATATTTTTGTTTTTCAGTTTGTAAAACTTCAAATTCTATTTTCCTCTGTTCAATTTAAATTCTGATAAATTAATCATAAAGCCTTATGATTTAACATCTAAAAGTCTTGAAAAAATCATGAGATAATTAAATCAAGTTATTTTCACTAATTATAATAGATACAGTTAAATATAGGAAATGATGAAGTAAATTTCTAGTAGTAAGAAAGTAGATTTACAGTGATCCCAAATTTATACAACAAAACAGGACACATTGCAAATTATGGCTTTTCAGTGTACTCAGTGCCATCAGAAGCGTGCTGACCCATGGTGCAGAATGCCTGGGTCAGGCCAGCGTGTCTGCTTCACACACAGAAGGCCCAGGACTCAATCCCCAGCACCTCAAGTGAAGAGTAGAAAGTAAATCTAATGAGATAAGATTTTAAAAAGTCAATTGTCACACTATACAGTGTTTGAAATTTTGGTGAAAGTAAAGGGGACCAATAAAAATTTTATGAAAACGCACGTTGAGTATCTAAGAACAGAGCTATGTCCTGTTGAATTCCAAATTGTAATATTTGGGTGATGCAGTGTTACTCAAACTCTCTAACATATCTACACTGAAATTTTATTGTGTTTTCAAATTTTAGCAATATAGGCTTGTAAACTTTTCAGAAAAGATAAATAAAGGGGCTGACTATGGTTTACACTCAAGCATTCAGCATCAAGATTAATATTTTTGTCATAGTTGGTTCCATTCTCTTAGATTTTCTAGGAGTTAGAAAAGTGGAAAAGTAAGAATATAACGGAGTAGCCTCTTTGTCTCCTCTGTGTCTCTGTCTCTTGTCTACACTATCACAAGATTGGGAAGGATAGCATTTGTAGCTAAAAATAAGATAAAATTTCCATACAAACTAAAATGAACTCTCTGGTTAAAGTGAGGTGAGTAGGTAAACAGAGACAGATATTTGTAATATTCATAATAAAGTGTTTGGCTGACCATCAACAGAGGGAGATGAGTAAAGGGGCTATTTGCAAGATCAGGACAAGCCACAGTTTCTGTCTCCACACTTCTTGAACAGAGAAACCCCACTGTCTGTGCTCCAGGGGTCCAGTGGACAGCACTGCCCCTGCGGCTGTGTGGGAGGGTGCTGACCCCGACAGCCTGCAGGACCCGCTGATGAACTCTCAGTGCTGATGCTCAGGACTCAGAAGGGACACACAGGAGGAGTTTAGACACAACTTTCAAGATGTTTGGGCAGAGTGGGAAGCCTAGAGTCCTTACTTCCAAGTCAGCACTGACTGAAGTAATGCATGCATGCATGCATGAATGAATGAATGAATGAATGAAGAATGAATGGCCATTCCTATGCTGGTCTGTCTTTATCACTGGACCACCTCAGCAAGGAAACCCCATCTGGGGTCTGCTTCCCACAGAAGCACAGAGTGACTCTGTGTGGTCTGTTCTGGTCCTGTCCTGTGTGTTTTCTCCTTCAGTTCTCTGCTTTCTCCTTCAGTAACTTCCACACTGTCCTTCAACACAGTTGTTGACATCTTTTCTTGGAAAATTATTAAAATGGAATGCAAAAGAGCTTAGCTCCTTGACCATACTTTCCAGAGATGGAGCGACACCCTCACAGCCCGCACCCAGGTGCCCGTCATGTGCCTCAGACACACACACTTCACAGGCACAGGAGAGGCGCGGGTCCACCCTCAGCTCCCTCCTCACTGTGCTTCTGCCCAGGGATAAGCACCGCATTCTCTAGCCCAGTTATTGGTAAGAGTTAAAATATTTTCTGAGATATGTTTCAATAAACAGCATGTCAGTGATTGTTTATAGTGCTAAAAGGATTTCTCTGAGCTTTCTGTCTAAAAACCTCCACTCTTTGATCTCTCCCTCTCTCCCTTTTTAATTATACAGTCTATGCCGGGAGGGTCTCCGCCTTGGACAGCACAGCTCCCAAGCCCTCCCATAGTCCAGGGTCCCACTGTAGGGAGTGCAAGACTTCAAGGAACCAAAAAGAAGTTCTCATAAGGACTAGTTCTTCCCTTGTGGCCAGATCTGGTCAACAGAAGGCACACTTGGTGGGAAATCTGCGAGCTAATCTCAAAAGTCACAGGGAAGCATCTGCATGGCAAGTCAGGCGCAACAACTGCCAGCTGAGGACACAGATCCTGCTTCTCTGCATCTTGCTGGGTGTCGGACTGCTGTCCCTGAAAGGTGCAGGTTGCTTCCCACTCCTTCTAGGAAGACTGCAGGATCCACAGAGCTGGGAGGGGCCACCCCATGCCTGCCCCCTCTTCCGACACTCTGCACTAGAACTCTTTTAGCTCAGTCTCAGGCAAGGAGTATTTGTTCTCTGAACAGCAATCCAGACAGAGATAGAGGAGGAATTCAGAAGGAGGGATCTCATGTTGGCCACAGGCCAATATATTTTACTTCTTTTTGCCAGAAAATGCAGGTATGTTAAACATGTCCATGTCCTACTCTGCCCATGGTTGTAAGGTATATTTTCAGACATGTAACTTTAGCTTTTATTTACTCTACTAAAAATGTATTTTTAAGAATTTTTGTTTAGAGACAGAAGCAAATGTTCGAGGACTTTTCAAAGGTGTGGCCCAGGTCTCCCGTGATACAGTGTGGGACTCATGGGAATCCCCGCTGGCTCAGCTTTTGCCAAAAAGATTGTCTGGGACAAAGGGCCTCCTGCCTGCTGCAGAACTGTGGAAATCAAGCCAGATTCCAGGTGTGGAAATTATTTGTATAAAATAAAGTATGTTTGCCTGTATATTGCTCTCAGGAAAGACAGTTTATTTCTGAGTCGTATGACTCCAGTTTTCCTTCTGATCAACTTGTACGAACATAAGTCACTTCATTCTACTTTAACAAGCCTACTTAATCAAAAATTACAGACTTTTTAACTTCTCAGATGTCCTGTTACTAGGAGAGAAATCTTAAAATGAGTTGTGGGCTGGAGATAGACATGCCTTTCTGATGTCATTTTCACTAAAAAATACAGAATATAGTAACACACAATGAAGAATAAAAGGCAATTTCTTATGTATCACATTGTTGCTTGAAGATATACAAGAATTTACCTTTATTTATTTTAAATTTAATACATTTTTTCCCCTCTGGATTAAGAGCTAAAAGAGCAACATCATTTAGCTCTTTAATTGCTTCCATTTTGTTTGGGAAACTTAACCCAAATCTAACCTTTCTGACTACTGTGCAAGTCAGAGTCAAAAGCCTGTGCTGATCTCAGCCTCAAGGTAACAAACACTTTGGGGCTTCGAGTCTCTTCGCCTTTTGTAGGGCCTGGGCAGCCCCGTTGCCTCCAATGACTGTGGTGCTGGTTCTCATCCACTCTGTAGGAACTGCAGAGGCCCGCTGGGCCGCTGGGGGCAGAAAGGAGGCGAGGCAGTCTCAGTGGGTTTAAAAAGGTGCTCTAAAGATGACATCTGGGAGGCAAATATTTGGGCCACAGCCAGTAAGGTTTTGAAATGGTAAAACAAGCCTGGCACTTCACATTTTCATTTTAATCTGTGTCACAAGTCAATATAAATTGACATTTTACTATTTTTTGAATAAAATAAACTTTTCAAGTGGCTGCTTCTACAATAAATTATTTGAAAATACATGATAAAAATTCCAGGGCTAAAACTTTGTAAATTTATGTTGTTCTTTGCTACATGATCTACTGGATAAGAACACTTCCCAGTTGTAACTCTGCGTCCCATGTTTTCAGTTTAGTTTGGCAGAAATGTGAGGAATCCACACAGCTCATATTCAGGTCGAAATCAGCCTCCCGGGGTGCTAATAATTTCTCATCACCGCGGTGACATAATAGTGACAACGATTTCTATGGGGAAAGTGCCATGACTTCCGAGTGTCCTGGCTTCAGCACTTCACCCATGCCTTCATTCTAAGCAGCTGGTCTTCTTCTTTTTTTTTTTAACTGAAATCTTTATTGGTACATTACATATACACATTGTGATTGCACTCCACAATGGGAATTTGTACCAGTATAAGACACAACTTAATTCTCATTTTTTCCCATAGCCCTACCCACCCTACCACACCCCCATATACATAAAATTTGTGTCCTTTCTTTTTTGTTATAATCTTATTATTTTCCCCCTTCACCCTATTTCACTTTGAGTATTGTCTATTTCACAATATATAACATACAATTCTAGAACTCATTTACATCTTTATTTTCTCATACCAGAGAAAAGATGTGATATATACCTATCTGTGACCTATTTATTTCACTTATGAGGATATCCTCAAGGTATGTCCAGTTAAGTATAAATAATTCAAACTTATCATTTTATATGGCAGAGTAATACTCCATGCTATAGAAGAACCACAGCTTTTTTATCCAGTCTCCAGTTGATGGACATTTGGGTTGTTTCCTAGATTTAGCAATCACAAGCTGAGCTGCTATAAACATGGGTGCACATATGTCACTGTTATATGAGTCTTTTAATTATTTTGTGTATATGCGTAGTAGAACGATGGCTGGGTCAAATGGGACCTCTGATCATAGCTTTTTGAGGAATTTCCAAACTGATCTCCACAGGGGTTGTACGAGTCTACAGTCCCACCAACAGTGGAGAAGGGCTCCTTCTTCTCCAAATCCTTGCCAACATTTGTTGCTGGCTAATTCTGAAATGCAGATGCAGCCATTCTTTGTGGAGTGAGATGAAATCTCAGTGTTGTTTTCATCTGCATCTCTTGAATGACTAATGATGTTGAGCATTTCTTCATATGCTTGTTAGCTGCTCTTACTTCTTCCTCTGAAAAGTATCTGTTCATTTCAGATGACCATTTTTGAATTGGGTCTTTAAATTAGGGTGGGCTGATTTTTTGAGCACTTTATATATTCTAGATAGTAACCCTTTTTCTGAGGAAAAGCAGGTAAAGATTTTTTCCCACATTGTTGGTTGCTTTTTTGCTCGGTTGGTGGTTTCCTTTGCTGTGCAGAAGTTTTTTTTTAAAAGAATGAGGTCCCATTTGCTGATTTCTTCTGCCAATTCCTGTGCTATAGAGGTTTTGTTTAAGAAGTCTTTCCCTAAGCCAATGTCTTCAAGAGTTTTACCTAACCTGTTTTGCAGCAGGTTTAGAGTGTGTGTTTTAATATTTAGGTCTCCTATCTACTTTGATTTTAGTTTGGTACATGGTGAAAGAGCTAGATCTAGTTTTAATCTTTGGCAAGTTAAAGACCAGTTTTCCCAGCACCATTTGTTAAAGAGGCTATCTTTCCTGCACTGAGGATTTTTGGCTCCTTTGTCAAAGATGAGGTGGCTGAGTGTATTGGGAGTAGTTTCTCGATCTTCTAGTCTATCTATCGATCCTCAGGTCTGTTATTTTTGCCAGTATCATGCAGTTTTTATCACAGTGGCTTTATAGTACAATTTCAGGTTCAGAGTTATAATACCCCTCACCATGTCCCTGTTGCTTAGAATTGCTTTTGCTATTCTAGGTCTTTGTGGTTCCAAATGAAAGCTTGTATTTTTTTCTCTAGATCTGTGAAATATGCTGTTGGGATTTCAATCGGGATTATGTTGAATCTGTAGAGTAGTTTTGGGAGTATAGCCATTTTGAAAATATTGATTCTTCCTACCAAGGAGCAAGGTATGTCTTTCCATTTTTCGATATCATCTTTTATCTCCTTTTTCAGAGTGCTATAGTTTTCAGAGTAGAGGTCTTTCACCTCCTTTGTTAGATTGATTCCTAGGTATTTTTATTTTTTGGGTGCTATTGTGAAAGGAACTAACTCCCCAATTTCTATCTCAGTGGGTCTACTGCTTGTGTATACAAAAGCTATTGACTTTTGAACGTTGACCTTGTAACCAGTGATTAGGTCCAGCAGTTTTTTAATTGAGTTTTTATGATCCTGTAGATAGAGTATCATGTCATCAGCAAATAATGACAATTTAACTTCTTCTTTTCCTATCTTTATTTCTTTTATTTTTTTCTCTTGCCTAATTGCTGTGGCTAATATTGCCAGAACTATTTTGAACAGAAGTGGTGAGAGATGGCATCCTTGTTTTGATCCTGATCTTAGTGTGAAAGGTTTCAATTTTTGACCATTTAGTATGATGCTGGTTGATGGTTTCTCATACATAGCTTTTATTAGTTTGAGATACACACCATCTATTTTGATCTTCTGTAGGGTTCTGAATATAAATGGAAGTTATATTTTGTCAAATGCTTTTTCTGCATCAACTGAGATGATCATATGGTTTTTGTCCTTAAGTCTGTTAATATAGTGCATAACATTTATTGATTTATGTATGTTGAACCATCCTTGCATCCCTGCGATGAATCCAACTTGGTCAGGGTATATAATCTTTTTGATAATTCTCTGTATTCTGTTTGCCAGTATCTTACTGAGGATTTTTGCATCGATGTTCATTAGGGATATTGGCCTGTAGTTCTCTTTTTTGGTTGGGTCTTTCTCTGCTTTTGGAATCAGGCGAATGGTTGCTTCCAGGAATGAGTTTGGGAGTACGGCTTCTCTTTCAATTTCATTAAAGAGTTTAAGAAGTAGAGGCACTAACTCTTCTTTAAAAGTTTTATAAAATTCAGCAGTAAAACCATCAGGTCCAAGACTTTTCTTTGTTGGCAGGTTTTTAATCACATTTTCATTTTCACAGATTGATATTGGGGTATTTAACATTTCTATATCTTCTTTATTCAGCTTTGGAAGTTCATATGTATCTAGAAATATATCCATTTTTTCTACATTTTTATTTTATTAAAGTATAGATTTTCAAAATAGCATTTATTATCCTCTGGACTTCCTCTGGGTTGGTGGTAATTTCTCTGTTCTCATTCCTAATAGCATAGATATGAGCCTTTTCCTTCCTTTGTTTAATAAAGTTGGCTAAGGGTCTATCAATTTTGTTTATCCTTTCAAAGAAGCAATTCTTTGATATTTTTGTACCATTCTCTTAGTTTCTATTGCATTAATTTTTGCCCTGATCCTAATAATTCCTTGCTTAGTGTGAGCTTTGGGTTTGTCTTTCTCTTTTCTTTGTAGTCACTTGAGGTTCAGCATTAAATTGTTTATTTGAGCTTGCTCCATTTTCTGGATGTAGGCTTCCACTGCTATGAATTTTCCTCATAGAACTGCTTTTATTGTGTCCCATAAATTTCTATATGTTGTACTGGGGCTATCGCTTGGTTGTAAGAACTGTTAAATTTCTTCTCTAATTTCTTCTGTGACCCATTGGTTGGTCAGCAGAGTGTTGTTCAGTTTCTACGTGTTTGTGAGGATCCTCACCTTCTTTTGTGATTCAGCTCCAATTTCAAGGCACTATGGTCCAATAGTATACAAGGGATGATTTCAATTCCTTTATATTTGCTTAAACCTGTTCTATGAACCAGCACATGGTCTATTTTGGAGAATGATCCATGAGCAGCTGAGAAGAATGTAAATTCTGACTTTGTGGGGTGAAATACTCTGTAGGCATCTATTAAGTCCATTTACTGAAGAGTTTGGTTTAGCTCAAGTATTTCCTTTTTGACTTTTTGTCCAGTCGATCTGTCTCTTTGTGACAGTGGAGTATTGAGGTCCCCTACTATTATTGCATTGGAGTTTATCTGGTTTTTCATGTTCATTAATGTTTGTTTTATATAGTTGGGTGCATTAGAATTCAGTGCATAGATATTTGAGATTGTTATCTCTTTCTCTTGGATTTTTTCCCTGTACTAAAAGATAGTGTCCATCTTTATCTCTCACTCTCAGATTTGGCTGGAAGTCTATTCTGTCTGCAAATAAAATTGCCAGTTCTGCTTTCTTGCTGTTTCCTGTCACATGAAGTATTGTTTTCCACCCCTTTACTTTCAGTCCATGGGTTTCTTTCTGAATTAGGTGTGTTTCTTGTATGCAGTAGATCATAGAATCTTGCTTCTTGATCCACTCTACCAGTCTGTATCTTTTAATTGGAGCATTGAGTCCATTGACTTTAATGGTTACGACTGATATAGGCAAATTCAGTGCTGCCATGTTTTCCTGTCCTTGGCTCTGTTATTCTACTTTCGCCCTTTTCCCATCAGTTTCTTATTTGGTCCCATGGGTTGACTCAGTTAGGTCTCATGGATTTGTAACTTTCCTTATTTTTCTCCAAGATATTCTTTAGAATGTTTTGGAGCACAGGTTTCATATTTGTGAAGTTTTTCAGGTGTTCTTTGTCATGGAAGTATCTTATTTCCCCATCAATTTTGAAGGATATTTTGCAGGATACATCAGTCTGGGTTAGAAGTTGTTTTCTTTAGGGCTTGAAACACTTCACTCCAGGCTCTTCTTGCATTGAGTGTTTGAGCTGAAAAATCTGCTCTGATTCTGATGGGCTTCCCTTGGTATATAACTGTTTTCTTTTCTCTGGCTGCTTTCAGTATTTAATTATTTTTTTGTTGATATCTGGAACTTTTATAATTATATGCCTAGGTGTAGATTTTTTCATGTTATGGGTGTGTGGAGTTCTGCATGCTTCATATATTTGTATATCCACTTCTTTTCCTTTTCCTGTGAAGTTTTCTGCCATTATTTCTGTGAATACTTTTTTAATGTCTTTAGCATTGTTTCCTTCTTCCTCAGTGACTCCAGCCAATCTTATATTATTCTTCTTTGAATCATCTAGGAGATGTTGGACTGATTTTTCATTATCCCTTGCTTTTTTCCATAGAGTATGCCTTTCCTGTTCATTGGTTGAGATCCTGTCTTCTAGGTCTGAAATTTGGTCTTCTGCCATATTCATTCTATTGCACAAACTTTCACTTTCTTTCTTAATTTCCTGGACTTCTGCTTGTAGGTGTTTAAAAGGTTCCAATGCTTTTGCTATCTTGGATTCTATCAACTTGATGATTTTGTCTTTAGCTTTATTAATCATCGTATTGACTGTGTCCAATATCTGCTTCTATCTCAGCTATCAGTTCTGATTTCCATTTTACTAGATTTGCTTTGGTTACCATTTCCAAGAACCCTGGAGACTGGCCTTCAAACTTCTCTATTTCCCTTCCCTCTGTGTTACCTTGAGGTGAGGATCTTTGTATCTGAGACTTTGAGTGTTTCCTCATCTCTGAGTTTTTTTCATTGCTGTTTTTTTTGGCTTTGTACCCTTTTTGTTTTCTGGCAATGTTTGTTTTAAGTCTCTTTCCTCCTAATATTTAGGATCCTTAAAATATCAGTTGTTCCTGGGTTGTTCTTTACAGTCTGTATTGGGACCTAAAGAAGAACCCCTAGTTCTGGCACACCATATGAGGCACACATACAATACAGACAGAACACCTTCTCCCATCTGCTTAGAGGAAGGAAGGCTCTGGCTCCTGCACTGCTGCAATGGCGCTGCCTGAGGTTCCAATAGGACCACCTACTCACCAGTACAGAGTCCCTGGGCTCGCTTGTGCAGTTGGCCGGGAGGCCAGTAGGCTGCAGGCCCTGTGCAGCAATGGTACTGGCTGACGTTCTAGCAGGCCCACCTACTCACCAATACAGAGTCCCTGGATGTGCTTCTGCAGTTGACGTGGAGAAAGGCAGACTTTGGCCTTGCTTGGCTGCTATGGCAGAGGCTTCTGCTTCCCTGGCTCTGCCCTCTGTTATACTCAGTCCCTTGGTGCTATTCTGGCATGGGCCTGGAGGCCAGCCAGCTCCAACCCTATCGCAAATGCAGTGGTGCCAACTGCTGCCTCCACGGCACTGCCTGCTGTTATACTCAGTCCCTGGGCATTCTTCCGGCATGGGCCTGGAGGTCAGTGGGCTCAACCCCTGCACAAGTGTAATGGCGCCGACCCTACATAGCTGGTCTTTGACCTCATCAGTGCTGTGGGCCTGTGGATTTAGGGAACACAAATGAAAAGGAAGAGCGTGGTTTCCTGGTCCAACATGCCTTGCTTTGGAAGTAATGTGGGTGCCATCCAGATGGACTGCCTGAGGAAGAGCAGCTGGACACAAGGGGCTGCTGCCCATAGGTACCAGAGGATGGGAAGCCAGGAGCATGGTCAGGACAGATACTGGCACACCAGTGGGTAATTGTTTGTCCCTGAGTGAAGAAATCTACCCTGCTGATGTCAGGGAGGCACCTGTGGAGACCTCACTTCTTCCTGCCCCAGCAAGCTATGTGAGGAGCGGACCTACATTTCCCTCTAGGGACCAGGCCATACCCCTTCCGTGAGCTCCCTGGGGGCTCAGCCAGCCCCTCCACATTTAGGGCTCCACAGCAGCCAAAGCCACTTGCTTTATCATGGAAACAGTTCCAGGGTTTCCTACGTCTCTGAATAACCTAAGAGAAACCGTATTTTCTTTTTCCAACTGTCAATTCAATAATAAGGATTAATAAAAACAAGAGTGGGATTCAGAACCCACAAAATGAAGAGAAACCAATGATAAAAAATATGAAATTACTGAGAATGGAGAAATTTATCTTAGGGTCCTGAGACATTGGATGTCACATGTTCTTCACTGAGTATATCACATGAATAATGTAGCTCTTAAAGCCACACTGTGTACTTCAAAAAGTAACTCCACTGGAAAATAAAACTGAACCCAGTGGTAGACTTTCCTGAGTACATGGTAGTGTGGGCAGAGAGAAAATGCATCAAGATTCCTCTCCTAGGAATGCCATAATCCAGGGAGTGCTGGCGAGGGTGGAGAAAGAAGGAAAAGCTCTTTGGGGCCAATCAGTACGTGGCACTGCTGGAAAGCAGCCCACGAGGCCTGATGGGCGAGTCAGCCACTGGAAGACAGTATGTTACCAAAGCTGAGAACAGTAAGCCATGTCCTCTTTGGACAGAAGACTGTAGGCTTCTCTATGCAAGTGATCTGCAGGGTAACACTGGAGGGGTTCCCTTCTGGAATGACATCGAACCTGCTGTTGCACACAGAACATGTCCACCTTCTCCAATCCATCCACATCGGCCAGAAAAAATGAGTCTGTGTGAGAGACATTTGTTGTTTACTGAAAATCAAATTTTCATTCAGACACAACATACAAGAAATCAAGTTACCTGAACAGTAATTCAGGGTGTCAGAAAACATCCTCTGGGCCTCTACTGTAAGGAGTGTGAGATAGCCTTAGCCCCAATTCTGACAGAAGGTTGACTGTGTGGTAGTCGGTCCAAGCAGATTAAGGGCCTTATTATCATGTCTTTGCAACTGCAGTGAGAGTAGATTTGGAGAGTGAAAAATGTTTAAAATGTGTGTGTTTATGTATTCTGCAGTGCTCACCAGAGCACTGGGAGCTGGGAGCCCACCAGGAGAGCTGAGAGCCCATGTGGGAGCTGGCACCACCACTGGTTCCAGTGATCCAGAGTTGGGGTTTGGTGGAAAGATGCAATGGGAGTTTGGCTGAGCTGGAAAAATGAGGTATGAACTTGGTGATTTATGAGCTGAACAAGAGCAAGGTACAGAAAAGAGAAAAGATCCCCAGCAAAGACCTAGGTGATCAGGCTCCTGGGCATGTGGCAGAGACAAAATAATCCTCTATTCTCAAACATCTAGCACAGAATAGCAGGAAGGGGCTGTGGTTGATCTAGTCATTCCCAGCCCATGGCTGCAGCCCTCCTCGGGATGACCAGGCTCTGAGCTGACTCAGGCTTGAGTTTCTGTCCGGCAGAGATGAGGACAAAGCACCAGAGGGCAAGCTGAGGTCTGCACCAGACAAAGCCCTCACATTCTCTAAAGTTGCAATGGGTTGTCAATGCAAGAGAAAAGTTCGTAGCTAAAGTCTTTGGTAAAGTACAGGAAGTTATTGGAATGGGAGCAAGATGAGGTGAGAATGATAAGGAGGGTGAGGTAGATTGCCATCCACACATCCACGTATCTGTGCATAAGAGTGGGGGCTGCAGATCAGGGCTCCCCAAAGTCTGACACCAGAGGAGGAGCCAGGATCATGCAAAATGAGGCCTAATATCATTTCGGCTCTTCCTTTTGCATCAGAAATGCTTCTCCTGTCATACAATGATTGTAAAATACCAATTTTCAAGTCCAGTTGACAAACTCTGATAAAAGAACACACCATGCAACTGCCACAGAGCCAGGGTTTAGGGGACGGCAGGGAACCCATGTCTCCGTCTTGCCCTGACACCCACGCAGGGCGTCCTGATCCGATTTCCCCTCGCAGACTGGACTGTTCGCTTCTCTTCACTTCCTGGAGTAGTTTGGCTATGTCTGTGTCTATTTTGTATGTGGCCAGAGACATCTGTAAAGGGTCTCCATAGCACCGCTGGTGGAATTCATATTCGAGCAGTCTTGGGAGACTGTCTCAAAAGCACACATGCTTTGTACATTTTTTTTTTTTTTTGAAACAGGGTCTTGCTTTTGTAGTTCAGTCTGTACCTGAGCTCAGCCTTGAACTCACAGAAATCCTCCTGTCTCTGCTGCCTGAGTGCTGGGAGTACAAGTGTGAGCTACCATGCCCAGCACTGTGGTGTGTGCTACTGATTACTGGTAGGCATGAGTCTCCACACTCGGCATTGTTGTATGTGGTTACTGGGATAAAACCCAGGCCATTGCACTTTCAAGGCAGGCATGGGAATCAGTGAGCTAAATCCCTGGCCCTACATTCCATTTTTTATGCTAAGCCCAAGTGAAAGGTAGACTTGCGATGAGCCTCTAAAGTGACTCCAAAACTTTTCTCAAAAACTAATTTAAAAATAGATACCTGTCATCAAGCAAAGAATGTGAAACGTTAAGCACATCATTATGTGTGTGAGTTCTTATCCACAGACAGGCATTGGCTTGAAATAATCGACCAATAATAGCACAGTAAGTAGAAATAATAATTTATTTTGAAGCATTTATCATAGCACAAGCTTCTTGTTTTAGCTGGTGGCATGGAAATACTTTCTCCATCCCCGTTAGGCTGCTTCTGAAAGTTTATTCCTCTAGCACCATTATTTCAAGAAGTCTACATGGGAGCACAGAGAGGTAAGTGTGTGGGGAGCTCTCCCCAGGGGTTCTCTGCACAGGTAATGCTCACAGCCTGGCTCCTGCTACCCTGATCCCCACCTCTTCACCAAGGTTGTAGGACTCAGCCCAGCACAGCAGGGTCGCGTTGAATGCCACCCCCACCCAGCAACGCAGAAGAAATCTGAAACCCGAAGGTCTTTACATTCCTACTCTGTGCTGAATATATCTGGAATCCTCCTTTGCCCTTCTCTGGGATCTAACCCAGAAAACAGTGGCGTCACCCCCTATGCCCTTGTCTTATTTCCACGCCACACAAACTCCTGTGATTGTCTTAGCTCACATTCCCTAGTAGCCGGGCGAGGAGAAGGGAGGACGGTGCACAGATTAGTAGCCACACCCGAACGACTTCCAGAAATGAAGGCGGAAACATTTTGTAATGATGCAGTGATGTTTCTGATCCTTTAAACAGTTGCCAATTGGTGAAAAAGGCAAAACTAAAAATTTTAATGTCCTTTCTGCTATAATGGAAGATGAGACAATCTTGTGTCTCTATTTAATTCAGATTTACTGAGTATGTGGGGATTTTTAGTCCTTTCCAATAGCACAGGAGTAAAATATGACATGTAGGCAGCTCGGAGAATTTTGGAAGGTGATGCGGTAGATGGCATGACGGACTCAGGAGGGGTGAGAGCTTCCCACGTCTGTGTACACTTGCACGCCCAACTTCACGTAATACACACAAGATGCCCAGGAAACGTGGAGACAGCTGCCAGCAGTGGGAAGTGACTGGCCACGGTGGCGGGACACACTGACTTTACCATAGACAGCATGAAAAGTGGCCTGAGATCGCATCAGCGCAGGCCAGACAGACCGACTGGCCTCGCTGTTTTACAGGACGAGATCTGTCCTTTCCCAAAAGCCACATGGTCAGGACTCCGAGTGGATAGCCGATTACTGCGCTGAGGCTCAGAGATATTTGGGACATTTCAATGCCACAACTTGGAGTCATTATTTTAGAAAGCAAGTAAGGGGCACAAAGGCCCTGTTCAGGTAGCATCTTGGAAAGCCGTCTTGCTGCCCACAGTGGGAGAGGGAAGCCCTCGCCTGCTGGGCAGAGGGAGCCTGGGCTGGCGGCGAGGGGCCCTGGCTGTCCAGAAGAAACACACAGCTCTGGAGCCCAGGGAGCATGGGGGGGGGGGAGCTGTGGTGACTCCATTCCTCTCCTCCGGGCTGGGAGACAGACAGCGTGTGGTAGCACCCTTTTTCAGTGGTATTTTTAACCTTGTTTATGAGACACAAATGAAAAGTCTTCCAAATCCCGTGATGACTTTTCTGCGCTGATGGAAACTCTGCAGTAATGGACGGGCAGGGCTCTTGCAGTTCGACTGTAGGACAGCGTTTTGGTTCTCCTGGGAGGCAGGAATAGATACCGGGAAACCGAGACCCAAGCCAGCAATTTATCAGAGTGCTGCCTCTCTTCCTCCCCCATGGAGCTTCCCCAAGACATGGGTATTCCAGTCCTAGACAGCTAAGATAGCTGGTTGAAAAGGAGATTTAAAGAACTGTCAAAAATCATTTGGCAAAAGAAAGTGTCTCCACAATTTTCCATGAATCAAATGGTAACAAGGGAATATCATTTTCTGACTAACTTAATTTCTGACTCTAGCAGCGAGAGCTTGAGTCCTCCTAAATCACACAGGATATTTATTAAGGGAGAAAAAAAAGCCAAAGGAAGTAATAAATGTCAAACACTCATCAAAAACAGGCTGGGTACTTTATTTATTTATTTTTTTAAATTTTAGTCTCTACTGGAGTTCTTTGAACTTATAACAAGCAGCCCATCTGTAGTTCAAATCTAGTGGAAAGCTGGTTTAACATGCTACCTGTTTTAAAACTTTAAAACTTTCCCCAGGAGGTTATAATGGGATGTAATACACTATTAAATACAGCCCTCCAGTCCCTTTAACTCTCCTTGGTATATATGTAGAATTTGATACAATGTAATCAGGCAACATTTAAAGTATTAAGATGCCTAATACAGGGATGCTCCCTGTTACACTCAACTGATTTGTTTCAGGACAAGACGATGTCCCTGCTCCAAAGCTTGGTCCCCTCAGGATGTTCAGGGTGTCCTAGGAGAAAGCAGAACCACCTGCCACAGCTGCCTACAGTCCACCCACCAAGTGTGCATGCAGCATTTCTGCTTAAATTAAACTGAAAGGCCGGAGAGACCCCGAACAAAGTTTCCTAGACACATTCATTTTGCTTGAGTTTATTTGGAGGAAAAGACAGTGTGTTCATCGCATGTAAAGAAATCATTTTAGAGGGATGAACCAATGAAAGAAAACCATACCAATAACA
This sequence comes from Petromus typicus, assembly GCA_004026965.1. Taxonomy (NCBI): domain Eukaryota; kingdom Metazoa; phylum Chordata; class Mammalia; order Rodentia; family Petromuridae; genus Petromus; species Petromus typicus. The sequence continues at coordinate 79,507 of PVIR01000066.1, read as the reverse complement.
ATATTATAAAATTTTCTTTCTATTTGGACTTAAAAAGTAGAATGATATTTCACTTCTCAAATGTGCTACCTTTACCTTTGCTTTGACAACACAAACTTGGTTTCAAAGACTCATGGGATATGTCTGACGTGGATAGATCCACGGCCTGAAGCCCGGAGATTCAGGACCCTGTCCAGGGCCCTGAGACGTCCCCAGGACCTGCCGTCTGCTGCACCGGCAGCACACCTCGGCTCCTCACCGGCACCTATGCTTTGCGAGCTTTGTGAGGGTGAGAACTTCGGGCCTCATCTCGCACTGCTCCTGAGCAGGGGCTTCCTAGAGACCGGCGTGTGGGTGGGGTGTGCTGCGCCACCAGGCTTTTGGGAAGTTTTCTCCCCTTGCAAAAGTTCAAGAAGAAGAGAGGCCGTGGCATGGTAATCCACAGGAAGATTTATATGCTGTGCTTTGAGAAGACAATTCTACTCTTTTCAATATTATTCTTCCAATCTTATGGAGGAACAGATTTTAAAAAAAAACGAGATGATCACTTTGGCTTTTCAAGGAGTTTACACATTTTCAGGCTCATGAAAATAGTCGCTTTGTACTTCACTTTTTGGCCATCTGATATTTAAATAATAATATTTTAAAAACTTCTGGCGATGATGAATATTTGCTTAGTGTACTTCCCTAGAGTCTGAAAACAGTCTGTCAACATTTCTTTATTAATCAGTGCTACTTTCTTATTCTAACAACAAAAAGTAAATGCCACAGCCAGAATTATAACCCAGGATTCTGCACGTCTACTCAGAAATTTCAACCTCAGAGCTCAACTCTTCTTCTAAGATACTACTATAGGAAACTTCTCACACCAAAGCTGAAACTTTAGGGTTATCCAACCCAGAAGGATGATTTCCCTTTTCTGAACTGTGGTTTTGCCATCCGTTATATTCCTCCAGTTGCACAAAACCTGTATCCAGGACCAAGAAACTAAACTTCTGTCAAATAAATAGCATATCTTACAGTGATCTTTTATTTTTGAGTAGAGAGTATTTGAAATACACATGTTTTATGTATTCTTGCATGAATTATTTTTTTCCCAAGATTTAAAAGAAGCATTTGAACATTTAAAAACCCACAGCACAGCTTTAACCAGTCAGGGATGACTGGAAAGTTCCACACTGAGGCTTCAAACGATGGGATATTTGCGACACTACATTTTTAAAACAATTCTACTGTATATAACATGATTTTAAAGAGTCTTTGATCAGACAATATACCACCTCCAGGTTGATTTATGACTAAGGAGACATGTATATTTTCTTTCCATCCACTGTAGGAATGGAATTGGTTCCCAAAGCCTATGCAAGACAGAATTCTCAGGTAGAACATATGCATTTTCGAGAACGCATGTGGTTGGGGAAAATGTGATCTGAAAATGCCACTGAGACCAAAAAGACAACATGAAGGTGAGTTAAATTTAATTTTCTTCCAACAAATCCTACATACATAGTTTTAAAAAGAAAATAGATATAGGTATGGTCCTGGGAAAGAAAAGGAATCTTCCACCGCTCAGGTCAAATGTGGCTCAGCTGGCTGACATCATCAGTAAGGTAAGAGGAGACACTGAACAAGCCTCGAAAGGAGCAGAGGGAGCCCCAGAAAAGAGCATACATGGGCAGTGAGGGGGTGATGCTTGGCTCCCAGAAGCAGTGGCCCCCAAACTCCCACGGTGCCAGCACAGCGACGCTTTCTGAGGTCTGCTTCAACGTGGGCCCCACTTTTCCCACACATGCTTTGTTACACTCCCTCAAATCTACAATCATAGCACAGTGCCTGGAGGGCAGATGACAGGGAAGCCATCGATCTGAGGGCACAGGAAGCAAAATAAATGAAGGAATAAATGGGATGGTGTGAGAACAACAAATGCTGAAGTTCTGAGTATCCTTAGTAGATTTACAGAAGCATCAGATCCACACAACAAACTGTCTCTATAATAATGATGCAGCATGTGTAACAGTCTTGTACGGACAAATAGTGGATATGTGGCGAATCACGTGTAGAACCTCATGGCCACTCCTGCGGTGAACATTGTTATTCCCATTTACAGATCAGATCCTTTGGACTGAGAGCACGTAACAAAGCAAGGTTGTATGTGTCACTAACATTTGCCTCTGAATTCACACTGTGCTTTTCCATCAAACCTTTCATCAAAAATCATCTCTAAGTTTAATTCCATTTCCATCCCATTATTGTTTTATATCAGCAGAGAAGACACAGAATTATATCTTTTACGTAAGAAGCATACTTTTCGGCATAGCTGTATTTCAACATACAGTCATGTTTGCAATCTATTCCACTGCACAATGCCTGTATTCTATACCATATTCAATATTTAAAGAGACATTAATGTTTTTATTTTACATTGATACTTATAAAAACTAAGCAAATCTATCTCATCTATCAAAATCTGCCTATAGAAACATGAATAATAAAATGACTTTCATACACCTATAGTCAGCAGAAATTTTAAGCTTCCTCCAACTCTCATTTGGCAGTCCTCACTGAACTGCCCAAGTGCTTGGCAGAAATAACTGCGTGTGCTTTTCCCTGCTCCTTTTTGCCAGCCTCACAGGTCTGGGGAGACGTCAGCACGTGTGGATCAAGGGCATGCACAGCTGCGGACTGCCGCCCTGCCTGGGTCAGCACCCAGCTCGGCACGGAGGGGTTCATGGATGATGCGTGGGCGAGCCCAAGACTGTGGTTCTGCTTTGCAGTGGGAGGGGCTGGCTTTAAGGAGCTCTCATATTGAGTATAAAATTATAAATGTATAAATATCAAGTGTAACATAAATTTAAGAAATAAAATATATCAATATTTACTTTAGCAAATGGAATTTTTAAATGCACTTCTGGTTTCTTCTCTTTATATTAATGCTTGTGGGAAATATTTATTATACCTCAATTTTTTTAAGGATGTCCCTAAATTCCAAAATGCAGTGAACTCTATGGATATGTGATGGAATTTATGCTGTTCTTTAATCTTACAAACCACAGTCAGACATGTGAAGGCTGAAACACTTGAGGTAAGCAAATCTGAGTTACTTTCTCTTGGAAAATTCTATAAGCACTGCGGAGTGGAGGGTCAGAGCTGCAGAATGCAGTCTTCTCGGGCCTGTAATTATCGTGCTGGCACAGGAGATGTGGGGTTTCTCTCAGCTTGTCTTGTGTTACTTTTGCCTTTCCCATTGAGATATTTTATATTGTACATCCCTCTCTGTCTATGAAAGCAGTTTAATAACAGCCTCTGACACATAACATTTCTGTGGGATAGATTTATGTATATGGCATTTATGACATGTTAGGTACAATCAGTTCCACATAAGTGTTTTCTGTCTACTTGCACACACACACACACACATACACACTTTAAAAAGTTCTCTTTGGAAATAGTACCTACCCATGCTTGTAATTCACTACGGTTCTTTTACCTGTTTTTACTGCCTTTATGCAGTTCTTACTTAATGCATAGCGTACCTTATACAATCAGTTGGGTCAGAATTCCAATCTTGACTCTTATTCCTAAAAGAAAATAACGCATCCCAATCCAAATTGTACTACAATGAGCAAACTTTTTCTTTATAGCTTTAGAACAGAGAGTTGAATAATAGAAACAAAAATCTACCCTGGTGTATCTCAAACTGTCAAATGTAAAACAGAACATAAACTAATTTCTTTTTAAATGCATCTTGTAAATAAATTATGATTCAGTCCACATTATCACTACTCTCATGAAAGAGACACAGGCGATTGTTCCCTACTGTTTATGACATTATATCCCCTTTTCTTCTTCTTGTCTTACTTTACCCTTTATTTTTATTTCAATCAGATAAGACATATTTCAGATGTTCCTAAGGGTACCTTCTTGCTAATACAAGTTTACAGATTCTTCTCAGCTGTTCACACAGAACAAATACTTAAGGCAATTCAACATGAAGATCCCAGAATGTGTTAGGAAAGAATGTAAATATTTGAGGAAAATAAATAGTAACCTGAAGCAAGCTACTTGGGAGGCACACAACAATGAGGATAATTCTTCCCCTGTTCTTTTTGACTTTCCTCTATTTATGCACTGTGCTGCTGGCTAAGATGCTGTAAAAGAGCCAACATGCTATAAGAAAAATTACTCCTCTGGTTTTCCTCCGCGTCTGGAACAGCAATAAATTCAGGGACACCAGATATATCCAGATAATGTGTTTTTGTAGACTTCTATCCTGACTGTAGGCCCATATGGTTCCGGTAAAATAGAGTTACGTACCTGTGTGAGATACTCGGTAACCACGCTGAGCTCCTAAGAATGAGCCATGTTCATGCCTGGAGCCAAGAAAACCCCCAGTTCACCTTGTGGGGTTGGGGAAGGGGTTAGATCACTACAGAGCCACACAGGGCTGCTCGGGACAGCACATGCTTCCGTGTCCAGCGGTGCTCCGGAGGGAAGCAAGGGCACCGCGCGGCGGTCTCCAGTCGCAGTGCTCGGGTGGTCGGTCTGTCTGTCAGTTCTTGGGGAGAGGGAGCTGGCCAGTTTCTCTCAGCCCTTCCAAGGCAGTTTCTGGGGCAACCTCAGCCTTGACCACCTGACACCTGCTTCTCCAACAGCCTGAAGCCCCACTTGCTACACTCATTTCTTGCCATGTAGCTCTTGTCAATGGTCAGGTGCTACTGGGGTTTTATTTGGGGTTTTTCAGGACTAACCGGAGCAGAGAAAGTTAAAGATCCTCCCTTCCTCGGGGGAATGAAGACTTACAGCTAGAAAAGCTGAGTTTGTAACCAAATCCAGTCATTTGATTTCAAAATGAATGTGCAATATTTTTGAAGATCCTACCCTTGGCTCCCTTTGGCCTGTGTCATTTTTCTGTGGCGATACCAAACCCCAGAATGAGCTCAGTGGCTGGCCCTTGGACACTGACGGAGGCTGATGTCCAGTCTCACTACCATGAACCCTTGGCACCCTTGACCTGCTCTTTAGGAACTCTGAGAGCTCCAGCTCCTCACTAGCGTGAGCTAGAACTCTGCCCTTTCTCCATGCCCACTGTGCCTGTTTGGAAACTGTCCTTCACGGTAGTCATGCCTGCTGGCCAATCAGCCAACAGCAAGTCTCAACTCTGTGAACCCACCCCTCCCTGCAGTTCTGGCCACTTTGCCTCCTGAGCACTCGGACTTTTACAGAAGCCCATAGATGTGTAAAGAATGGGAGACTTAACTGACATAGAGGGGACCTAAAATCCATAAGGAGAGGGAATACTGTAAATGCAATGGTCACAGAATGAATTTCTTCATCTTAACTGTACTTAAACATAATCCAGTAGGGGATCAGGGTCCAGTGACTCTTTTGAGATAGCTCCAGGTGGAATCAAACAAGAATCCATTTCAGACGTCACACTGCAGGGAGAATGGATGGGACAGACTGACGGAAAATAAAATGGCGCCTGTCTGGGCTGCTGCCTCTGCGATGTGAAGTCACCACCCAGGCCAAATCTTAGGAATTTACCTTTCTGAATTATGAAAAGTGTAAAGAAGCAGGGAGGACTTCTGAGTCCCCTAGCGAGAAAGACAGACGTACTAAGCAAGCTGAAGTAGTGGGAAGCCAAGTACAAGTCACAAAATTAAAAACATAATTGAGAAGAAACTTGCAGTGCCAACTGACAGCCAGAGGGGGAATCGCTTTGGCTGGTGAATGAGAAAGTAGGAATGATGAATTAGCTGAGGTCCTGCTATGACAGGACTTCTAGAATGTTTTAGGAATGTTGTGCATCTTACACATGGAGCACATTAGAATATTTATAACCTTCTATGTAAATATTACCTAATATTTGATGTCCACCAAAGGACCGTTACATATTATTTATCATGATTATAAAAATAAAAATTTGAAATATAGTAAAACTTATGAAAATAATTTTATATGCCCTTGTTTTATTTTGAATATATTGGGCAAGCACACCTGTTAAATCAATTTGAAGTATATTAGCAAAGGTATACATATGATGCCATCTGTAGAAATATTCACACTTTATTAAAAGTATTATAAAAACATGTTTTCATGGCTCCTACCCTTAGGAATTTTCCTACAAAGATATATACAACAACACATAATCACCAACTTCTCCATGTAGGAATTGTTAAAAAAATTAAATTCTAAAGACCTACCCATTTTGCCTGATATTAAGTATATTTGGTAGTAAATAGTATTAAAGTAAGTTCTTCATCTTACCCAGAAAAGGACAAAGGTTCTAGGTCTTTCAAAATTGATTATACTTATAAAGTTGTCTGCATATGTAGAGCTATATTTAAAGATGTATGTTATAGATCCCTATGAAAGATAGACAGTCATAATTAACATGACTATTTAATTGTACTTACATCTTTACAAAGTAATTTAAAAAGCAGCTGAAAGTAGTTTAGTGTTCATATAAATGTCTGAAATATTTAATAAATATCACCAAATATTCTTCAGTACACAAACATACACACGCAGACCTTTTAGCCAAATTAAGTCAACATCGTTTGTTGCACACAGCTCTGAAATCAGGTTGTGTTCTTGAATCAGCAAGAGCTCTTCCTCCTCTAAACCGCTCTGTGTGTGTATTCCCACAGCTAACACTTGATTGTGTATTCCCACAGCTCACACTTGATTGGGGTGTTACTGTGTGCTGCTGTTTGCAACCTGACTGATTCTTTTGCAGAAATAAATACTCAGTGTTTATTTAGACTGAATATTGTAACTATGACAAAGAAATGGACGGATACACGGCTGTTGCCTGAGGTTCTGTTCTGTAAACGTCAGTCGAGAAATGACTGAAGCAAGAGACAGAGGCTGTGTGTGCTCACAGAGGGTGATGCACTGGGCCAGGCCCTCCTCCTCTCAGCCACGCTGGTCGGAGGCCAGATCTGGGGTACAAAGCTTGCACAGGGCCTTCCCTGTGGCTGTGGGGAAGTGTCTGTGGGTGGAAAGGCCACTGGCTTCCGAAGCAGGGGACACAGCCAGCCTGCAGGAGACGGGAGTGTGCATGTGCGCACATGTGTCCTGAGAGGGGACATTGCTTTTCCTCACACCTGTGGCCGGGCCTGCAGTGAACAGGGGACCTGACAGGCCCAGGTGAGGCTGAGAGACAGAGGCTCGGGGAGCATGGGGCGTCTACTTCTCTTAGGTGTGAGGTAGCCCCCTTCCCCTGGCCAGCATGTGGCCAGCAAGTGGCCTGTCTCCTCTTGGTGGGCGGAGCTGGGTCTGTGCAATCTCCACGTCGTGGCCCTGGGCTTTCCTGGACAGAGAAGCCTAGCTCTTGCTCTCCGCTCTCCGGGCTCGGAGGAATTTACAGCCTTCTGCTCCACCTTTCACCCCACTCTCGCTAGAGCGTTGTTATTAAAGGCTTAACCCAACCGTGCTCCAACTTACTTTAAAGAAAATCATTTGCAAAATTTGCTCCTTTAACAAATATCAAATTACTCAAAATTCACCTCCCATCTAATCAAGACCCAGCCGCGCAGCCACTCCACCCAGAGCGGAGGCTCCAGCTCGAATGAATGGCTCTCGTTTGTGGCTAATGAGCGAGGCTGGTCAGTGCAGTGTCTGACTTCCGGCGGGACCTGCCTGACTCCGACCGCGGACCTTCCCCTCCTCCTCCCTCCCCCCATCCTCTCCTTTCTTTCTGCTTCCTTCCCTTCTTTCTTCCCCCTCTCCTCCCTTCCCTCTTGCCTTCTGTCCTCTCTTCTCTTCTTTGATTTTCTTTCCCTCTTTCTGGAATTTTCCACTCTTTACTCTTCCTGTTGGTATACATAAATGCTCTGAACTTGCTGACCCACAAAAGCGCTGATATGTAAAATGATATATAGTACACACAGTTACATATATAGAGGAGTAATTAGCAATCTTTGTAATTATGCAGAACAGTGTACTCGTTTAGTTTAATTGCTTGAGTTAAATGTCCATTGATTAATTTAAAAATATATTTTAACAAAACTCAAGACGTGATACATAGCCTTGAAGTAGATTACTCCTGGGTGCAGTACTGATATCATTAATCCAAGTAAACCCTGATAAACACTTGGCCATGAGACTTCATAGAGACAGGAAATAGTAAAGCTAGTCTTTTAGCATCGTGGAGATAGATGGTATAGCTTACTGGGGCCCAGGGGACAATGCAGGAAAATCCCACTTTTAAGGATGATTGCTTTTGAGTCAAGAGAGTCAGAAGATCCACTAACTAGTTGACAGCAGGGCATGGGATAAAGCAGGGCCCCTCCCCACAGCGCGGTCGTCCTGCTGCTGCAATATACTCACACTCAGAAATGAACCTCACCGGATCATTCCTGTTGGTATTTAAGCTTGGACAGCAAGTATTACTCAGAATTTCATGCTCTGGAAGAAACGTTTGTTTTATTTTGATTGCTGCTCATCACTGGCACCTACATATTTGGGGTCTTTTCATATATAGTTTTTCCTTACCAATTTTCTCAGAATACACACATTTTTTTGAAATAAAAAATGACTTGTTAAAAGAAAAAATTTAACTTACAACAAATAAAAGAAAAGCATATTATTTGCAATTGAAGTCACATAATTTCAGATCAAGAAAGCATTTTCTCCATAATGGGGGTTTGTACCAGTATAAGACACAACTTAATTCTCATTTTTTCCCATAGCCCCACCCACCCTACCACCCCCCATATATATAAAATTTGTTTCCTTACTTTCATGATGTGTTTATTTAATGTACCAATAAAGATAATTTAAAAAAAAAAAAGTAAAAAAAAAAAAAAAAGAAAGAAAGCATTTTCTCCCTGTGGACAGAACTTGTTGAACCAGTGCGGTTTGAAAGGAAGGTTGGGGTGCGGTGAATGGCGTCAAAGCCTTGCAGAAGGACCCCCCACGATCTACCTGCCCATCTGGCTGTCCTAGTGAGGGGGGTGGCAGAAAGCTCGCGTCAAAGCCTGGGGGGCCTAATTCCATGAACCAGGTAAAGGGATTTGTGTAACGTACTCTTCTCTGAAGCTTTGCTCTTAGCGAAATGGAAAATCAAAACCAGGACACCTGGGACCAGGAGAAGCCTGTGCGTCCCCAGCGGAGTGCCCCACCCATGCTTCAGCTCAGAGGAGCCTCGGGGCCTGCCCCGCCAGGCACGGGGAAGCCCCGGACGGGGTGGGGGAGGAGCAGCAGGGCAGCGACCCCACCCTGCTGTGGCTTGCCTGTTCAGTAGGTTTGCTGTTTGGCCACAGTATCTGTTTTGCTCTACTCTTTTGCATACACCTTGGTTAAATTTCTTCAGTAAATCTTAAGGAACATTAGGATTGAGTGTTAGTATGAGAACAAATGCAAATATTAACTTATAAAATAAGTTATAGTAGAATATATATAGTAGAATATAATTTTACACTAATGTGATTTAATGTTAAATGTAAAAGCACAACATATAGGCAAATATTGTATTTCCTGAGTGCTACCAACCGAGTACTCTGCACAGACTTCTGGCTAAGTTTATTTCTTATGCTGTGATCTCCTTGTATGGCGCATTGGACAGGTTGGTCTTTTTCGGTTAAATCACCACCAGTTTCACTGTTCACCCTTATAAGTCACAGTTCTCAAGTGATTTGTTATTATGGAACAAATCTGAGAACCTTACACGTCATAAGAGTGTACAGAGACTGCACAGGTCATATATTTTAGACTGACCACTTTTATTCCTTATCAGTCTCATCTTGTCTTCCTCCTCTTTCTAGTCTGTTTCATTCTTAGCCACTTCCTGTGAGGCACACTGCTTGTCAAGAGAACCGTGTGCACATCTGCTGCTGTTAGGTGGAGAATCGCACAAAATCAAGCAGGTCCAGCGTTTTCAGCTCAGTGAGAAAAGCCTCCCGGAAGCATCGCTATGACTGGAGCCGTCACAGCCCCGTTAGACAAACAGCAGCAGATGGAAGCGACAGTTGTGGATCTGCCGCAGAGGACGCTCAGTCTGGTTCTTGACCTGTAAGACTAGGGCCCAGGGTCCAGGTGACTCCGGGGCTGCATGCAGCAGGGGCAAGATGACGAGCTAAAGTCGCCGTCATACCCTCGCGTGCTGAGCTCCGCCTCACCTCACGGTGGAGAGGTCGTAGGAGAGCTCAGCAGAGCAGCCAGTTGTGCACTGCTGCAATCTCATCAGAAAACTGTGAAAATAAGGCTCCTGACAAAGTTTTCATTAGCTCCACCCGTGTCCGCGGTGAGAGATGATCCAGCTTGAACTGCCTAGTTCTCCTCTCACGCGTAAATGCAGGTATTTTCTCCGTCTTTTTATCACTTTCCTCCCCCCAGTTATAAGCCCCTGGAAGACAGGGGGGAGGCCTCCTCTCTGACCCTCCTGCTCGGTGCCAGGATGTGGCCAGGGCCAATATGGATCAGGTGTGAAGTGAATGGCAGATGCACAAAGCGACATTGTGGGCGCCTCGTCTGGGTTTTGAAGTCATCGGAAAAACACTGAAGAACAAAGTACACCCGGAATCTGTGCGGAGAGAGGTGCTGGCCGCTGCACCCGCGCTGCAGTTGGGCAGGGCTGGCTGTCATTCTTGTTTTGGTGACAGTTGTAGGCAAGCGACTTCCAGCCGCTGCTCTCTTCTTCCTTATCAACTTGATTATTGTTTAATTGTTATGATTATTATTGAGTCATTTACAGCAGTCATTATCAGTAACTAATAGAAGATTCTACTGAGTAATAATAATGCAATAAAATATTTATCATGTTCATGTATGTCAAGTGATCATAGCCAAAAATTTTTGAATCTGAGAAACTGGGCAATAAAGTAATTCTGCTTTAATAACAACTTCCAGGACGTCCTGAAATACTGGTTTGCTTCATCAACCCTGCGTGTTTTACTCTAGTCCTTAAGTTGTGTCCCCAATATGGATTCTTAGTGGCTGGACTGCAAAACCACGTAGGTTGATATTTTCCCACACTTTGGTTGAGTTGCTTTCCCCTGGCAGGTCAGGTTACAGCATTATCTCTGAGCATCTGGAAAACTACTATTTGATCCTGAGGCACCAACAAGCAACCTCTTAGGAAATGTTTTGTTTTTTCAGCTCAACCTTTTTTCCACTATAAGAAATAAATAATAATCATGAGAAGAAATGTAAATGCAATTACTTTTCAATAGTATATTAGTCGCATGGCAACAGAGATTATTTATTACAACATGGTTCTGAGTATGTCTGTTGTTGTTTAGATGTGTTCAGCTCATTGAATGTGAATGTTTTTGTTTATCCTAGCCTTTATAGAATCATTATTTGTCAAGAATGTTTCAACATTATTTCTCAGGTTCTATATTAATTAAGTCTTTTACTGATACAGAAGGTAGGCATAAAATTAACTTTGCCTTCAGGACACAAAGTCCTAGACAGCCAAGCAATAGAAGTCAAAGTTCACCTGAAATATTTGGAAATATTTGACGTTTTCCAGCCCTGCTGTTCCCTAAATGTTTTCTGTGGGACCAGTATCTTGAGTCTTAATAGATTTCACTCTATATAAAGGTTCTGGAATTTAAGAAGCCTAAATAGTGGCAGAAGAAACAAAGTGACTAGTTCAGATACTGTGAGGGAGCCTAAGATCAGCAAGTACGTGAATACACCAAATGAAATTTAAAATAGTAAGTAAGCACGCAATTTTCCTGTGTTTACTTAAGGATAGCACAAGTTCTCCACCTACCTTGGAAAAGCTAGTCATCAAGGGACACACTTTGTGAAAGATTGCCACCATCTCCATCGTCATTATGTGAGAAACACAAAAAAATGCTGTTGGCATCACTGCACGGCCTGGATGCTCTGCGGGAAAATGTGCACCATGCACTGGAACCACCCACACCCTCTGCCAGCGGTTCACGCTCTCTGTATTTTTGTGTCTCTGTCTTGCTTCACGTCCTGCCTCCTCCACGAGCATCACATTTAACAGATAATTCTGTTTCTGTTAATTCTGCAATTCAGGGTCTTTAATGGGTGGCTCAGTTCTGCCCTCCCGGTCGGCCTGTCCTGTTCTAGTCCCATTTTTAGGAGTCATAGTGAATTCTCCTAAGTGCTTTGATTTTATTCACATCAGTTTAAATTAAAAAATAATGCTGAACTTAGAGAAATGGAAAAGTACATCTATGTAAGTTTTATTTTCTCAGTATACCAATTTTAGGAGCTCCTGGAGATCCTCAGGGACAACACAGACATCCACTTATTCATAGTGAGTCCAATCTTCAGTCACTGCATGCTGACCTCTTGGTCCTGCTGCATCAGCATAACGTTTCTGTGTCCAGCACAAGATGAGGTCACAGCCGGTGGCCATCGGTGGATGGACGACTTGGCCTGCAAACGCCCTCAGGGACCATAGCCCACTCTGCCTTGACTTGGTTAAGCTCCTGCCTCCTCTCGGCTCTGCTTTCCCTTGGTCAGTAAACAATCTCTTAGGCAGGAAAGGCCTTTGAAATTCCTCACAATTATTTCCCCCTCTCCCCACAATTAAGGGAGTGGAGAGAGGAAGGAGAGTAGAGAAAAGTACACAGGCCCGTCAGGCTGTCACTCCACATCAGGCTGAGAGGGTGCACAGGTTCCCAGCCTGGAAGGGTTGCCGGGAACAATTAGCCTGGGCTGCTGGGAACCTGGGAGACATTCCAGCCCGGCGAGGAGGTCTTTACAGGGGATCCTGCACCGAGCTGGACAGCAGAGTCTCCGTCGGAACTCACATCTCTCCATTTGAACATGAGTGTGTGTGCTACTGACTATACTTTTATGTTCTGTATGAAAAACCCAAAATGTAAATGTGAAGTGCAGGAAGTAAGCACACAGAACAAAACGATGGCTTCCGAAAGGCCTCCTTCTGGAAGCAAAAGACAGCACTCCGAGTAAACTTGTTAATATAACTTAGGTAAATCAGAACTCTGCAAGTAAATATAGAAGAAAAGCCCAGAGAAGATGATGTTTAAGATTTCTTGCCAACTATAATGCTTTTATATCTTATATATCTTAATGACAACTATAATGCTCTTATATCTTATATATCTTATTGTTATTATGAAATGATATCTCAAACCACAGAGGGGTAGGTTCGTTTTCCACTAATTTTAGAGGGGTTAGCCATAGTTCTGGGGAGTGTTCTCATCATACTGTGAGCTTCAGGCCCCACCCCAGTGTGTCTGATGGTCTCAGCATTATTTCTACCTATAGTTCAGATGGACCAAGACTTTCTTCAAGGAGTAGAGGAGTTACTTTGCCACTTCTTGGCTTTGTGAAGTTTTGTGATATTCACAGGCTTCACTTTATGAAGGTTATTTCATGCTGACAAATAGAATTGAAACTGGGTCCCAGAAACCCACTCTCCAAGAACAGGCCAAAATTATACATCCTTATTTCCCTTTATCTAATTCTGCTTCTGACTTCATGTTACTAGACATTGATGACATAAATAGTCTGACATTTGGATTAAATAAAGGTGTCAGTGTGAACTTAATGTATACATGTTTGTAAAGCTTAATTTACTGTATGAGTTAATTAAATACCAAGTTGAAGACTACTGTATAGGAAAAAATCACCCTGGATTTCTAAACTTAACACATAGAGGAATGTGACATGTGTAGCAAATACATGGAGAAGTAATTTCTGACTCATAAATTTTACTCAGCGCAGGATATGGATGCATTAATTGGTGGCTACAGGAAGTTTTGCATATTCCTCTGGCTCACACTGTATTTCCACTGGACAGGGCAGTTCCAGAGCAAAGAAAAACAGCCTGGGCTGTGGGATGTGGGGAGCGCACTCCCTCACACCTCATTTCCCCTCTCCAGACGCAAGCTTTCGCCTCCGTCCACACCGGGCCCAGTGCACAGCTGTGAGATGCTCTGTGACATTCTCCTGGCATCTATTTATTTGTTTCTTCAGTAAAAATTACTAAACTAGATAACACTTACAGGTTCTGGGGGATAGCTGAGAAAAAGATACACGTGGCCCAGCATCCTTAGTCACTGTCTCTTATCATCCTCATTCCATAAAAGGAAACATCCTTTTTATCCCTTATATTACTTTTTCCTATAAAGTTACTGGCTGCCTTTTTATTTGTGTTTCTCTAGTATTTTATGTGCATTTCTTCTTTTTTTTTAAAAAAAGTGTCTTAATTTTTTTTTAGTAAAGATTCATTAGTTAACATATTTTTCTGCAAATAAACTATGCAGTGAGATTTCGATGATGATGTAATCAGGGTTGTATCTTAAACTGAAAGCACAATTTCCAGCACAGAATAGTACAGGGTAAGCTCATTTTGGAATAGATCAAGTAGTTCACACAGAATATGGTGAAATTTAAAATATTACCACTTCTATTTTTTAACCTTACAAATTTTAATTTTGTTTCTGTGGTATTGAGGATGGAACCCAGGGCCTCATACATGCTGAGAAAACATTCTACAAGTAAGTTACATCTTCAGCCTAATCTAATTTCTTAAAGCAATGATTATTTTAATTTGATTACAATTTGGCATGGTTCGCTCCAGCCCTCCTTCTGTTATTACAAATATTTTATGTTCTAATGTACTATCAAGCTCAGCAGATTTAGAACAAATTCAGCAAAATTTGATCTATGACTGTTACCCTTATTACCCTTGAAGCAATTCATTTAGTCTTCCTGAAAACTGATCTCATTAGTAAAGTGGATTTTAAATTACCACTACATGATTTTATTGAAAAAATTGAAAGTCAACTTATGAAATAGTATGGAGCTTACAGCTGTCCCTCACCAAATATGAAATCAAAATAGTTAATTCTGAGACATTTTCTCGGCTACAATGTAAGTAAATGCAAAATTATGTCAGGTGATTATGTGTGAGATGACCAAGGAATTCCATGTATAAATTATCTAAATGTGCTGTTTTGGCAAGTAGGTCTGCTTCCCTCTACGTCAATGATTCTAGGTGTAAAATGAGGAAATGAAATGAAATGTCTGTCACAAGCCTCAAATTCAATAAAACTTTGCAGATAATGATGAATTTCTCTTCAATTTCAGACCACGATTCACTGAGCAGGCTTTGGAGGTAATGCATCGAAGTCATGGATTCGTAGTGACAGGCATGCCTACACCGAGAAACAGACATGTAACGTGTGACAGGACACGTTCTCCCAAGATCAGTCCAGCAAGTGGGCCTGAGTTCCACAGCCTGACAGCAATGGACACATGTGACACTCAAGTTTTGGGCTCTACTTCCTCATTGCCTCTCCAGTGCTTCTCGGAGAAATGACTTATATCTGAGTCCTGTCTGAGGAAGAGCAAGATGAGCCTGGGATGTTGTGTGCTCCAGGTGGTCGTGGGGCTCTTAGAGAGCGTGCCTGGACATGTGAGAATGATGGAGGATCTGGGCCAAAGACTCCCCCTGATGAAACATGGGACATTGATAGTGATGTCTGTAACTCTGAGTGGGATAGAAATTCATTATTTTACCCTGACATGGACAAACACATACATAAACAGAGAGAAGAGGTAACTCTTATTTACAGGAGAATGCCAAATAATAATGTATCTGCACAAGTGAAATCAGGAAATAATCACCCGACACTCACAGTAAGACGACAGGCAAAAATGTCAAGAGTTTCCATGGTTGATTGGTGGAGTTAATGGGTGAGAAACAGGATGTTTGTTCAAAATTCTCTTCAAACGTATTTATGGATGACAGAGGACCATGGAAATGCACCTGGAGACACGGGGAGGAGTGCATCTGTCACTGAGCCAGGCAGGTCCCCCGGGAAACGGCAGCCCGCCCTCCGCTGCTTACTGACGGGACCCCAGAAGGAGGAAGGGCTGTCTTCTCTACACCCTGCGCCCAAAGGCACGGCTTGTGCCACACACAGACACTTCGAGACACAGGCGTTGGCACGCTCAGACAGAAGGGCTCCATGCAGGATGTGCCTTTAAAGACCTCAACTGCAGAAGCAAAGGGTGTACCTGCCAGGCCACCTCGGGGGGGGGGGACCCAGAGTACCAGCGAGACTGCATGACAGCCAAGGACACACTGCGCTTCCTCCTACTCTGAGTTGCTTCTGTTACTTTGATTTTGCCAAATTAAACTAATTTTGATAAAGATATGGAACCAAAACAAGGTGTGCGAACTGTCTATGAGACAACAGAAGGGAAACTCAGACACGTCACTGCGGGTCAGCTGTACTGCAGCCGCGTGTAGCCTGTCTGCCATCATGGTTTGGGCTGCGTTTCCTTCTAGTATCGTCACAAGCACCTGCATTCACATAGCTTGGGTCAACAAGGACCTCATTCCCCCTGGCTGCCAGTGCAGGGCTGTTCCATCACTGATTTCCAGAGTTCCGTGACAGCCTGGCCAGTGGTGACAGCCACCCAAACAGCGGGGAGCAGAGGTCTGGATGCCTTGGCGAAGCCCTCCGGGCCTCCCTGTGAGGCCAGGTCCTCGGTCCAAACAGAAGTGGCTTTTAGGTCAACTGAGCCCATGTGCTGTTGAAACCTCTGTGTGGACACATTAAGATTGTGTTGCCACTTTCCTTAAGTTTTAATGACGCTGGTAACGTTATTTGGAATTGAAGTTTTCTGTTAAAATTTACCAAGTTGTTATGATATACATCCTTGATGTTTTTGACCCCAAAAGACAAAATGTGTCTTATAATGTAAAATTTTCTTGCATAGTTTAATCTCACAAATTAAATGTTGTGCCTCTTCTCTGTCTTCTCCCTTATCAGCTTTATATTTGTCACTTCGGTCATCTTTAAATTGAACTTTAATTCACTCCTTCGTCAGAAAATTCACGTGGTTTTTAAAATGTTCAAGCCATTGCACTTCACTTTTTTGAAGGCAGTCTTTAACAGCTGAGAGTACAGACTGGCCATGAAGGCAGCTGCATCTGGTCAGCAGCATGGTTATCAACCCTTCTCCTCAGGGGCCCCGTGTGAAGCCCAGCTGAGATAGGAGTGTGGCAGAGGAGAGGCCAGAAGGGACAGGCAGCCTGACCCGACCCGGCCCGACCCAGGACAGCGTGGGGCCTGAGTCACGGAGCGGAAGTGAGTCAGGACCCGGGTTAGCGTGTGGACAGCCCAGGGCATAGCGTGGTGACTACGCAGGTCCTGACGGAACGGGTGACTCACCCTCTGTCCAGGAGAAGGAGGGACAGATAGACAGCCTCACCGATGAAAACCAGATCTCTCTCACTCAGACTGGGTTGTCAACATATTGCACCGAGTGAAAATTACTCTCTACTTCTTGTAGGTTTTGATGTTAGATAACGGTGTGTGGTGATTGAAACAAGTTCGATGGCTAATTGGCTGAGTCCGAGGCCAGCTCTGTGGTCCCTTAGCTGTGTAGTCCTGTGAATTTTACTTAACTTTCTACCTCAGCTTGTGTTCCTGTAGGACAGGATGGTGGCGGATAAAAATGTGTGAGAAGATAAACTGCGTTTATATGCATGGCCAGGCCTGGGTGACATCGGGCTCAGCACGCGGCACTGCTATTGGTCGGAGACTTGTGAATTGGGAACTTTTTCCTCTATCCGTGGACAAGGGAAAGGGGAGCTTCAGCCTGGCTGGGGCGCCGCAGCCTGGGGAGCAGAACATCCTGGCAACGGACAGAAGTGATGCTGTCTGAGCGCACGAGGTCCCCGCAGGCTTCCCACGCACCAACTTCACACAGCAGCGGAGGCGCCTGTGAAGTCCGTGCTCAGCACCAGGCCAGGCCTCCACTTTTCTTGGATAAATCTACCACTGTCACCTAGCTCCACAGTAAAACTCACATTACTTACCCTGTGGGCCCTCAAAGCTGATTTACAGTTTTAATTTTTCCCGGTTTCCTATGAGTTCTCATATTTTCCTTCTGGCCATTATAAAACAATTTCATCCCTCTTGAACTTGTCATGGTATGTCTCTAATATGCAGAACAGCTAATCTCATAAAGTTTTAAAAGTAAATTCATTTTACATCACTCATGAAAACTAATATCTCATGTAAGCATCCTTGTGATTTTTCATTTTCTTAACATCTTAAAATTTCATCTTTTATCCATTTATGTTCCTCCTATTTATCAACGTATTTGTCTATTGTATTCCAAACATCATTTATCATATGCCCACCCTCAATTTGTCAACTTTGTCTCTTATTCCATTTTCCATCTTTCTCTGACTCTTCAGATAATCATAAACCTGTGTCTCCTGAGGGAAAAAGTATCTCCTTGTGTTATTCTCCACTGTCCCTGATCTTCTCTCAAAAGGAAAACAAAAGAAAGTAGAGAACAAAACTACGTAAACAGTTTGAGTAAAGTCTTACAGGGTCTTAATAGATTACTGTAATGTGCGTGTGTGCATGAGCCTGCATGTGTGTGTATTTGTGTGTGAGAGAGAGTTACAGATGACAACAGCCTTCCTGGCATCAAAAACCTACCTGGTTACTTAAATCTCTGCTCTGGGAGCAGCAGAGACTATCCTCGCCTCAGAACAGAAAAACCATTTCTGCGCTACCTGTAAACCAGGTACTAGGACATGTGGACATCGGTGCCCAGGTTCACTTAATCTGTTTACTGAGTCGGGGAAGATGGCCGCTGCTGCGTTTGTCAGCTGGTGTGGACTCTGAACAGAAGTGCATTCAGCTGAGCACTCTTTTCTGCCAGGCGAGTTGCACAGAAGCGCGAGTGAAGCGAAGCAGTACTGTGTGTGTCCAAGGACACATCTCTGAGCGGGCCATCCAGTCACACCGCATCAAAGGATGACAGTCATCTTTCTCCCCGTCTTTACACTAACGTCATGTTTCATTTCTTGTCAACCTTACATTCCCAGGAATGTGCTCAGAAAATCTAAATTCCACCCCTAGGCTTGAAGGAGAGTGTCAGGAAAGCACAGAGGAAGGTCATACCAAAAGAATCAGAATTATAGAAAAGGTGCATTTTACAGAACAATTTTTGAGAACTTCTATCGCTTCTGGTAATTGTTTGGGGCAAACTCAAATATAAAAGGATAGTTAAATATTAAATATATGATATAATATATTATATCATATACATAATATATACTATATTATATACTATATACTATATATTATATTATATCATATATATAATTTATAATATAATATATATTTATATATATATATATATATAATGATAGAAACAAATACCAAACTAGTGATAGCCTGTTCAATACATCACATTTTTCACACAGCTCCCAAGCCAAAGTAGTGCCGAACAGAGAAGCAGCAGCACGTGCGGGCGACTTCTCAGAAAGGAACCTTGTCACGGGCACGCAGGTCTCGGTGAAGGGTCACTCCTGCATTCGGCAGGACAACTCCAGGTAACGTACACTATGAATAAGTTTTAAATGTCACCTTGTTAGTTGTGAATTACAGTGACTGAGCAAATGTAACCCCACTTCGAAGCCAGGGCGCCCAGTCTGGTGTTTCCGCTGCAGCTGCGTTTGGAGGTTTTGGCTGCAGAGACCTCGGCACAGGCCGAGTGGGCAGCGGGTGACCAGGCCACGCAAAACATGAGAAGGAGAGTGTTAGGTGCGTGTCGGTTCTGATGGGGCGCTGCTCCCCCTTCCTAAGCCAGTCAGTCCACTGGGACCGAGGGCTCAGGGCTACTCCACACGCAAGCCTAAATGTCAGGGCAGCGGACTCCGCCGCGACTATTCGCTGCACCTTCCCGAGCGCTGCTTGCGGGAACTAAGCCCGAGCTGCTGAGGAAAATGCAACCAGCTTCCAGGATCCCTCCTAATTATTGCAGTTTTTATGATTCAGGATCCATCCCCAAAGATGACCTGAGGCGCCGGAGCAATCAAAACAGGAAGCAGGCTTCACCCCAGCTGTGGACGTGACCGCACAAGTCGGCCGAGTGCTGCTTCTGGAGCTTTCCGGCAGCGTGGTCTGAGAAGACGGCGGGTGTGGAGGGTAAAAGGCTCCAGTTTCTTCCCTTATCAAACAGTGAAAACAAAAAGCCCAAACCAAAAGTAACTCACCCTTCCACTAGAATTCTCCTTCTATAAAACGTATTTTTTTCAAAGTTATTGATCACAGAGGTCACAAAGGAGGAGAATGTGCTTATTTTTTCATCCTACTATCAAAACTTTTCCCCAGTTTTCTTGATGATGTTTCTCTTTCTGCAGGCCTATTGAGTTTCTAAGAATAAATGCCCAGCAAACACACCATACAGAGGTTTTCTTTAGGCACACAAATGCAAGTCCTGTATAACACAGTAGGGTCACCACACACCCACGCAGCCTCTGCCAATGTTTGTGTTTTCTGGCAATTAGATGGAAATCAAAGCCATGTGGGCACCGACGGGAGAAGCAGCGGGTCTCTGTGCGCCCAGCAGGGCGCATTCCGGGTTCCCTTGCACTCTGAGATTTGGACAATGGAACAAAAGCCTTATTTTATTATTTGTGTTGTGGTGCTGGTCCGAAAACTCTTTCTCCCCTTTGAATTGTCTGTTTATCTAGATGGCTTCAGTGAAGAAAATCCAACTTTGCTCAGAAACGAGTCACTTCCATGACTGTGAAGTGGAGACATATAGCGAGTGATGTAGAATCTGGGAGAAGACATGAAAGATAAAGCAAATGCAGAGGATTCTGATTTTATGTTGTGCCAAAGGCTTTTCCAGGAAATGAAAGCAACGCAGGTCCAATGAAGTATATCAGAAAAGTATGTTCAAATGCGTGCAAATGTTCATCAACAACTGAATGTCTAAAACTTTCTAAAACAGTAGATTAGAATTAATAAATTCCAGTCTCTTAGAAAAATTATTATATTGCTCAATAAATTGCAACTACATAGAGACCGGTGGTGCCAGACATTTTAAATGATGCCTCAGAATACGTCAATAACATGGGCTACAGTTTCTTCCCAGTGGAGGGAGAGGGCTGGGAGAATTCGAGTCAGTTTCCAGACAGAGCAGAGAACACAGGTAGAGCTGGGGTCCCCCCCGCACTCCTCATTCACAGCTCTCCTTAGATCCAGGCTCTCAGGGCTGAATGTTCCTAGTGTCTTTTTATCTGTGTCAAGCTTTTCATTTCAAACAACTGAATTCACACCATTTAAGACACCAATGAATGTCACCACACTCAATAGCCAGTGAAATTCAAGAACAAGTCACCACAATTTAACTATGTGCTCAGCTGTGGTATAACTTCTGCTGGGTCTTCCCTAGCATCTCATTCGGGTCACTGGTCTCTCTTAAGGAAAACAAGCATTGGAAGTTTCCCTTACCTTATTCTATTATGAATAACCTTGGCATATTCTCTTCTTTTTCCTGCAAATCATGTAAAGCCAGAATCATAGCGTTTTTGTTGTTACTCTAGTGTGAATTTTTCTAGTTTTGTTGATTCATGAAATGTAGCACATCTAAAAAGCACCCCTTAATGATGTGACGTGCTTAAACAATATGAAATAATTGCTAAATTAAGACAATTCCATCAAATCGCACGCAGAAATGTTACTCTTTGTGTATGTGTGAGTGGTGAGATGTAAAATCAACTGTTTTTAGAAATATAGATTTAAAAAGCTGACAGAAAGAGAATACATATTCGTTGGTATCTAGTGTATCACCACCTTTTAACCATTCTCTTCTTCTGGACTCCACCACGTGACACGTTGACCTCACTGGGTGGAGAGCACTTTTCCCACTTCATATGGGGTCCTCCACTGTTTTTCCAGTCCACCTGGTTTTGAAAACACACCTTTTTGACCTGTGATAGTTTTTGTTGTGTTTTCATCAAGGTGCCACCAGTTATTTTCATTTCTTAGTAAACTATCATTGGCTTTGAATGTAAAGTACTTGCTTTCCTCCTTTCAGTCATTCCAATGTCTTTGAGAAGCATTTCCAATCAAAAGAGATGACTGGGAACTGCCAACTCCATTACAATCCAATTTCATTAACTCACACATATATGTAGCCATTATTTATAGGATACACTGCTGTTCGTGAACACATGTTGTAACGTTCGAATCATGTCGGAAATTGGAACAAGTTCTCAGCTATTGATAGAAAGGACCATGACGGCTGGGGATTTAGCTCAGTGGTGCCGGCGCCTGTCTTGCAAGTGTGGGGCCCGAGTTCAATCCTCCAGTAACCACATACAATACTGGGTGTGGAGACTCACGCCCACCAGCAATCAGAACCACATACCACAGTGCCGGGTGTGGTGGCTCACGCCTATGATCCCAGCACTCAGGAGGCAGAGGCAGGAGGATTGCTGTGATATGAGTTTGAGGCTGAGCTCAGGGGCAGCCTGAACTACAAAGTGAGACCCTGTCTCAAAAAAAAAGAAAGACCATGATAAGAAGTCGATGGCTCCCATTTTAACTCAAACTCAAATCTCAAATAATCACAGTCACTTGATATACAAAGTTTTGAAACAATTTACTCCAGCTTTAAGCTTTGATCTTGGCTATGCATTTCTTTATCTTGAAAAGTAAGTCCTTGTACATTATATTTCTATGTGGACAGTTGTGCTTGTATGTGGAGAGACTTTTGCTGCTGGTGTTCTCCCACTGCGCAGTCCAGCTGCCTCAAGCCCTTCAAATGCTATGTGTCCACATGAGAGTTGCCTTCCTACTGGGCCCTCAGAAGAGAGTTCTCACAGGACGATGGCTAACTTGATTAATTTGGGCAGACTCTTGCTAGTGAGCATCGATGATGGATTTTGAATCTAGAAACTAGAAATTAAACTTTCTGTGTATATTGTCTCTATGTCTCTTTTAGAATTACCACTACTCCACACACAAATGCAATATACAGTCACATTTTCTTGTACTTTACATGAAAGTAAGTGCCTCCATTTTCACTGTTTAAAAATAAAAATTTTAAACTTAACATACTTAACAGTCACTTAACATACCTAAATACCAGGCAGTTATAAAATACTTTACATCGTTTAAAAAATACTCAGGACACAAAAGATTTTACTCCCACCAACTCATTCTGTGAAGAAATGCAAATAGGTTACAGAAAGTCAAAAGCATGCATGACTCTTCAGCCAATTTGAGACTCAGTGACCCCTTGCAGGTCCAGTTTTCCTAGTGACAGCCAGTCTCTGGTGACAACCTCTGGGCAACTCAGTCTGTGATTAGCTTATTTTCTGAGTTACACCGTGTTCTCTCTCCTCATTTGATTTGGAGCCACCAGATGTCCTGAGCTCTTCCCTGCTGATCTGCATCGCCCTCCCATGTGATGACTTTCAAATCCCCTACTCCCTCAGTTTGTCCAGGGAGTGCATTATTTTTTCTCTCTCACTATTACAACAATTTTCTTCTGAATTATCTTCTTAAAAAAACCTAATTATCCATTTGGACTCCAAACACAATCCTTTGGGATGGTTAAAAAGGATGATTTCCATACTTCTCCCATGCATCAAGCTTCTTAGGGTTAATGACATCCCAGCATAGGTCCACACTGGGACCAGCGTTTACCTGTGGAACAGATGAATGTTTCCTCCTTAAAGGACTTCAGAAGAGCAGACAGGGAAATTATTTGAGAAAAAAAACCTTCTTCCTTGTCCTCAACTCTCATTAGTATTATTTGCTTGATTATTGTATTATTGTCTTTTTACAAGAATAGGTCAAGTATCTGAAGTATCTCATGTTACGGATAAGTTTTGTGATTAACTATACACAGAGCATCTATTTTGCAAAAAGGAAAAAAAAAAAAAGACCTCAACGGGCTTAAACTATATGTCGGATATTACTTAGCTGAATGCCAAGGGATTGAACATAAATTATTCTCAATAAATTACAATCTTTCCTCTGTGTTAGATTTTCCAAAAAAAAAAAATCATAAGTAATATCCCATTATAAGTCATATAGTTAATGAGCTAATAGGATGGAAAATTTCAGATAAATAAGTATAAAGTACAAAGTGAAATGTACTATTTACATACAGCATGGAGATCACCATTTCAAATTATTCCCTCCCATAATGTTTGGCTCACCCTTCTGGATGGACACAGTCCAGATGGGCAGGGAACAGAAAATCATGAACGTTACAGAGGTGCACTTTCTCTTCATGTTTTATTTTAAACTGGCTCGACTCAATTTCTTTGCATTATCCATTGCTCTCCAATGCGCATGTTCTATAAGAAGAACTAAAAAACCTGCATAGGTAATGCAGTCTCTGAAATGTTAGCATAATCTGGGAAGCATAATTCACATTTCCAACTTGCGATAATTTGTGTCACCGCCTTCTGTCAAGCTACAAAATCAGGCAGCCTCATGCACAGAATTTGAAGAGGAAGAAGGTGCCACCCAGACACGCAGGCGAGGGTGTTTTCTTCTGGACTTTGATTTAGTCTTTGCAATGGTGCTCACACTGGCGACACCTGACCCTGCCCATTCCTCGGTTCATACATAAAAAGCGTAGGGAGAAAAAGGGCCGAGGCCATTTAATTCCCTGAACAGTTTATTCCTCTGGGCTGAGTAATCTACAAGCACCTGTGGTGTGAGTGCTAAGCAAACACCCCGCTTGGCCAGGCACAGCTGCGCCGCAGTCGCTGAAGTGTGCCTGGCGCACAATGGCACATTAGGTAGGCATTGATCTCTGCCAGTTTATGAGGTCTGTTACAGAATTAGGCAGACTTTTCACTGAAACCCACAGAGCAGAAATTGCTACTTCTAAGCTAATCCACTTTTAAATTAACATCCAATTGTGAGCGATGACCTCACAACAAATCCGCTGTCTACCTCTCTCCACTCACAAGCGAGACAGAATCAATCTTCACGGCCCTTTATTTTCAGCTCTTAACCAAGGAGACCCTTTACTCTCTGACCATTCTCAGCGCCCCCCCAGGGCACTGCGGCTGTGAACACAAGCGCACAATGCTGAACGCTGCTCAACTGTCAGTGCGCATCTGGAAGGGAAAATGGGAAAGTGCATATGAGTCTGGGAAGACATACTGGGCTTATAAAAGGCTTCAGGACATGTGGCTTATTTCATGATTATTTTAAATAACTCATTCAGAATTTGGTTACACTGAATGACTAAATTGAATGAGTGAATGATTGAAGAAAACAAAGCAAAACCTATTGCTCCAAAGTGCAGTTATTTCTTGGTAAATTCCTGGCACCAGTTTAATCACCTTAGTAGGTAAATGTTAAATGAAGACAACATTTAATTATTCTCTTAACTGAGGGCAATACTACATGAAAATATGTAAGAGGTAGAAAGTACACAAATTCTAACTGATCAAGACTCATTCAGATGTTCTCAACAAAAAACTACTAGTTTTAAGAATGTATAAATTTGAGTGTACAAAGTAAGGGAAGGTCCTTTTTTTCTATTAGAAACCAGCAATGCTTGGAATTCTCAAAGACTTTCAGATAAATCATAAAAAATAATTGATAAGTTTGTGATGTGGTAAACATCTTACTTGATGAAATCTTTCATATTAAACAGTTATATTAAGACTAATTAATGAATTAATTTATGTATGTATGGAAATATTCACTTACATGTTTTTTGCACTAAATTATATCCCAGCAATAATTTGAAAACAGTTGTAGTAAAGTTAAAGAATATCTGTTTACAAACGCATTAGACAAAGCATCAGCCCCACAGAGCTGTCTTGACAGGTGAGGCTGGAAGGTAATGATCTCCTTGTCTCTAGTTAAAGGACATATTTTTCATCTTCTAACTCAAGCATTATCAACATTCAAATGTTTGAACCAATCATCGTGCCAAGCAAAAGCCCAGCACAGGCTAGACACAGTCGCCCCTCAGAGCTCTGGAAGCACTGCAGTCACTGCAGAGAACCTCTCTTCCCGGGCGGAGCGACTGCTTCCTTACAGTGCCTCCCGCACAGCACACACATGTTGGGTTTCTCTCAAGTACTACAAAACGGTACTTCTTCTATTTGGTGTGTGGATTTGGAAGTAAGCAGCAATACTTGCTACAACACAGCTAGTAACAGTATGAAAAATATCAAATTAATTAGCATTTGAAAAAGAAGTTGAATGATTCTATTTTGTTAAAATGTTTAACAACAGTATTATGAATATCTTGATTGTTTGTATAAGTGGATAAGGAAAGACATGAGTGTATAAATTAATGAAAATGGCTTTTTCACAAAACCTACATGTACATCTGTACATGTACAGATCCAATATACAGATTCAATGAGTTCCTTAGACAGATGCATAATTATCTCGCTTTTCTCCAGGAGTGAGAATTCTGAGTATTTTCAAGTGTTTTGGCTAGGACAAAATACCTAACACTCGAAGTTTAAAGGGAAAAGCTTTATTTGGCTTACAGTTCATAGAAGTTTTAGTCCATAATTGGTTGGCTCCAAGGCGGGGTGGCACATGGTAGACAAGTCTTTTGTTTCTTTGTTTGTTTAGGCAAGGTCTTAGTATGTAATTGAGGCTGGCCTAGACTCACTATGTAGCTCAAACTGGCCTCAAATTTATGACAACCTTTCTGCCTCTGCCTCCCCAGTGCTAGAATTATAGACATGTGTCATGCCCCGCATGGCAGACAAGTCTTGCAGAAGAGAAAAAGTTCATGGTGTCCACAGAAAGCAAAAGCAGCAAGAGAATGTGAAGGTGTCATTCTGCCTCTTGTATCTTATTTAGAGTACTTAGGAAGGGTAGCATCATGCCCTTAATACTAGTGCCCACTGTGAATCAATCACACACTCTAGATTCAGCCAGTTTGTAAACAGTCTCTGACCACATGAGGCTTTGGGGGGACATGTAGACACAAACCGTAACATGCCCCAGAGTTATATGTTCAGATGTGACTGGCTCACAGGAACACAGTTCCAACCAGTGATTCACCACTGAGGAGTTCACGGCGGAACGGGCTATTGCAGATGACATCTGGTTGCAGGCTGGTCACTGGCTCCTTTTCTGTCTGCTTCCCGGAAACCATGGGGTGAGTCGCTGGCCTTTCACTATGCTCTTCTGCCACTCTCTTTCTGCCTTGGTGGCAGATGACCATGGGCTGAATCCCCTGACACATGCTGGAAACTCTGACTATAAAAATTTATAAACAAACTCTGTTTATTGGGTGCTAGTTAGACATTCTGATTTAAATACATGCACTTTAAATAGATACTTTTTGACAACTTTTTAAGAATTAATGGCCATTTGGATTCTTTCCTTCCATGACTATACTCACATCATGGCACCCTAGAAAACACTAACTATACCTTTTGTTTTAGTTTTTACCCAGCTGATGAGAGGAGGAATCTCACTACCGTCATAGATGTAGATGGTGTAGTAAGATTTATCATCTGTTCATGTGTTTGTGACATATTTTAGCCTGGTCTGCAATAATTTCCTATTTATACTCTGGCTGGTTTTAGCTGAGGCTGTTTGTCTGTATCAGCACAACTGCCTCAATCCAGCCCTCGCGCTCCCCGTGGGAGCTCCGTGGGGCCAAGTGGAGCTTCTCGGGGGCTCTCCACATCTTAGCACTCACCGCTTTGTTCAGACTCCTGTGCTGCTCTCCCGATACCATTCTTTTGATTACAAGTTCATTATTTTTAAATTTTTCTTCTACTCCTGTAATTTATCATAATTAATAGAATACTCTAGATGTTCAGGAAATGGAATATTGAACCAAAAGATGGTGAGCAGAGTGCATGTTTGAACATGCTGCCGGATACCTGGGCCACATGGCCAGCCTGACCTGCATAGACCATGATGTAGAAAACCTACGTGAATTCAATTGGTAGCTCACTCTTACAAGATATTTGGCCTACTTTCTCCATTCTTCCTGGAAGTAAGGACAAGTCACCTCAAGTTTAGAGCTGTGTGCAGAGAATGCTGGAGGCTTTGCCTTCCTAGGGATCCCTAGAACCTTACTACATGCACACTTTTTCATGTTAAGTCTTCTCTGTTTCTTTACTTCTAGTGCTATGACCATTCCAACCAAACTTGGCAACTGAAGATTGTGTGGAATTTCACCTAACACATCTCAGATGTGCATGATCTCAGCCTGTGGGATATGAAAGGATTTAATTTAGAAGGCACCTCCACCTCACATCAGTCTAGACTGGCAATTGATGTAGTATATGCTGTAACACAATGGTCTCTTGATTCGAGATAGGCATTAATCAAAACACTGACAGTATCATTTTGTTGTTAAATGAGTGACATTAGGTTCATTATTTTTCTTGGATATCTTTGCACTACGTTAACAGGGCTGTAGAGGTAAAGATTTACTCTACTCACAGAATGTGAATACCATAATTTATCTTTTGCTTCAGGCAAAATTTTTCAAAAGAATACATTTTAAATTTGGAAAATATCAGAAATGAGTACCACATGTTTGCAGTAGAAAAACTGATTCATGAGTGTTAGATAATTTGATTTCTCTACCTACACTTTCTATTGACTGTATGATTTTGGACAAATTGTTTTACATTTCTCTCCTTATTTCCTTTATTCTTACTGCTAAACAGCTGTGCAGCAGGGTTCCCAAAATTTCTTCCATCTTTAATTTCACATGCCTTCTTTGGTAAAGCAAAGCTACTGGTCCACAAACAAATTTCTGATTATGTTCTGAGATATTCAAGCTGAAATTTCCACCAGTTCTGATTCTGTTATTTTTTTTTTCAGTGAACTAATTAATTAATTTATTTATTTCCCATTATATAATTAAGGATTTTCATTTTGGTTTTGGGAATAAATCAACATAATGAGGACAATGGCTGTGCAGTATTTAATACAACAGATATTACTATACTAAACTTTGTAAGAGTGTTTGTACCAGTCACTCAGGGATTTCATAGTATAATATCTTTATATTTGAGTGGAAGCAGCAAGAACCCACGAAAATAATTAAGCCAAACATCATATATAGATAAAAATTGAGCTACTCAATCAATATTCTAATTAAGGAAAGACTAGTGCATAAAACAGTAAATAAGAAGAGAATATCAAATCTAGACTAAATAGAGGGTGTAGTTTGTTTAAAAAAATAGGTATTAAAAGCCAAGTTACGCATGTGATGTGCACTGAGAAATATTAAGGCTTTTTGTGGACATGATACTTAGTGGAGGCAGTGATGGATATTGTCATTTTCATGATCTGAGGTGAGGTTAAATGAGGTTGTTAGCCCAGCGGACACACCACATGGCCCAGTCCTGTCAGAACGGCTGCCCACTACACACATTCCCTTTGGAATCCTAAGTGCCAGCAGCATCCTCATTCCCCGGTGCAGGAATCAGTAAGATTCCTGGTGGGGGATGCAAAGTTTTGTTCAAAATCCATCTCGTGATACAGATGAGAAGGTCTCAGCCCCTTGCATAGCACCACTTCCTTCGCAGCTGGACCCACACAGAGTCCAGGCTTCTCTCGCCTACTGTAAGCAGGGGCCTTGTGTGCTTAGTGAGGAAGATCAGGTATTATTTACATAGGTTTTTCTACTGATGTGAACACCCAGGACCTGGATATCTTGTGACATTGTTACTATTATTTTAATTTTAATTTTTGAGGTAAAACACGTATTGGCATGTTTTAGATATACATAATGATAATACTGATCCCAGGGACTTGATCCTGTGCATGACAGATTCTGCCTTTACTTCTTTTTTATTTCTCCTCTCCCATTGAATCCCATCCCTTACTACTGACAAAAGCTTTATGCCTATTTTTCTTTTCATTTTCATTTTTTCTTGTCATGATTTTATTTTAGTCATCTTAGTATTTCATTCTTCTCTGTGACAGTTTTCTGATCAATTATCCAAAGAGAATTCTGTATAGTTATGAACAAACTGTGTAAGACGTCAGTTGGACAATCTTTTAGAGGACAATTATTTTACATATATACATGGTAGAATTTCTAATTTTAAAAACTGACAGCTTAAGAAACTGACATGTACTTATAGTTTTAAAGAGACTTCATATTGTATCAGTTTTATATTCTTTCTTCACTGTGCTACTGTTCTGAATAAAATTTAATATTCTCATAAAAATTTCAATCATATTTGGAAAAGCACTACTTAAAATATATTAGCAAACATCATCCATACTCCTAACTGTAAAGCAACTTCATGGTTTGGACTATATTTCTTTGTTAATTTTACAGCTCTCAAAACCAAATGATGTTACCTGTAATGAACAAAGCTCAAAGGAGTCTATGACCACATATTCACAATGAGGTAAAATAAAAGTCCTTAAAACTTTGAGGATACAATTTTTCATTTTTGAAGTGCATATGAGTATAGATTGTCCCAGAAATTCTATTCAAAGGTTCCTAATCTGCATGGATCTATGAACAATACTATGCAAATCCAATTTTTATGAATATCATGCCTTTTATACTTATTTCTTCATTATTATTTTCAGTTCTAGCTAACTTCTGCTACGTTTTCATGGAAGAAGGAAGTGGGGCAGTTTCTATGGCAACTGTCTCAGTCTGCTGCCAAATCTTCAGTGACTCTGTGTAGCACTTGTGGATGTAAATTGTTTCAAAGGCCAGTTGTGGCCCAGCAGGGATACAGTTTTGATGAAACCCAGATGAGCTGCAACTGCATGTGAGTGTGCTCTCACTTAAAAGATAGTCAATTACCTGCAGTAATACTAGAACAGAAATAACACGAGTAATGAAATCTGCAGATAATCCCAGAGCATCATCTTGGCTAATAATTCCCAATCCCTCTTCCATCAAACCTTGTAGTAAAGCTTCTCAGCATGTATTGAAATAGACAGATGAGAATTTTCTTCTCTTTCAGTGGTGTGCATTCCAACTGTTATAAAATGACACTCAAAATACGGTCACAAAACAGAAAAGACATATTATTCTTTGGTACCATAGATATCTGTTTCAGAGAAACTCAGTAAACTATAGGTTTCCCTATTAAACCTATACAAACATATCTTCATCATCCATAATAATATTTAAGTTAAACAAATCTATCTAAAATGTATCTGATTATTTTTGAGAATATAATACAAATCATAATTAAACCAGGCAACCCTCTTGCTCCTCAAATCTGGAGAAAGAGTAACAGAGAAGTAAAACAAATGAAAAGAAACATACATATCCTTTAAGACCAAAACAAAGTTTGAAAAGAACCACAGCAACATAATATTTTAAGAAAATTTAAGGATAAGTAATTCACATAAAATGCATGGATTTAGCATTTTAGCACGGGAGTTCAAGACCTCATAGAACAAGTAAGTCCTATCACTCTGTGGAAGAGAGAGAAGTGACACCACATAGGATGCCGTGGTGGAGAGACGGGGAGACCAACATTTCTTCCACTCTACTTTCAAAATATCACCAAGCAGCAGGTTTTCCCTTTCTACAAACTACTGAGAAAAACTAAACATCACAGAGGAAGTCCCATATTTCCATCTTTTAATGGTCCACAGTGAAAAAAAATAACTGACTTATCAGAGATTATAAAGTTCAATGTAATAATCCACAAAATGTGCTCTATCTCTTTCTACCCCCACTCACATCTGCACCCCAATCTATACTTTTAAATGTGGTGTGATGTCTCAGCCTTAAAACCAATGGGCAGTCTAGAGCTATGCTACCCTGGGAGGACTTCTGCCAAAATAAGGGATAACAACAATGAAAACAACCAAACTGTCAAAGGTAGAACTTGAAAAACAAAAAAATTAAGAAAGTGAAGAATGTGTCAAAACTGCAACCGATGTTCTCTGGAAACAAGATGTGTAAAAAAAAACCCCTTAAAACAGGCAAAATACACTAGATTGTAAGGAAAACAAACAACAAATCAGACACAATTCTTAAGAATTAAACCCAAGAGAACTAAAATCATAACCTAAGTAGAAAGTATAGAAGGTATAAGTGAAGCAATTCTTCATAAAATAAAATAACAGTAAAATCTTGGAGTTTTTGCATTTTGGTGAGGGGTAAATGTTAGGAAGGAATAAGAAGCAGAATGTATGAAATGTTCCACTGTACAACTGAACAACAACTTGAAAATCAATGCATATTCCAGTAAGAAGCAGAAGGATGCTGGGACAACTACATTTTAACATACATAAGTCAGAGTTCATCTCAAACAAAGCATTAACAAGACAGAGACCCTCCATAATGAAAAACAGCCAAATTGGTAGGAAAATGTACAAAACATACTTGTATATGTCAGTAAAAGAAACACAAAATACAAGCAGCATCGTCAGTACAGTTTAAAAATGATTAGATCTTCATATTGAGACTCTATAAGAACAATTACATTTTTAAAAAATCAGTGAAAACATTGTAGATCTCTCAGACCTAGAGTATAGCTCATTTGTAGAGCACTATCCAGTTCAGAGGCTTGTGCTTCATTCATAGTGTCACACCAGTGGCATAATAACACACACACACACACACACACACACACACACACACACACACACACACACACCAGATTTTAAAATTTTGGAGGCTGAAAAATCTCATCAGATTACTCACTCGAGGATAGGGAAAATAACGACTTTGATTTTGGCCATATGAGCCGAAGTTCCTGCAATCGTGAAATGGACCAAACATTGAGTGATACAAACACAGGACATTCAGATCACCTTGATTCAGATGATGAAGAAAAAAGTTCATATTTGACCAATGAAAATGGTACAAAATAGTCACACAACAAAATGGAAAGTTCAGTGCTTAAACTAGATCTGAGAATAGAGTGTCAACCTTGGCAGGGGTGAAACCTAATGGATGGAATTCCAGCACTATCATTCAATGGTGGTAGTTGTTTGTAACAAACAAAATGCTATGAGATGTTGTGAAAAACACAAGTAAAACATTCTGCATGTACTAATAGCTATACTCAAAATGTATTCACTATGTCACCTTACTAGCTGAACCAAAAGCTTTCCTAAGTCTGTTGAACTTAGCAGGGCTTTCTCATGGTACTCACAGGAATGTAAAACACTTATAGAAAAGTCATGGGTGTGGACTTGAAGTTGTAGAATAACAGTGACACTGAAGAGATTTCATTTCCTGCAAAATTGCTTGAGATTTGATGACAAAACTGCCCACCAAACCATCCACTCACTGTTTGAGAAATACATGGATTATTGTTAAACAGTTCACACACCATTTGAATACAAGATTGTTGATTAAGATCTTATAGCATATCATGGATATTATATCTTCAAACAGTATATACCAAAAAATCTTTGAAGTATGCTATAAAAAAATTTGCCCTTGTCGATGCAAAGTCTTATTATACTTTTAATTTTGAAATTTATCCAAGAGCTCAGTCACCCTATTCTTATTTATACAGTAATGAATTGAATGATGTGTGAACAAAGTTGTTTCCATCTTCTAAAGAAATCAGAATGTGACATTCAACAATTATTTCATCAATGTCCAATTAATGCTACATTTGCTAACAGAACACAATTTGACCAGCCTAGGAACTGTACACCGAAATGAAGCAGAAACTTCAAGTGATATGTTACAATTTCAAAACAGAATTATATAGTACAATCTTTGGGTTTCAGAAAGATATAAAATTGGCCTCATTTATAGAAGAGAAAAGGAAACTGATACTGAAAAGACTGACAAAAGCCTACCAAAGAAGCAAATGTACAGTAGATCTTGTTGAGTTACATAGCAATTACGATGTCACTCAAAACTCAAAGCATTGACCATTGGTTGTGTTTTACTCGATCCTAAACATTTATGGCACAAATTCTTAATTACACAAAAAATAACAATGCAATTGCCACAGAGAAATTTTCTTAGCATAATGGGACTGACCCTCATGAAAGATCATTTACACCAGAGGGGGGGAAAATGTTTCTCCCCAGGGAAATACAAAAATATTAGTGGAGCACACTGGTGAATGGCCAGGTGAATAGGCAGGTGCAGTATCACAAAGACCTACGACAACAACAGGAAAACCAAAGTGATGTCAACTGTGCCTTACAAAAAGGACAGGAAAACAAACAAACCATCAGTATAAGCAATACTTGGGCATGGAACATTCCAGGTTGATATATGAGGATCGCCATAGTTGTGACAGTTGAAGCAAAACTTGCTTCTGTAGTGGCCTTTTGTTTCTGTTAACATTTTAGTTCACGTAGTTTTAATTTCTGGTATTATCTTTTAGGTTTCGTAAGCAAGTCAATGCTGGCATGAAAATTCTGATGTCTGTTCTAAGTACTCATTATATATTTGCTATTTTATTTTATTGATATCTTTTTTCCTGCTAAGTGCACATTGTACAATATAGTGGGATGCTCCTGACAAAACAGGAAAACAAGAAAGTTTACAAGAATGTCCTGCTGCACAGGACAGGAAGTAAAGCACACGTTCTGTCAGTATAACTGAGACGTGTGTACAGAATATGACATTGTCAGAGGTGAAGACTGCCTTGAGTGTGAAAAGGGAAGCAAATATTATTTTTCTTGTAGACTTTTGTTTATATTTTCATTGTAGTTTATATAGACCTTTATTTCTGATTTTATCTTTTAGGTTCATAAGTAAATCCACAGCCAATGTGAAAATGTTGATGTTTATTCTAACCATGTAATCTATATTAATAATTTAATACTTTATGTTCCTGTTAACTACACATTGTATAAAATAAGAGCCTTTGGAGAAAACAAGACCATTAGAATATCAAGTATGTCATACAAAAAGGCAGAGAATGTGAAATACATTTGCTCTCAGTGTAAGCAGTACATATGTATGGAATGTGGTCTTATCATGTATAAAGCCTGCCTTAGGTGTGATACTTGAATTGAGGATTTTTTGGTAGAGTTTCAGTGGTATTTTCTTTGTTCATTTAATAATTTACTTCTATTGTTACTTTTAAGAGTTTGTACTAAAAAAAATTGATGTTGAAATTTTGCTTCTTTTTTATGAATGCTGAATAAATATTAAAAAATCAATACTTTATATATATTGATATTTTAAAGTATGCATTATTTCACATAACACTAACAAAATTAAAATTAATAATTAGTCAATAGAAACATTCTAAAGAACAAATGTGTGTATTACAGACTCACAAGAAAGTGCATCTATGACAAAATTAGCAATACGCTGGTCCTACATGTACATGAGCCATTTGGGTAGACTATATTTAATGACATTGAGGCAACTATAAATAAACTTAAATGAATATAATGAGAGTCTTTTTTCTAAATCTGTAGAATTAAACTAGAAATTTATCACTTTAATACATCTACTAAAATAAAAATTATAGATTCAACAAAATCCTGATCAAAATTTCATGAAGCTTTTCTTAAAGGAAAAATAGTTTAATGGTAATGCAAACAAACTTGATAAATCAAAGTAATTTTATAAAAGAGTTCAGT
Source organism: Petromus typicus (assembly GCA_004026965.1). Lineage (NCBI taxonomy): Eukaryota > Metazoa > Chordata > Mammalia > Rodentia > Petromuridae > Petromus > Petromus typicus. The sequence goes on along the minus strand of PVIR01000066.1, from coordinate 44,255 downwards.
GGATTATCCTACGATATTGAGAACCACTGTAAATTTATAAAACCCAAGACTACGCAATATTAGACAGAAGAACATGAATGTGAATAGCTCTGTGGAGAAAATCAGATTTTCAATGAGTCATTGATTTTTGAGATAATTGCTAAAGAAGTTCAGTGGGGGGATATCTGTAACAAATGATTCTAGAACAGTGGCACTGTTTGTATCCAGATGTTTCCCCCAAAGTGTGGCACGCTCACAGGTGGGTACTGGCCGACATTGGAGCAGGGGTGTGACACGTATTAGTGGATTAGTCCTTGCAGAAAATGTAGCATTTCTGTAGTGTATAAAAATAGGAATAAGACAAAATATAGTAAAAGTAATCACACAACTAATAAAAAGTAGTAAAATGCCTCAAAACATACTTAACAAAAAATATACGAAGATGCAAAACACACAAATTAAAGGCTGTTCAGTATAATTAGCCAACAGAGAAAAGTGAACTAAACTCTGATATCCCACCACATACACGAACAAGTAAAGTAACTTACAGGTTTGATAGTGTTTAGCACAGAGTTCAACAAAATTTATTTAAATGGAGATATAATAAATATCTGAAGCTCCAAGGGTCCCCATATTTGTGTAATTATTATTCAACTCTGCTGTTGTAGCATGAAACCGGCCCATTCATAAATAAATGAGTGTGACTGTGTCTTACACAATCTCACTGATAATTGACAGAATTTTGCTCACAAATGATAGTTTGTAGATCGCTGATGAAGACCCAAGAAACTCATGTTCTTCTCAGATGATATCAAAAAGTACTACTACTTTGGACAATTAATTGTTCATCATTTCCAAAAACATATATTTATTGAGGAACCCTGATATTTAAAACTTACCAATTTCTTTAAGAGAATGGAACATGTGTATCTAAGAAAAGATGTGGAAAAACACACATGGGAACTAATTCACAATTCTCATAAGATGAAACCGACTAAACATGTCCCAGCAAGAAGGCAAGTTAACTGTATTAATAGAATACCACTTGACAACAATGAGCAATGAAGCACTCATATATAAATAAATCTCCAGATCATTGTGCTATGTGGAAAAATACACACAAAAATGTGTTTATATTTATGCAGAACATAAACTAATGTATAGTATCAAAGAAGAAAAGAGAATTGAGGAATCTTGCCTGAGTAATGAAAATGTCCTGTAGTCTGGTTCTAAAGATTGTTTCTTGAGTAGATATTCCTGTCAAAATCCACAGACTAAAAGCCTTTATAAGGCACCAATTTATTTTATTTAAATTATTCTGCAATGACGTTAATAAGGAAAAATAAATATATGGAATTTGTCAGTGATAATTGTAAACACTTCAAGGAATTTTTTGCAGAAAGATCTGCCTGTTGTATTCATTTCTGCAGACAGTTACCGGCTCTAAAGTTATGCTGAGCACATGTTTCTATTTTATTATCCAATTTTTCTTGATCAGTCACTTTTGCTCATGCAAGACTGTTTTTAGTTGAAGAGAGTGATGCGTTTGTTTTGTTAGTTCAAATATAAATTCCTGCTGATGATAATACTGATGAATAATGGATATAATGGAAATTGCCAGCAGATTTCTAAAGCAAATATGAAAGAAAAGCCAGCAGAAGTTTCTTGGGAGCAAAACTCTGTAAGGTAAGGAAAAGGGCTGTAGAGTTAGAGTCACTGGTATGGAAGTTCTCTCTGGCCTCTATTTCCTTTCTGTCTGTAAGCAGTGGGGTAGGCAGCCTCCAGATCTCTTCTGGCTAAGAAATTCCATGGACCATGGACTTTGAGCATAGATTATTGAAGATTGGTAAAAATAAGGAAGTGGTTGAGAAAAGAAATTTTTATTAAGTAAAACAGTATATGCAACTGAAACCAAGGTTGGACTCCTGCCAACATGGTGACAATGAAGCATTTCAGTCAGTTAACCATTCTGGCCCCCACATGTCATGCCTGCCCACCCACAAATCACTCAGTCCAAAGGTGAGGATGTGCCTGGCTTCTCTCAGGAGCAAGGTCCAGCCCCCTCAGAACTCCTTCCAGCCCTGTGGGCACCAGTATGATCAAAAGGTAGAGGTCAGAGCTCACTAGTTGACCAGGTCCTTAAGGGTCCAAGTTGCTAAAGCTCATTGCAAGCTCGACCCCAGTGCAATTTTCCTGCTTAGCAGAATTAAGCAATCTCTTTTCTCTTTATCCTTAAAATTCTAGGCAATTCTGTGTAGGGAAAGGATTCTGTTTGCATTAAAAATTTATAGTATAGATTGAAACACAAGTAAGCTCTACACTGTGAAAATATATTAAAAATAAAAATTAGCCATCAACTAAATTAACAGATTAACTTACTGAGTCAAAGGATTCTTCTTGGAAAAAATATTTAATTACTCTTCAGTACTGACATCTCAGGGAAGTTTAAATGATATAAATGTTTTAAAATAATGGCTTTTATTTTAACTCAATTCATCAGCAACATTGCTATATAATAATTGTCACTTTCCAGTTCAGAAATCATGTTGTTAACTAACTACAGTCTTTTTTCATTGCTTTCTCCTTTTAAAGAAATGCTTACAATTTTCATCTATAAATTATTAGTAAATTATTTTCATATATTTTATAGAGAATTTATTTAAAGTCAAATATGTACAGACATGTTTAGAAAATGGTCGATAATTGCATAGGATTTTTCAGATTCAGGATAGAAAACTATTATCATAGGAATTGATATGTTGGCCTTCCACATACAACACATTCTGTGATATAATTAGTAAAATAAACAGAATGCATTTTTCTACTTAAACAGTTTTTATATAAGAATTTAATATTTAGGTCTCAGTTTGGTGCATGGTAAAAGAGAGGTCTAGCTTTAGTCACTGGTAGGTTGAAACCCAGTGTTTCCAGCACTGTTTGTTAAAGGGGCTAATTTTCCTCCATTGAGGATATTTGGCTCCTTTGTCAAAGATGAGGTGGCTTAATGTATCTGGAGTTGTTTCTGGATTTTCTAATCGGTTCCACTGATACTTAGGTCTGTTACTTTGCAGGTACCATGCTCCTTCTATCACAGTGGCTTTGTAATATAGTTTCAAGCTGGGGCTCATGATATCTCTTTCTATGTCCTTGTTATCTAGAATTTCTTTTGATATCAAGGTCTCTTATAGTTCCAGATGAATTTCTGGATTATTTTTTCTAGCTCTGTGAAATATGCTAGGATTGCATTGAAATGAATCTATATAGGAGTTGTAGGAGTATAACCATTTTAATAATACTGGTTCTTTCTACCCAAGAATAAGGATGTCTTTCCATTTTTCTGATATTCTCTTCAGTCTCCTTTTTCAGAGTGCTGTAGTTTTCAGAGTAAAGGTCTTTCACCTCCTTTGTAGATTGATTCCTAGACATTTCATTTTTGGGGCATGCTACTGTGAAAGGAATTAATTCCCCAATTTTTCTCTCAATGAGTCTGTTGTTTGTGTATACAAAGACCTAAATATTAAAACAGAAACAATAAACCTGCTGTAAAATAGGTTTAGTAGAACTCTTTAAGACATTGGTTAGGAAAATACTTTATGAACAAAACCTCTACAGCATGAGAGTTAGCAGAAGTAATCAATAACTGAGATTTCATCTTGTTAAAAAGCTTCAGCACAGCAAGAGAAACTACCAGCAGAGCAAAAAGACAACTGACAACATAGGGAAAATTTTTTACCAGCTGCTTCTCACACAAAGGGCTACTGTCTAGAATATATGAAAAGTTTTAAAAAGTCAGCCTCCTCAAGTTTAAAAACTCAATTCAAAAATGAGTATCTGAAATGGACAAACACTTTTCAGAGGAAGAAGTAAAAGTAGCTAAGAAGTATATGAAGAAATGCTCAATATCACTGGTTATTTGAGAAATGAAGGTGAAAACAACACTGAGGTTTCATCTCATTCTTGTTATCAAGAAGGATGGCTGTTATCAAGAAATTAACCAATAACAAATGCTGACAAGGCTGGGGGGAGAACTGTTCTCCACTGCTGGTGGGACTCTAGAGTGGTGTGACCACATCGAGATCAGTGTGGAGATTTCTCAAAAAATTAAGATTAGAGGTCCCATTTGACCCTGCTATTGACCTGCTATGTATATACATGAAAGAATTAAAAAATTCATGTTGCAGTGATTCATTGCAACCATGTTTATAGCATCTCAGTTTGGAGATGCAATATTTTGGAAACAACCCAAATATCCATCAACTGGAGACTGGATAAAGATTTAAAAAATAGAGTATAATGGATATAACTTGAGAATATATTCATAAGTGAAATAAATAGGTCACAAATGTGTAAATACTGTATTTTTCCTCAGATATGAAAAACTGAAGATGTGAATGAGTTCTAAAATGTAAGATAGGTATTGTGAAATAGAAAATATTCAAAGGAGTAAAAGGGTAGGAATAAGTAAAGAAATGAAAGAAAAAATTTGATGGTAAAAAAGGAAGCAAAGCTTTATTTATACAGGGAATGGGAAGTTGTAGGGTGGGCAGGGGAAAGGAAAAATGGAATTAAGTTATGTCATGTACTGGTACAAATTCTCAATATTGATTGTGATCATGATGTTTATATAAAGTGTACCAATAAAATTAATTAAAATAAAAACAACATAAAAAAGAATTAAAAAATTTGTTGACACACCACAATTCTCCTTCAGATTACTTTTGTTAAAATATATTCGGATAGTCAGCTTATCAACCTTTCCCCACTACCTGCCAGTCATGAGTATATATCACTGTCTCCTCCACGGCCATGACATCAGTATTTTTAGACTGAATGAGGTTGGACAGCTGGTTTAATACAGCTTTCCAGGTTTATCCATGTGTTACAAATGATAAGACTATTTTCTCATGACCTAATAGTGCTGTGTTGTGTAAGTTCAAGGACTCTGTTAGGCAGGAAAGTGACTACCAGTAATGCTAGCACTTGGTATATATGAAATTGCTTCAAGGATAGATGCTGAGTGGGCCGGGGATATAGCTCAGTGGTTCCAGCGCCTGTCTTGCAAGCGCAAGGACCTGGGTTCGATCCCCGGTAACCACATACCATACTGGGTGTGGAGACTCACGCCCAGCAGCAACCAGTACCACATACCACAGTGCCGGGCGTGGTGGCTCATGCCTGTAATCCCAGCACTCGGGAGGCAGAGGCAGGAGATTGCTGTGACGTGAGTTTGAGGCTGAGCTCAGGGCCAGCCTGAACCACAAAGTGAGACCCTGTCTCAAAAAACCTTAAAAAAAAAAAAAAGAATAGATGCTGAGTGTTCCCATCACCGCATGGTAACTGAATGAGGCTACGTGAGGTAATCAGATGAACCATCCCCTAATGTGCCTCCTGGAGAACTAGAAGTATGTTTTGTGAAGTCTTTACTGTCCTACAAATATTAAAACATGAATATGTCGGCAGTAAAACATAATCACATGAACTTAACATCAACTTTAACAATTATAATATGTATCTTAAATCAGTAAATTTTCCCTTTAAGTAATAAATGTTTTTGATGCATCACTGACATTTCCATGAATTAATTTTAATATCAGTTTCTAATTTCTCTTACACGTGAAAACTCTAAAAGTAAAGCCTTTCCCATGTCAAATAGAAAAGGTATTCAATTAAATCAAAAGAAATCATTAAATTTGAGAACACTTTAACAATAATAAAAATCAAAATAGCCGTGATGAACAAATTTTCTTCTACTCCAGGATCTACAGGCAGGGGGACTAGGTTTATGATTCCTTTCTGAACAGTTCTGTCCACTCCTCACAATCTGCTGGCATATGTTTTCATTTCCTTTTCATTCCTTTCATTCCTTCTAACACAACAGACAGAACACAGCAGAGGGTGAGCCTAACACTGCAAAAGTTTCTTCATATTTAATTCAGTGAAGTGAATCTTGAAAAACAAGTTAAACAGTGCTGAAAAAGACAGGTGTGCATCCCGTTGTTAGCTGTGCTTTACATCACCAGGGTGGTCCAGGCTCGTGTCTGTGGTCAGAACTAAGCGTGCTACACACTAGAACCAACTCCTCTCACTGCCCTGCTGCTTCTCCGTGGTTTCTGGCTGGTGGCTGGCACGTGTGCCAGCCCACGCAGCGGGGGTGGGCAAGCGAAGGGCCTTTGGGATGGCGGTCTGCTCCCATCCCTGCTCCCTCTGTGCTGTGGACGGTAAGGGACATGGCCACCCACAGGAAGTTCCAGGATGGAGCTAAAATAATAACAGAGCAACTTCACAGCAATTCAACTCCGGAGTTTGGAAGCAGCAATGCGGCCACGCTAAAAATCTGTGTTCTAAAATACTGGAACACTTTCACCTTTCCAAATCCTGCCACAGAACCAAAGGCTATACAGTATAAGTGAAAACAGAAGATGCCTTGGTAGTTAGAAATGACCTTCAGGAAGTATACACCAAAGGAAGATACTAGTATACCTACATTTATACCAAACATCAACATGAAAAGATTTTAAAATATCTTACCTCTGTCTAGGGAAACATCTCACTTCCTAAGGCACATTTCTTGAGTCGACTGGATTTCCCAAGGACCTGAACACGTTCTGCGTCCTGTAAAAATAAAAGTTCATTCTTAGAATTCAATCTGAATCATACCTTGTGCATCCATTAATAGGTGCTCTACCAAATGAAAGGTCAGTATAAAATTCTTCAAGTGACCTTAGTATTTTAAATTTTAAAAATGTGGGAAGGATAATGCTATTATAGGAGGTAGGTCCTAAATTAAAGAAAGGTTCACTCTCACAAACTCCTCACTTTCAGTCCTTCAAACAAATTCTAACTAATGTTCCCTAATTGGATTTGAGCTATTTTGAAATAATTCATGACTTAAGATCCAACTGTGCAAAGTGTAGCCATCGTATCTGAGATTAGCTGAGACACCAGCATGCACACCAGCACTGTCGATTTCTCCGTAATGTCAGGGTGTCACTGCGTGTCTCACCACCCGTGATGAAAAGCTCCAACTGACAACCCAGGGAAGCTGTGATTTCATGGCACCGTTACTGAGTAACTAGATCTCACTTCAACAAAAGTGCTTCTTCTAACGTAAAATGAAAAGAAATTTTAAATAGTGAATTTTTCAAAAATAAAACTGAAAACATGTTTGCACAATTTAATTTTGCTAAAATACATGCTTTGTAGCATTGATGAGATAATTGTGATATTTGAATAAATAATTAACACATTTTTAAAAAGATGAAGAAATTTCAATCTGAGCCAAAGACTCAATGCTGCTATATTTGAAAAGATACACAATTTTCTAAAAAAGAAGTATTCAATGGAGAGGAAGCAGCTGAGTATGAATGTCATTATAATTACTAAACTTATTAAATTAATCAATAAAATGATATAGATCCTAAAGTAGCACTCGCTTCCCTGTTATTTGTTTTTGTTTTATTATAATTCTGAGAAATAAAAATTGTATTGCTATCTCTTTTGAGAAGTATAGAATCTATTGTTGTATCACTTCAAAAGATATTCATTTTACCTCTTAATATATGATAGGATATTTTAGAATCTTAAAGCTAATTTAAGCACACAATCTGTTACACCAAACACATATACAAGCACTAAGGGTCAATATCATGACCACTATGACCACTATCTCCAGTGTATTTGCATTATGAAAAGATGAGATTGCTTGATAGTAGGAATTATGTGGGAAACAAGAATGTTGGAGAAAAATCAGCCAACTGAAAGTCGACTGTTTGTGGAGACAGATCTACGTGGATATTCAAATTAGCACAATACAAGGCAGAAGTCAGTAGGCAGAAGCTAAAATCTCAGCAGCAGAGGAAAGTGAGCAGAAGCTGGTGGAAGCACTGGCTGCAGAGGCCACCCAGGAGTCGAGTCCTCGCTCAGCCCACGCCGGGCGCCCAGCTCAGTCCCAGCACTCTGGCCCCCGCCACTGCCACCACAACAGGCAGAGCTGTAAGGAGCATCTGCCATGAGAACATGGTCACAGGTTTCAGAGAAGAGACAGGATTCACTTAGGAAGTCCCACGGACAAGGACAGAGCACATTACCACAGCTTCGATCTCAGGGAGGGGTGAGCAATGGGAGAGGGGAATAGCCACCTCTTGAAAGGTGCCATGAGAAACAGCTGGCCCGCTGCTTCCTTCTGAGACAAGATAAAGGGAAATCCACAAAGCAGTTGAAGACAAAGGGGCTTCACTGGTGCGCTTCAGAGGACAACCGAAAGAAAAACAGGAGACAGAGAACGCTGAAGGGTTAGGATGAGTATCTCAGGCTTTCCCGGTTTCCTTTGTGGACAGACTTAAACTAAGAAGGTGGACAGCTGACACGGTGACAGACTAGGTGTCCACAGAGGCAGGGGTGGGTGTGTGCTCCAGCACGGCCAGGGCGCTCAGGTCCGAGGTGTCCCAAGAACGGTGATCACTGACCTGGAAAAGCATGTCCGAATTCCTCATGGCTTCTGAGATGGACCTTTCAAGGTCAACAGAAGGGCAGCCTCTCTTGACTCCCAGCACTGGTTGCCTATGCAGGAGGGACTGTCTCATGTGTGGACTTCCTTATAACTGACATAGTGCAAGAAAATGAGAGCACAAAGGTGCTGGATATTTTATAAAATGGAGTACTACTTAGCCATAATGATAAACTTGAGACACTCATAGCTAAATGGATGCACCTTGAGGCCTCACTCATAATTGAGATAAATAGGACACACATGTGTAAATATTGAATCATTTACCTGGTGTGAGAAAATGAAAATGTAAGTGGGGACCAAGATGTATAATAAATTGTGTGAAGCAGGATGAAATGTTCAAAGGGGAAGGAGAAAAGAAAGGGGAAAAAAATAAGGTAAGAAGGATCGAACAGAAACAAAGCTAAAGTATATATATATATATATGAGGAGAGGTTGAAGGGAGGGCAGGGGGATGGGAAAATAATCAAGATAAAAATTGTTCAAGTACAAATCATCAATGAATGTGATCATAAGTTGTACCTAAAGTGTACCAATAAATTTAATTTTTTTAAAAAAGGTGGTTGGTCAGGGAAGTCTTGTCTGAATTAGTGACATTTTATTTGGGATTTAAAGAAAGAGTCCACATGGATATCTGAAAAAGCACATTTTGGACCATGGGAGTAATAAATACAAAGGCTCTGAGGAAAGATCAAATACACAATATTCTCGAAGCAGCCATAGAATCCACAAGAAATGACTGGGGGGTTTGAGGGGGAGGTGGAGGAGCACAATATATGCGGCTTTAACTATGAGCAAATTTCAAGTACTAGCCAAGGAAACCAGCAGCATGGCAATTTGGACACCATCAATACAACAATGTACTTGTGCAAAGGAAGCATTGTAGGAAAAATGCATGTAGCTGTGAATCAGGTAATTAAAATAGCTTACTCACACAACACCATTTCAACAATTTCTATCTCAAATTGACCACAATTGAACAGTCTTCGTAAAAATAAATATTCCTCCAATACTCGAAACACTGGTCAATGAAATAGTTATAATTTTAGTTAAACTATATCTGCTTGAAGGAATAAAAATATTTTTCCCTGATAATGTACAATACTGGGTGGAATAGATGAAGTTTTCTCCTAATCTTCAGGGAGACTACATGAGCCAAGCTGGCACCTGCAGATAAAAGATAACTGATCCAACCTGACAGTTTCACTTTTTTAATTCACACCATATAATTTTTCTACAAAAAAATCTGTCAGAAGAGGTTCCATTAGTGTCAGGTAAAGATTCCTAACAAGTATACTTTTAACTTGTTTTAAAATGATAGTAACAAGTGAAATGAAACGGGAAACTCCTATTGCAAATAGATCCTAATTTTTCATCTTATCTGCTCCTTCTCTTTGATGCTGGAGTTCTGGAAGCGCTGAAGGAGTGAGGACTTTTGACAGATGCGATGGTGCTGGGTTCTTCAGGGTGCACTCAGAACAAACAATACATTATACTCTTGGCTAGGTCTGTTGCCATTTGTAATGATTTACTAGGAGTTAACCGAACTGAAATGTATACTGGAAATTTTCTTTAAAAACAGCAGTGAGTATACCGGAAAGTCTTAACTATCATTAATGTTACTGGAAAGTGAAACTACTCGACTATCAGTTTACTGAAGTAATTTCTTCTGCAAGTCTATAAAAATAGTTATTCATAGTCTTTGGGAATAAATTGAGTGAATTATTTTTTTTTCTGTAGCTCTCATATGTGTCAAGAAAACATGCAAAGACTCTTAATTCTCAACGTTCATGCAGAGACTTTTCATTGTTGACATTATTTGCTATGAATAACTGACTCTGCTCCCTTTAAGTCGCAGGGTAACAAGCAGGGGTCTAGCTTGCTAACAGAGGAGGCTGAGTCAGAGCAGTTGCAGGAGCTGGGAGAGCTGCGCTTTCATGTCAGATGCACCACCATAGAGCCCCAGGGCCCTACCAAGCCCAGCAAAGGCTGCGGAACCAAGTCACCACCAGCCATGAACCGAAGTTCTAGGCGTCAGCAGCTCCCAGCACACTGCACAAGGCCAGAGGACAGCCTGCTTGTCTGAGAGTTTCTAGGCTAAAGTAATAATGCATTTTTGTGTATGTGAACTGAATCATCACAATGCTCTGTGAACTTGTATATTTTTATCTTTTCATATGTCCATTAAAAAATGCATTTAATTTAAGCTAACATAGCCACTAAAAAGACATTTCAAGTTAGAACTCACAGGGTAAGTCTCCTTTTCCAGTTAGATGAAAAGACACAGTTTAGATCGTAAGAGTACAGGAAAGGGCCTGTGTGGTCAGGCCAGCCTGGTGGGCACCCCGAGGTCACGTCGCTGGTCCGGGGCCCCTGGTGGACACAGTTCATGATGTGCCCGGCCGTCCACCATGGTTCGGCCTCAGGGCCCGGAGAGCTCGGGGGCTAGGCCGCCTCAGGCCTTCCTGAGGGTCAGGAGTGCCGGGGCACGCATCAGAGATCTGGCTGATTTGGTTTTCTAAGTAAGATCTGATTTTTTCTGAATATTTTCAGGGAGAGAGCACAGGAAATCTAAGGGAGAAAATAGTTTGATTTGTTTTATGCTTGTAATAAATTTAATATAGAACTTTTCATATAAATTTATCCTAATACTGTGAAGGATAAATAAATAATAAACTAACTGAAGATTATATTATCTAGAAAAGTTTAATTTGACCTAAACAGTGTCATAATGTCTGTCTACTCTCTCTGGTGGAACTGAATAAAAAACCAATCATTTCCAAACACATAGTCAAAAACTAAATTAAAATTCCTAAAGACTCTAAAACATAATGTTAAACTAAAATTTAAAGATGTGTGCCACTGTGTGCGTGTGTCAATGATGAATTTGCCAGTTGATAAACAGGAAATACAGGAAATTTTCTTTTTCTCTAGTTTTAACTCTTGAGTGATACCATGACCGAAGCCCCACCCAAAAGAGGCAGAAAGATACACCCGCCTTCTCCTTGTCTACCTCTCCTAGAATGAGCAGCATAACAAAAGCAGATAGGACACTCAGCTCTGTCCTCAAAGCAGCAGCTGTCATTGTGAAGTCCTAAACTCACAGGATAGTGACGAATAATGAAAAGCTATCTCTGCTGTGTCTTGGAAAGCCCGTCTTTTGGTAGCTTAATCTCTTTTCATTAATTATGGAGGTAGTCCTTGGTGATATAAATTTTTCTTATGTTTCATCGAATCATAAAATGAAACTGATTATTGCAGTCAACTGTTCTATGTTATTAACTTAAGCAAATATTTTAGCTCATGGTTAAAAATTCCTTCACAAAATTTTGTGCAAGAACATATTTTAATTCTATCCAGACATCTTATTTTGGTACCAATGTTACAGTAAGGCATGATGATGTTAGACATTTTTAATTAAAAATTAACCTAATAATCTGATCAGCTAATTTAACTGTGTGCACTAGCCAGTATTGTAGAAAGAAGAGCACCTCACAATATATTTTTAACTATGACCAAGTTATTAATATTTTATATTTTCATCTTCATATTTTTATTATCTTCTTTGAAATTGATTTTCTTACTTTTTATTTACTTTACAAAGTTAAATGCTTCTGTTTAAATTTTGTAATCATCTTTTAATTTTTTAAATTTTAATTTGAGAGGAGATAGTTGAAATAAAATTGCTTTAATTTATCTTAACTTCCGTTATAACCAAATTAAAGCCAAACTAATCAATTAAAAAGGTGATAAGTCAGTTGATGTTTTGAAAAAAAAAAAAAATCTAAAATCCTTAAGTGAAGAAAAGGACCCACGTCACAATGTATCAAATGAAAGTACATAATGCAAAAATCCAAGAACTTGCTACCATACAAAATATCTGTTTGGGATCATGCGAAGGACTGCGGTACGAAGTCATTAGCGAGATGAGAAGGCGCTCTCAGCCCGCATAGCAAAAGCATGCGCGCGACCGAGGGCGGAGGCGGCCAGGCAAAGCGCACGTTACCACGAGGAACCCCGCGGTCTGCGCTCCTGTCACTTGCTAGGGATCTATTAGAAAGCAGCTATTTTCATCTTACAAAATAACATTCTTGACTTTAGTTTAAAACTATAATCCAGAAGCAGACAACTTTTGCTAAGCAGTTAGTGGTCAAATAAAATAAAGGACGGCAGCTGTGGTAGGTGCCCGCAGTTGAACTGAGGAAACTCACTCTGCAGCGTCTGCAGTTCGTCAGAAACCCTTTGCTGCCTCGCATTTTCTAAAAACGGCAGCGGGGAAGCTGTCACAAGTAGCTGGCTCCAGTGAAGCAGGGCGCGCAGCACGGAGCTGGGATGCCACAGCCCCACACCCAGGCTTGACAGCCCCTCCATTCCGACGTGCACCAATCAGACTGGCACTCGCGTGCCAGTCAGCCAGCGCCCGGAGTTCCTGTCCCTCGGGCTACCCTGGTCCTGAGAACCACTGCGCGCAGGCAGCCTGGAGGGGATTCCAGGCACTGCTCCTGGGGTGATACGTGGGCTCGTCCCTGGGAAAAGACGAAGCTAAACTGGGTCACTGCAAGTAATTGTGAATGCAATGAAAAGCGAACATCCTTTTACTCCTTGCTCATTGTTTCCCTCTCTCTGCTTTAACTTTTTATTTGTCAGAAATAGGAATGTGTGTAAAAACTTACAGCTTGATATCTACCCATGAATGTATGAACTTGCACAACATACCCTACTCTGATTGATTCATTTTCCCCTTGTATCCTAACTAGATGTTTGAAGTCACGTTTCATTTTGGATTAGAAGTTTTTCATGAGGTAGCTTTATTCTTTGCCTTTTAACTTATATTTTAAAGTAATTGTCCTTCACTTAAACATCACTATTTTTCAGTTTTAAATGATAAAAACAAAGATAATCTTATTGTATAGGTTCTGTTTTTTTCCTGGCATCTGCTCTTCCTGTTTTAACTGGCAGCGCATCTCACATTCACTAGACTTGACTAGTCCTTGTCTCAACATATTTCGTCAGTTTCTACGCTGGCTGAGTTGACAATAAATTATTTAACTGAAATAACTGTTTTCCAGTGGACAGCATTTCTTAAAATGAACTCTGTGAAAATTGACTACTTAGGAAAGCCTGAAACTGCAAAATTGCACTTAAATGTCAGGTTTCAAAGTAAGCTTTAAAATAAAAAGACAAGGTTTATTTGTTTCTAAACATTGAATTGATTCAAAACTATGTGCTTCATTTTATGCTATATGAGAGATGTAGTATGAATGGTGGAATAAATGAAATAAAAGAAAAAGAAAAGAGTCACTCATTGATTTCTTTTTAGGGCACAGCCTGAGCCTCTCTTGAACAAAGAAGCATAAACAAGCTTCTAGCTGCTTAGTGTAAAACTGCTTGGTTTACACATTTAAAATAAAGAAATATGCACTTTTAAAAATTATGTATCTCTTCTTAGTCTCACGGTTTCTTTAGTTTCTAAAATGAATATCAATTTGATAGTCATCAAGTTATTTTTATTAATAACTTTGAGCTTATATAAATAAGAACACCAATAAGGCATTTTGTGCATCTATGACTCACTGCTTAGATTTCATTTACTTTTAGTTTTTTTTTTTTTTGGCTACCATGAGGCCAAAAATCTCTGGATCATAAGCTGTTTGAAAGCACAGAAGCTTAAACTGATTGTAAAGGAAATAAAAATGAAACAAACCAAAAATTCACAAATATAAACTGGACACCCATACACCATGCCCCGTGGCACATGATCAGTGTCCTGTACTCTATCTTTCTGCAGTGCCAGCTCGATGTGAAGGTGGTATGGTCACCTTAGGTTGTCTTAAGTTTTGCTTTACACACTAATGACATAGATGCTTTCCACACCATCGTTATACTAGCGCGTCCTGAGTTGACCTGCACATTGCTCTTCTCAGAGAGTTTCATGCCTTCAGATGTATTCTTTCTTGTTATGTTTTTCAGTTTGAAGAACTTCCTGTAGCATTGCTGGTAGAACCAGTCTATGTGGAGGCACTTGAGACACATTCTCAGCTTTTGTCCATCTGAGAATGTCGTCAGTTTTCTTTCACTTCTAAAAGGCACCTGTATTGCGTACAGCTTTGTGGGATGTTTTTGTTTACCTGCTATTATTTCTTTATCTTTTCACTTTGAAAAATCTCTTGCTATCCTCTCTTGGCCTTTGAAGTTTCTTCTGAGAAGTCTGCTAGGGAATTAGTGCATTCTGGTTGTTGTTATCACTTGTTGCTCTTCCCTTGCTTCTCTGAGATAATTTTTATCTTTCACTTTTGTGAACTTGAAGGTAACATCTTGGGGTGCATTTGGTTGACTACAATCTGACTGCTGACCTTTGACCTTCTGGTACCTGATAATCCCATCTTTCTATGGGTTTGGGAAATGTCCTACTATGATCTCTGCATAGAATCCTTCTAGAGTATTTATATTCTCAAGTCTCTTTTGACTCCAGAAGCCTGAATATTTGCTCTGACTAATTCTCAGTGCTCCCCTAGGCTTTATTTTTGTTTGTCCTCATCCTCCTTTCTTTTCTTCCAAATGTGGGTTTTCATGCAGCCTATCTAAGCACACTGACTGGTCTTCTGTTTGATCTATTCTACTATTGATGTCTTCCACTTCCTTCTGATTTTAACTGGTATATTTTTCACCCCAAGGATTCCATTTCATCTTCTAAAATATTCCCAGGTCTGTGTCAAGTTTCTCTGTTAGAGTATTAAAACTTTTCTGTGTTTTCTTAAAGCTCACTGTTTTATTAAAACTTCTGATTTAACTTCCTAATCTGCAGGTTAACACATAGAGGTTACTCTCTGCTCACGTTTTGGTCAGGCTTTTCTGAAAACCCTCTGCAGGCTTGTAGCATGATGTTGTTTGACCGTTGAAGGACCAGGTGTTTACTCCAGTCTTCATGGTCAGGATAAGCTCTGGCCTGTCTCCCTAGAAGGTCCCCTGGGTGTTGAATCTATAGTGATTACTACCTCAGCAATAAATGGCCCCTGAAATCTAGGTTGGCTCTGAGTGGGGTGTGTCGTCACTGTCCCAGTTTTGGAGGGTGACTCAATGCCAGGTTTGTCCCACATCCACAGAGGTTGTGGTCAGTAGGAATCAGGGATATTCCCAAAGTGTAGATGGCCCATCAGCCCCTCTCTGAGAGGAGGGCAGCCGAGCCCATCTGAAGTCACCGCTTGGGCACAAGAATGACCAAAGGCCTGTGGTCGGGCCTTGGCTCATGGACTCAAGATTTTCTTCAGTTCCATTCACAAACCAACTTGGACGGGAACCAAATCAAACTCAGTGGATAAGTTCAAGGAGGGCCTCCCTGGACACTGGATTCAGTTCTCATTCAACTCATCTTATGACCAGAATCCTGGAGAGAATGAAGTTTGGGAAGCTGAGTACCACTGTGTATGAAAATGTATGTAAATTACTTACACACTTAGAGCGAAGACTGACTCCAAGTCAAGTAACTGCATAAAATATTAAGATATAGGTCACACAAAAGGATGAGACAACAAATACTAAACATGTGGGAGGGAATGTAATATAAATGTAGCACTTTAGAAAAATCACTGTATCTTGTTTTTACTTATTGCCCAATTTTACCTTATCTTTATAATCATGTTGAAGTGCTGTCTTTTCCAAAGTTTCCTATGGTGACTCTTTTATAAGCATCATAGTAATTGCAAAGCAAAATCTATACTAGATAAGCCAAAATAATAAGCAAAGAAATAAAAGCACAGCAACACAGTGAATTACTCAGTCACAAAAGAACAGAGAGAGAGAGAGAGAGAGAGAGAGAGAGAGAGAGAGAAACAGATAGACAGGCAAATGGACAGACAGAGACAGAGAGAGAGACTTAGAAAGTAAAGCAAAAATGGCTACTTAGTTACACCTTACCACCAAAAATTACCCTCCGCAGGAATAAAAACTCTGATGAGAAGATGTGGAGTGATTAAATGGATGTAAGCACCCAGCTCCACATTGCTCATGAGGATCTCATTTCACTCCTGAGGACACGGGCTCCCACCGAGACCATTTTGTAACCCTGGTTCAATCATATACAAACTGACAACAAAAGTGCCACCTAATACTTGATACTACTGTTGTGCGGATTAAATAAATTCATATGTGCAGAGTAAGTGGTAACAAAAAGCTTTCTGAAAAGGCTATTAATAGTTCACTGCATCTTCACCACCATCTTTATTCATATTTTATATTCAAAGAAAATATATGCACAGATCTATTTATTTTAACTGTGTGTGTGTGTGTGTGTGTGTGTGTGTGTGTGTGTGTTGCCAGAGATCGAACTCAGGACATCGTGCTTATGAGGGAGGGGTGGGAGTGGTGTCATTGAGCTAAATCTCCAGTCCATAAAACTTTGTTAATGGTTTTATAAAAATGAGAAGTCAAGGTTGTCACCAGTAAACTCAGTGTGAGCTTTTGGAGACATGGGAGCTTCACACCTGACATTGGGCAGAGCACTGACAGGCCTGAAAGTCCCATCAGGGTCACACTGCTGATGTCAAACTGGACGCCACCATTCTACTCACTGGACAATCTTTGCCAAAGTGGGTAGCCCTGGCTTCTGTGTCTCAGCAGGAGGAGAGAGGCAGAGTCTAGGACACAAAACACTTGAAGGGATCTTTCTGGGGACACAGTCAGAGGTTGGAGGTGATTAAATGTGTGATCAGTGATCAGCAGGCAGTGTCACCGGGTGAAGACTCTCGAGTTGTCTCTGGAGACAGCCATCAAGACAGAGATGGACACAAACCTCGCGTCTCGCTCCACCCTGAAACACCAATGACAGTCATAGGCGCCTAGATCCGGAAATAGGAAATTTCATCTTCACAGATTCCAGCCAACAGAATTCAGGTCCTCAAGTGCTGACCTTCCCCTCAGCACCTCTCTCCCTTCATGCACCTGCCAGGTGCTCATCAGCAGCTAAGCATGACAGACAGACCACTTTCCCCTAATACAGAGCGAGATTCCCTTCTTATGAAGCAAACATTGTGTAGAGAAGATAAGTCACGGGAGGGAATTTGCCACTTGTAATCAGTACACAAAATAAAACTGGGGAAGAAAGCAGAAGCATATAGAAATAACAGAAGTAAAAACTGCTTTCATGACCCCACACTAACCATGGCTTCTTACAATGAGCTACAGTTCTCTGAGAAGTGAAGCGTCATCTCCTGTCCATTCTGCCATAAATCACATGGACAGATGTGTGTCTTAGTCACGCGTCACGGCCGATCAGCACCATCCAGGCTCCTGGGGCACAGGCAGAGGGTTCCATTTTTAAGGTAGTACTGAAATTTTGGTGTTTCAGCAGATGAAAATAGTATTGTTGATTTTTTCTTTGTTACAGCTCATCTAAACAATACAAATGTTTGTCAAATATTCTGATTTAAAATGTTGCTAAAATTGAGTTTAAGTCTGTTTATTATTTTCCAAAGAGTAGCATATTTTAGTTTCTAAATATGGTTTAAAGTAAAACGCTTTAAAGTTTTTAACTGTGTATATTGCCTTCTCAAGCTATTTAAGTGAACGGTAAATCCTTACAATGTCAAAATGTGTAAATAACTAAAATTATCTGGAGAACCAGTGTTTGCCACTACGAGAGCTGAGCCAAAACAGACTCCTGGCACTAGGGCTCTCAATTCTTCAAATGGCGGAGAGTACGAAGAACAAATATTATTGATCCACAGCAGCGTGACTCAGGTGACTAGAAGAGATCCACAGGGCATCTACGGGACAGTGCTGACCAGGCCGGGTCTCCAGTCAGGCCTCACCCATTAGTGGAAGTTAGAGCTAGAAGAGATTAGCATGAGATTTCTCAATATTTCTACGAGAAGGAGCTTGGATTTGACATTGGTCATGGGTATAAAGTTGATGCTGAATTTGCTTCGGAATTTAAACTCTTGTAGTTGTCTGCCAGCTCCAACAGGGGAACAAAAAGAAGACTGTTATGGAGCAAAAAAGAAAGGAACATATGGTTGAAACACAGCAAATGCTGATTTTGGCTAACAGATGAATAGTAAAAGGGTGATTGTGTGCACACTGGAAATCACATTGCACCAAATCAGATTTCAAAATACCCAAATGCAGAGATTTTTTATGTTTAAAAAGTTCAAAATAATTTGGGATTAACTTTTAAGAAGAAACTGAAGGTTATAACATTTGTAATATTAAATTAGTCTCTATTCTTTACATAAAAATATGCCTAGCTCAATATACTATAAACCATAAGTTAAAAATTATGAAAAATTTACCACTGATTTGATTTTATGTGTATTAATTAAAAAATCTAATTTTCCAGCAACTAACCCATTTTTATTGATTGAGAAAGTGTGTAAGAATGTGTATTGTGGGAGAAAGCACAAATTCAGTGAACAGCAGTGATCTCTTTCCTCAAAGAACTTGTCTTTGAGAAGAAAGGAAAAAGGGTGTCTTGTGTAATAAATAGCAAGAAAACAAGCATTATCACTAAGATAATAAAAGCTGTATCTTCAATAATTTATGTTTCCAATTGCATTTGCAATACGCCTACAGTCTTATACCAAAGGAAAATGCGTATGTATGTATGTACATACGTGTATATGTGTGTATCTATCTAGCAAAAATTTTAGTTTGTGTTGATTATGCAGCAGAAAACATTCTAAACTTTGCAGTAAAATCCTTGCCTTTGTGACACATGTCGAATGGAGAGGAGGTGGATAATAAATTTATTAAAAATCCATGATGTTAAAAACAAGTCCAGACTTGGGCAAAGGGGATCGAACGGTGGGAGCTGCTGTTTCAGGGTAGTGAGGGGCCCCAGCACTGCAGAGAGCTGCGCTGCGGAAGAGGGGGATGCTGGTGGAGAGGGCAGAGAAGAGAGAGCGGCTCTGGAAACCTTGGGACCCGGAAGGAGAGTGGGCCCCAGCCTGGGAGCCCCGCAAGTAAATGGAAGGCCTGGATCTCGGAGGGATATGATCCGGGTAGTTTCGCTTAATTCTTATTTTATAAACACTTACTTAAAGTCCAAAATGAAAACATTCCAGTTGTAGTGATGTGGTGATTTGACACACGTGTGCATTGTGTGAGGACGACCCTGGCCAAATTAACCTCGCAATGCAGCCGTGTGTCCCCAGAACTCCGTCATCTTCTCAGGGAGAGAGCGGCTCTGACCCGCTCTTCCCTGTGCTCCGGCTCCCCACCCCCCGTCACACTGTCCTGCTGATTCGGCCGTGCGGTGTGACTCTATACAGTCCTGCGTGAGGTCGGGCGGGCTGTTTTCTCTGTTTGGCTTATGTCATTCGCAAAACATCTTCAGATTCCTTCTTGTTATCAAAAATGGCAGTTTCTCTGTTAAAGCCAAGCCTGCACCGAGATCTGGCCGCTTACGACCTGAGGGCGGGTGGACCGGTGACCGAGCTGCGTGCAGCCCCAGGGACGGCCGCGTCAGCAGCCACAGTGCTTCGAAGCGAAGGCGGAGGCTGCCTGCAAAGGGAACTCAGCGCTGTTGGCTTGGCAAAGCCTGCACCTAATTGTACATTGGCCATTTCAATAACACAAGACAAAATCATTATGAATTAATGCATAACAATATTTTTAAAAATTATGTATATTTCTGACTTATTTCAGCATTGAAATATATAGACAAAAAACACAAGAAAACTAGTTTTATGGTATAATTATTGGAAAAGTATTAAATATTCTACTTTTAGGTAGAATGTAGAATGTAATTCTGTAAATGTAATGTAATTACAAACGTAATTCTGTAAATGTAATGTAATTACAAATGTAATTTTGTAAATGTTTTTAGAGGAAAAGAATCATTTGAAAAATTAATAAAATTACGCAACAGGACTTACTGGCATGCCATGGACTTGATATCCTTGTCCTCCTGGACTCTCCACTGCATCTGCAGCTGCATTACCAGAGCATCAGAGTTGCCTCTCAGGGCCTCTGGCCTGCCTGCCTAGCCTTCCTTGGATATCTGAATGGAATCCTTCCTGATTTCAAGACTCTTGCCTTGCGCGTGCCAGTGAAACCTGCATAACACGGACAACTCCAAGATCTGCTGCCAGCTCAGGCAACAGCTGGGCCTCCTCAGATCATGGCTGCAGCAGCCTCTAAGAGCCCGATCAGCTAAGCACACGGAATTGAAGCCTAGGAAGTCTTTGTTGGGCAGATTTCTCAGGGAGTCCTTTCGCCAAGAAATGGTTTAACTTTTGCCTCCTGAGCCCATGATGGGTGAGTTCTTACTGATTCCTTGGAAGGCCTCCTGTGTATTCCTCTTCTCCTGGTTCCATATCCTTGCTTTCTCTTTACCGTCCGCATATCTTCAGTGACCAAGTCTCCCTTCACTCCAAAACCATGTAGCTATTTTCAGATCAAACATTAACTTTTTAAAATACTTTTACGGTGCTTTTTTAGTCCTGCTTTTCACTATAAATGTGATAGAAAGCAGTCTGCAGAGTCTATGCCAGAGTCTGAAATTTAGACTGCCTTGATATTTCTTTTGACAGATCAGATATTGCACTGCACTTCAACACAGCCTCTGGCAAGTTACTGGGATATGGGAAAATTGTTTTTCAAGAACATAACACCTAAAACCGCTAGTCCAATTGCCAATACAGTCATTATCTCAAAAAAAACGTTCTGAGCCTGGCCTTTGCTGTCCACACTCCTGCCATCATTCTAGTCTTCTCAGCTCTAACCAGCATCACCCATCAGTCCTGGGTTCCAGCTATGCAAGTGTTCTCCAGCCCACTTTTCCAAAATTTTCTGGCAAACCATTTCCAAGTCTTCTGAATCACATAGACAGTTACAGTTCAGGCAACAACCCCTCTAATGTGATACCAATTTTTGGATTAGTCCACCAGCTTTCCTGCTGCTAATACCAAATACTAGACACTCACAAAATAAGGAAGAAAATGGCCTATTTGGCTCAGGATATCGGTGGATTGAATTCAATTATCGTCACCTGGCTCCTAGGCAGAAAGATCCTGACAGAAAGAGCTGGCAAAGCAAAGGTGCCGGTCATGGCAGCTTGGAAGAAGCACAGGAACAGCAGTGGAAGGACCAGCATAGCATTTCAGGCCAGGGACGAGTGTAGTCTCTCAGGTCATCGCTCCATGACCCGCCCACACACAACCAGGAATTGCTTCAGTAATCCCCTGTGAAGCTCATGGGCCAATCAGTTTCACAGTCACTCTTAGCCATTATACAATTCTAAAAAGTGGGACTTGAAAAATATATAGGTCTATCAAACCTTTCATTTATATCTGTTTCATTTTAAAATTCCATTTTCTGAAAATGTATATTAAACACTTTATCGTGGGAATGGAAATAGTGCCAGAAGCTTATGTATAATATTATACATTTTTTTAAAAAAATCATATATACTCTGTAATGTGTGAAATCTACTAATCAGTTACTCTCCACTCTAAGCAAGATGGAAAATATTTCACAAGATCTTTCAAAACAAAATCTCTAATGTATAATAACTAAATTCAAAGTCGTTAAGTAACTTCAGGAGAAGTTAAGAAGCAAATAGTTTTCACTGCAATAGTCAGGGAACACCATGTGAAACTAGAAAAAAGAACGAATATTGGGAGGGAGAGATGGAGAAAGGGAAGGAGGCAGGTAAAAGAAGAAGAAAGCATGGAGGCTGTGGTATCTGTCAGGGTATAATTTGGATCTTTCAGAGTCAAGGCAGTTTCAAAGAGCATATGAAACTGCTAACAGAGAAACCATGAGCAGATATACAAATATTTTCACTTTAAAAAAATTATTACAATGATTCCACATGAAAGACCTTTGACCAGGCTTGTGGGGCTCCCTGGAGCCCCAGCCACCAGTCCTGAGGTCCATCAGGAGGTGGCAAGTAGAGGGAGAGCTGTACAATGGAGCCGAGACCTTTGTCAGAGAGAGGGCCAGGGGCACAGTGCAGGGATGCCAGGCTCAGCCTCCAGTGCAACAAAACACAAATCAACTAAAAGAAACAATAAATTCACAAAGAAGAGATCTTCGGGAAACACACGAAATTTCTCTTTGTACACAATAATGCTTATGTGATTGTAATTTTTCAGAGCGTCATTGTTTTGAACTAGTGCCAGGTTTGTACGCTTCACCACTCCTAGCTCATGCGAGGAATGTGGCATTTGAGCACGAATCTGAGGCCCCAGCATGCATGTGGAGCAGGCTGGACTTTGGGCAAGCAGCAGTCCCAGAACAGTCTTGAGATGAACGGACAGATCTCAAGACTCTTTACCTTTTCCCTGGGACTGTTAGCTTGAGATGAAATTTGAACTAGGATTAATGGTAAAAATGCAATAACTGCATGCATTTCCCACAAAACAAACAGACCTAAAGGTCATCGGACAACATTTCCTAATGTGGGGGGGGATGGTAGTTGACAGATTATAATTTGGGGTTTGTGAATTAAATGTCTTTATTTGTCCATTTATTTTAAAATAGTGTGTTTTTATTGGGTTACATGGAATCCCCTTTGTACATACATATGCATACATTTCATTTTTAAAGAAATGAGAGAGCAGTTATAACTTTCAGAATATTAACAAGAGAACCAGGAATGTGTCAAATATAAAGAAGTAGAAGTCAAGAGGCCCGTTATTTTTAATAGCAGCATGTGTGGAAACATATTTTAATGTGTTCATCTTTGCATTTAAAAAAAATCTCATTTTCTGCATCGCAAGAGAATTTGGTATCATGAGTAAAGTTTAATTAGCCCTGTAACACCATGTCCTAAAGAAATTTCTAGCCTAAAATCAATGTATATCTAATGGAAGAAAGAAAGAGGGAGAGACAAAAACAGGAAAGGACAGAGGAAAGAGGGACAGAAAAGCAATAAGTAATTAACCATTTTTCAGGTTAAAAAACTTTAAATAGGGAAAGGAACACACATACACGCATATACACATACACATGCCCACAGACACATAGACACACAGACACCCACGCATACACATACACACGGACACACAGATACAGAGACACACACACACATACACATGCCCATGGACACACAGACACATAGACACACACACACAGACACACACACATTACAACAGAACCGAGACCCAGAGGCACTGTGTAGAGCCGAGGGATTCACTCTACTTCAGTCTCACAAGTGATTTTTCCTGGAGGTCATTTTTAACCTGGAATTCTAATAATAGATTAGAGTGTATTAGGCAAGCAGAAATATAACGGAAGTGCCTAAAAGAAATCAACCAGGCACAGCAGCAGGAGAACTATGAGTTACGCTGGGTTCTGTGCATCAAAATATACATTATATGAAACAAGTAGGTAAAACTTTCCTTTTCAGAAAAACATTGTTATGACAAGAGGCGAGGTGCTGGGTTCGGAGGAGAGGGGTGGATCTGGCAGAGTGCTGGGAAGACAGGCTGCAGTCAGGCCGGGGGGCAGTCCAAGGGGAAGCAGTGCGATCAGAAGCAGGAAAGAGCCCGCGCTTTTGCACCCTAAACTCCTAAAGAACTGTTATTCTCTATTGTCTAATCGAACATAATTCAAATCAATATTATGTGGCACATTTTAGTAAAAAATAAGAGTAGACACAGTTATGATTACAAAATTTCAGCTACTTGTATGTGGTATCTGTGTCTTCACATAGGGTTTTGTGGCTCTGAAACAAATGACTGTTCCATACTGCAAGAACATTATTTACTGAGAATCACAGGGCTTGTTTCTTATGTTTGAATAGAGGTCCACCATGCGTCATGGGCCAATCATGATCAATATCACATGCCTCACTTTCTTATCTACTGACCAGATATAAAGGCATCATTGGAAAATACAGATGTTTCTAAGATATGAACATAAGAGTGCAAAGTAGTTAGAAAGTAAGCAAGAAAAAAGCAAAAGCATTTACATTTATTTTCTTTTAAAGCATCACTGGTTAATGTGAAGCAGGTCTAAACAGGAGAAATTCTCTGTGACTATATAAATATTAGGCTTATTTTTGGTTAGTGTACTAAAATATACTTAAGTAGGAGCTCAAAATGAGTCTTACAAAATCCTCTATAATGCTAATATGATTTCTATTACACTCATAAATATTGTACAGCACAGTTCAGAGATACAGATGCTGATGGTTTCTTACTTATCTCCAAGACAGAGAATGAGCCATAGTGACATGATAAGGCTTGCACCCGAGAAGCAGGCAGTCTGACATGAACACTCCAGAGAAGGCTTGGAAACGAACGAAAATGGTGTCCACCCAAATACCATGCACTTTTGAGAAAGAAGATCTCATTTTCAGAGAATATCTAGTTAGGTGGACATGGTAAGTAAGTATTTTGAAAATATGAGGGACAGAGACCATGAGGAAGTAAAGTGAAAAGAAGTATGTGCTACCCCATTTTATCCTTGAAGGAATATGAAGCAATTTAATTTTCCGTTGCCACCCAGTGAGCCACCTGCCGTTCACTACACCGCTGATGTTCGTCCTCTCACTGTAGTGGCATCATAATTCTCTTCGGAACTCTTCAATGACTCAGTGTGTTTGAAATTTACAGAGATTTGTAAAAATGCACAGCTCTCCATGATGCTCACGCTAACTATAGCAATCCTTCCTTTATTCCATGAGATAAGAATGGTTTCAATTTTACTAAGTCAAGGAGGATGGAGGCATTCTGAAAAGCTCCTGCCCGCCTCTGCGACTTTGATATCCATATCTGAGCGTAGTGAGCAGGAGTATCACAGACATAAACCACCGACGGCATGCGTGGGAAGTGGGCAGAGTCCTACACTGTTGGACTGAGCAGATCAAAGTCGATATTTCAGGTTTTATGTTCGAGTGCCATGACCTCTGTGGAAATATATAGAATAGAGTTTCAGCTAGTCAGTATCTGTGACAGATACAGTTTTCTTTTCTTTTTTTAACTATTGATTGCTTTTCTGGGTAATCTCCAAATCCCACTTTCTAGTCATTCAATTTGGAGCTCAAAAAGACTTCAGAAACTTTATGGTATGAAAAAGAATGGAAGTATCTAGGATGATTAAGAAATTTACCAGGGGTATTTGGAAGAAGCCATTGGCTTCTCTCCAGTGGTCTTTTAGCTTGAAATCAAGGCTTAATATTTTATGGCCACAGCCTTCTACCTTAGATAAAGTCTGCTGAGTGTCTGCTTCTAATACCAGCCCACAGTTTTACAATAAAGTTTGAAATGAGAGATTCTGATGACTCTAGTTACATGCAGTGTTTTAAATTCACTTAAATTTGAAGTTCAATTTTCATGGCCTCTTACCTACTGTTCATTGAACTTGTTCTTTATTACTATAGTTTGTTGTTTTATATGCTTCTAAATAATCATTGTTCATTATATCAGGAGATCAGATTTCCAAGTATGGTTTGATGTCAGTGTGTGTGTGCAGGACATCCACAGGTGCCTGGAGGGACAAAAGGAAAAGAAGGAGACCAGCCAAGGTTAAAGTTTCACAGATCCAGATGTTGCTGCTGCTGGCGTTTGGGAAAAAAATAGAGCTTGGCATTTCAGCATCCCAGCTGGCAAGTAATAAGAGAGAATGCAGTGCATTTGTGTGTGTGCACGTGTGTGTGTGTATGTGTGTGTGCACATGTGTGCATGCTCCTTCAGCAGTAGGGAGAGGAGGACTGGGAGGAAGGAAAGTCCAATCTGCTTATATAAGATAGAATCGCGGGTGAGACCCTGTTCAACCCCACTGAAAATGAGATATTTCCTTATTAATGTTCTGGCACGTTTAGGAAAACATAATTTTACAACTAAATACATAGAACTAAAAAAAAAGTTTTAACTTCTATCAGTATTCTGACTTCGGTCAGTTGCATTTTTGTTTACTTGCAAAATCATAGTGAGCATGCTTCCTACGGCAAGCCTGTTTGCTTCCTTCATTAAGTCATTTTACCACTCCTCAGGCAGAGGGGCCTCTTAGAATAAGTTCACATGCAGCCCCAGAGATGCACAGGTCACTGAACCATGCAGTATCTTAATAGCAGAAGGCTCCCAGCAGATGTTCCTATCAGGATATTACAAATAAACCCCAAATTCTAAGTCCCAGTGCTTCACTTCCAGAAAGAAATGACATCACTGACATCATATCTGCTTCACGGTGATATGTGAGCTATGTAATTGTAAATTCAGTTTATTATTCATGGCAATATAATCTACCTTCTACTTCCCATAGCACTCAGCATTAGATGTGGTGTCAGTGGGAAGTGATGGTCTTGGAATCTGGAATGTTGTGAAGACTAGTCTCTAAGAATCTAAAGTTTTAGATTAGACAAATTATTAATTCTAAACTTGAATATAAGGATATTAGGTTCCAGGCCAAACTGCAAGTTTTCATTGAGAGTGAAAACAAAATTAATAAGAGAAATTAAAGCTGCTCTAATATAAAGAAACAAGTCTTTGAAGATTTTTTGAAGGGTGGAAAACTTTAAACAAATGTAGCATTTACATATAGCTCTGATGAAATTCATTCAAGGCACTGTTAAGTGGAAACATATGTGCCTATGTCTGTATATATATCGCTATAAACATATATGAATATATATTAACATATATAAATTTCTGCTTCATAGAAAGGAGAAATAAATACTTAATCACTTTGACTTATTTCCACTAGTAAATTTTTATGGTTCTTGAACATATTTAAACACTGAGTAGCTTTATTAAGTTGGCTATATTCCTCTATAGTGGTATCTTAGATCACCACCTTGGTTGTTTTCACAGTTCTGGGTTAGGCGGCCGCCTTTGTGCCCTGTGGGGGAGATGGCCAAAATCCTGCTCACCACTTGGCTCAGAGTTCACGAATGGAAGCCAAACTGTGATGAATGCTATTGCCTACAAACTGAAGTGTCTGAAAACAGAGGTGTCTGTGAACTGAGGTGTTACTGTAGATTAGTTTTGAGCAATGCTCTACTCACTACCAGCACATTATCAGGGTAATTGCCTAATATTTTAGGCTTATGATCCATGCCATTACTTAAAATAAGATAAATAACACAAGCTTATTGTTTTTGGAAAGCATGATTTAAGCTAATATTAAGCAGTCCTCTAGTTATCTCCATTAATCCTTCTTTTGTGACAGAAATCTGTCTCTGATATAATAATTCTTATCAAAAGCAAAAATAGTAACTTTAACTTGGCAATTTAGAAATAGTATCTAAAATTATGATCTTCAAAAGGTCTCATTGGAAGCAATTATCAAGATCGGGATGACAAAAGCATTAGAGATAGTTCCTGATCCTCCAGAAGATCTTCTGGTCTTGTTCTTCACCAGATGGGCAAGATTTGCCAACACTGATAACAAACCCACTATTGGTTAAAAGTCTGAACACTTTAACTGTATAATGAAAATACTTAAAATTTTGTAGTCTTTGATTTTTTTTTCCAGAGACTCTGTCTTTGAACTCACTATGATCTTTACTTATATCATTCTCATAATTCTTGCTGAAGAAATTAAACAAACATCACTATGATGATTGAAATTACTTATTCCTAATTAATAGGAAGTTTCAAAGGATGCTCACCTATTATTACAAAATTTCAAACTACTCCTGCTTGCCAGAGAAAATTTTTAAAAAAGACTTTAAAGATAAATAAAAATGTATTTCCAAGACCAGAAAGTTAGAATATAATCTGACAAATATGTTAATTTTAAAATGTCTTAGAGTGAGACAAAATCTAAAGGTGGAATGCTTAGGGGTGGTGATAGCTTCTCTTTTTCGTTTCTAGTTCGTGAGCTTTTTCCAAGACATGTGCCTTAGCCACAGACTAAGTGTCTGTTATTACTTGAATTGCTTTAAACATTGGTGCAACCAGGAAGTTACTTTAAAACCCAAAGGACAGTGATCTTTAAACCTCCTATGCTATGTTTTGTCTGATGGCTAGAAAGTTAAACTTAATGTACTAAAAAGAAGATAGAAAACCATTGGATTCTGGATTGTGTGGTCTCCCGCACTTCACAGGTCCCGGAACACATCTACGACCACTGGTTACTCTGAACATAATAAACATCGTTTTCTTGAAAATGACCGACTGCCAAAAAATATTCTGTTATGTAAGGACTAACCCTAAATCACTGATCTTCTAAAATATGTGTATATGATTCCAAACTTTAGACTCAATCATTTAAAGAGTAATTGTTTTGGAATGAAGACTAATTTCTTATATATTAACTAGTCTATTAATTTAATTTTAACAAAATAATTAGTACATTTTATGTGATAAATATTATAGTATAAAATTAAAATTTTTGTACAATTATTTCAAGAAAAAGTCTACTTTTCAAATGATATGAGGTTTTATAGGTGAGAAAATTTTCCATAAAACTTGTATACTTAGAATTAATAATGAATAATAGAATACAAATAAAGTCATGTAAGTGCGACTATTAGTCCTGATGTGTCCACTTCACTGGGTTGAGAAATGCCCAGTGGATCGATAAAGCATGTTCCTTAGTGTCCAGCCCCGGAACACTGCCCTAGGCTGGTATCTCTCCAGCAGTTCTAAGTGATACAAGGTACAAGATGAGTAAACTATAATGAGTCACTTAAATTAAGATAGTAAATTTATCTAGACTTGTGCTGAGAACCTTTCTAAAGTAAGTTAGCAGTTTCTAATATTTGACATATATTTCCATGAATATATCCAAAGATTACCATAATGGTAAACTCACTGTAAAAACTTCTGTTATTTGAAATAATTTGTACCTACTTTACAGTTTGATGATGGAGAACAATTATCTAACTCACTAGGATTTCCTAGTATTTTTTTCTCTGATCCCACTATTTATTATGAATGATATTTCCTCGTGGAATCTTGAATAATAGTCATACAAAAGAGATGCAATCACACATGTACATACACTGGTATGTTGATGACTCTACCCCGCTTTCAGACTACACGAGTTTCATGTTTTTATTTCTCATATCTTTTGTGTGCATCACATTGTGACTATAACATTATCATCACATCACGATTATAAAATTTTGTTACTGATTAAAACATTCTCATACTGACATATGTATCATAGATAAGAAGGTACTAATTTGCTATCTGAACTTAGCAATCATGTCACTGCTGTGCACGTTAGAGCTGCCCAGCTTGTCTGTCAATCTTACTGTGTACACCCAGGACCTTAGTCCTTGTTAGAAAGCACAGATTATGTCACTCACAGTTTCTCTTTGGAATTTAGTTGCAATTCTGTGTAACCACAGACATTTTTGGCCCGTGGAGATACAGATTTAAGCAGAGACATTATAGTTGGGACCAACAATATGCGTACGATCCTGACAAATGAATGCACTAATCATAGTCTTTATTAAGTCATACTGAATTCCAGACATGGTCTAATGCAGCAGAAATGAAAGTGCAATGTAGATCATATACTATGTTTTAAGTGTCCTTATCAGTCACATTAAAAAATAAACAGTTTAAAAGGTGGAATTAATTGTAATAATATATTAATCTTACCCAATGTAAAATATTAACTCCGTCTATTATAATATAAAAATTACTGGAATTGTTTATAGTCTTTATTCTTATAAAGTCTTCAAACTGAACATAGCACAAGTTAACACAGTTCAAGCACCGGATGGCTGCACATGGCTACTGGCTCTGGCAAGGCGAAGCCCGGACCTGCAGGTACCTAAAATCTGCGTTTCGAAATATCAAGTGTCTTCCTGCTCGTTACCATATTTAGAGGAATAGAAGCAGGCAACTGTCACATTTAAATATCTCAATGACTGTAGAAACAAATCCTATATAAGTGCAATTAAGGGGAAACTTTTCAAAACAGAGAGGGTAATTAAGTAGAAAATGTGTGGTTAAATCCACACAAAAATGTTGGACAGAACGATCCTTTCCCTAACAGAAGAACACCAAACATGAAAGGAGACTGGACGGGTGGAAACTAAGCATCGCCCCAAATTACCATATTTACTGAATAGAAGGCCAGTTTGGCTCAGGAAAACTTCTTCTTTCTTCCTTCAAGAGAGGATGGCCACACGCCAAAAGATACAGGCCTAAAATAGAACATATACCATTGGTAACCATGGTAACGAGTCGATGGAGCTAAAAACGCTGGTCCTGGGTGAGCAGATGTTCAGTCAAAGCAAGAATGGAAACATGAACTGCAATTCACAGCCTCCATTTTCTCTCCACACAGAAGGACAGTGTTCTGGGACCTGTGGGAGACACGTACTGGAGGAGAGGAGCCTCGGTCCGAGACGCCACGTCACGGCGCTGACACAGACCTGAGCCACCGGGGCAAGGCACCGGTGAGAACCGCGCACTCCACGTGGAGGAAGGGCCCCAAGAGCTCCCATCCTGTATCAGCACACACACACAACGTTTACCTTACTAAGTAAACAAATACGTCTTGTCAGTCTGTCCATGTCACAGCCTAGAAAAACTAAGTGCCCCCTGAGCAGCCTTCAGGAAGGCTGAGCTAAATAGCTTTTCCAGGAATTGAGTAGCTGTTTTCCATACCATGCCAGCTTTGCTAGACTTCAACTGTCTTTGCTTCACCATTAGTTTGCCACTCTGGTTAGGACTGAGGGGATATAGGAACTACCAAGCGTGGGATCTCGGGCCAGCAATTGAGTGGAGAAAGATGATTTTAACCTCTGAAGATGTAAGTTTCTTAGTCAAAGGGATAGAACATGCCACTTCAAACATGCCTGTGTTGATTCACACAAAGAAACCCTAAGTGTCTGTGATGCAGTAGCATTATTGCATTTTAGTTATTTTTACTGATACCAAATTTACTAAGTCATTTATACTACAGGCCAATAAATTCTAAAGTAGCTGGCAGCAGAAAAAATAATAGTTTATCTTGGTGTGTTCTTGTATTGTTGTTGATGCACTTGTGTGTCTACATATACAACAGAGCTCTACAGACAGGTCCACAAGTATATCCTTATTTTCCATCCCTTGAGGCAGGTGTCTTTAAACAATGAACCTATCCTCAAAGAACATAGGTACTTCTCATCTTGCTCCCCAGAAAGCTCTTCAGCTGGTCACCAGTTCCTGCCACACTGTTCATTCAGTTGGCAGAATTTCAAGGCTCTTCCAGCCATGGCAGACTGCTGAGCCCAAGGGGCAATGAGTCATTAGTGGAGGTGGGAGATCACCAAGGAGCAGCTCAGAAACCGTGTAACTTTGACGCTTCAGAGGGGTCACTGTGCTGTGGTTGTAATGAAGCCATCTTGCCCTCTTGGTTGTCAGCCACTCCTAGGTGGAAAATCCTGCTAAACGCTTGGAGCCTGGTGGTCTTGGGGGTCTGTGTCATTCTCCTCCTCCTGCTTGGTGAGGAAGGAGGGACACTTCCTTCTGGACGCATGTGGAGCCACGCACACTCTCAGAGAAAACACAGGCTGTCTAGATCTGCCGGGCAAGCCCCGTCTACCAACAGAGCTTGTCAGGGAAGAGCAGCAATCTGAGAGTGATGAGCCTCCAGGTGAGGAATAATGTGTCCCATCAAAGTCCTGTCCAAAGTTCCTACTGAGAAAAATGTAGCTGCAGCTTTAGTCACAAAGATGTTCATCCAACTGTGATATGAGATGACACTCTCATCACCATATGCAATCTATAATACATGTTTGTACTTCCAAAATTATGCAACAGCAAAAATGTTCTAAATGGCCCAGTAATGCATGGTTAATACGGTATAAGTGAGGATTACGTACTTTAATAATAAAAAGGAGAAAAAGTCATTTGTATAGCTATACAAGCACAAAGCTGGGTCCCACTTTTCAAGTTACCGCCCTTTTCAGGTTCTGCCTCTCCTGCCTGAGGTTGTGCAATCAGCACTGATCCTTACAGTCTTTGCCACCTTTAAATTTGATGAATCCGAACTCATGACTGCCAAGACTTTAAACCAATATGAGTCTTATCTCACGTGTGAGTCACTCCAGCCTTGTCTTATCTCTAATTCCAGCATTATTCCTTTGCTCGAGATGATAAATATTTGAAGATATAGGAAGTTAGGTGCAGCCTATGAGTATAAAAGAGTCCCACGTCATTTTGCGCATATGCAGAGATCCGGACTCAAAATGGCCATGTCTGTAAGACAACAGAAACCTTTAAATGTCAGTTTATCTTCACATTGTCTTGCTCAATAATGTTCACTTAACTGTAAACAGAGCTGACAGAACCCCAAAAGGAATATTCAGATGTCTAGTTTCCTAACATTCTTCAAAAGAATGGTAAAGCACTTAAGAAATATTAACTGAAATTGTTTTGATCTTTGATGGGAACAAGAGCACAGGAGGGCCAAATCCAGTTTTCAAAAATTGGAAGAAAAACATGTTTTAGGTTTTTTTCATCAGATGTGAGGTTTTACTTGAATTTGTTCTTTGTTTTTATATAGCACAGATCAGATGTCTGTGGTAGGTTCCATTCTCCAGCTTGGTATATATATCACATATATTGGATTCCTAGTAATAATTTGGTGCCAGGAATTGCTATAGACTTTTCAGGAATTAACTGCTCAGATGGCACTCCCTTGGAAAATTGCAAATCAGACTGGGCACTGACTGAACCAATATAATTGCCCTCTATTTTGTGCGGTTTGTGTGTTGAAAGACTGTGTAGTCTTGACAAAAGGAGATGATTTGGAGATTAACGGAGGCACCGGGAGGGAGCTAGGACGCTCAAGGCAAGGTCCATTAGTGACTGCTGGCCCCACTTCCCTCCTGTCTAATGGCCTCCATACCCCCGCATGTTATTACTGCTCTGAAGAAGGTATTGAACACGTGTAGTCTGTGTATCTGCCTTCACGGATCCTTTCAATAGTTCGGCTCAAGGCAGCTGCACTTGAGACTTAAGGGTTTGCAGCTGTTGGAAGCTATATCAGGAACGTGAGGTTTTGGCACTGGTGTGCATAGCTCCTACTGTGTAGAAGTTTGGCAAGAACTGTGGAAAGCGTATGCGGACTTAAATGATGCTTGTAAAACTTCGCCCCATAGTTGTGGTTCTGAGCACATGAGGTCTGGAGTTGAAGAATATGAGGGTGGTTATTTTGATTGAGGCATTTGGGCCCCATTCATGCAATTACTATGAGGGTAAAATATTCTGAGACTCTCCTTAAATTTTGGTTTTTCTTTGATAAATACAGCAAAGAGAAGAATTCCAAGAACACTCCCAAATGGTGTTCTGCTTTCTCAATTTCCATAGCAATTTTCCAAGCCTTAGCATAGCCATTTCTACTTATGGAATCTTTAAAGAATGCATTAAAACACATCACACAAAGGATTAAATAAATCACTCTAGAAAGAAAATTCAGTGGGTTTTAACTTTGTCCAGGAAATATAGTTTCAAAAATTATGATGATGTATTGTAATGGGCTGTGGTAAGATCTTTTATATTTTATAAATAACATAAAATATTTATTTAATATTTTTTACAATTTTTGAAACATGAGAAAAGAATTAAAGTGAATCATTTAAATGAGTATTTAATTGAATATTTATATGAGCTAATTCTAAGCTTTTAATTCTCACTGATCTTAAGAGGAAATGTAATACAATGACTATTTCCTAGATCAATCTTTAAATAATATGTTAGAATTGATTAATAATCCGATGAGGTATTTATTCCTTGATGAGAAAAACACAGTGATTGAAGGATATTTATCAGCTCCAGTGATTTTATGTACACTCCAGGTCATCATTCAAGCCATGGAATTATATTAAGTTCAAGACAAGTTTGTCTAGAAGGATTTACAAAAATAGAAATCTGTAAGGAAGACTACAGAGCCAAGGTTACTATAATGTCACTAAATTTATAATTTCTCATAGATCTGCATCAGAACCATAATATAGATATTTCTGAAGTAAATATTTAAATTTTCTCCTGACAAATACAATATATAAAAACAAAAGAATAATTATAAAACTTCTATAAGAAATTTAGAATATAAATGATAAATTAGAATTCTTAGTTACATGTCCATGTAGAAAATAAAGTAGAATAAAATAATCTCCTGAAAACTAATCCCTGGATATACACTCTTAGAATAATTTCTTTTCTTTTCTTTCTTTCTTTCTTTCTTTCTTTCTTTCTTTATTTATTTTTTTTTTGTTTTTGTTTTTTTGTTGTTGCTGTTGTTTTTTGAGACAGGGTCTTGCATTTGTAGTTCAGGCTGGCCTTGAGCTCAGCCTCAAACTCACATCACAGCAATCCTGCTGCCTCTGCCTCCCGAGTGCTGGGATGACAGGCGTGAGCCACCACGCCCGGCACTGTGGTATGTGGTACTGATTGCTGCTAGGGTGAGTCTCCACACCCAATATAGTATGTGGTTACCGGGGTGCCAAACTCCGGCCCTTGCACTTGCAAGACAGGTGCGGGAACCACTGAGCTAAAACCCTGGCCCTCTTAGAATAATTTCATAAGCGAAGTCCCAACTTGCTTCCTGCAGACAGCAATCCCACATGATATTCCTCAGAGGAGCCGCACTCCACGTGCCTGTTGGTCCAGGCTGGTGCCACCACCACATGTCTGATCCCATAAATCACTAATTCCTACACTCAAAATGCTTCGCATCTACTATACTAGCAAAGAGTGATCTATGTTTTTCTTTTATCAGTCTTCAAAATTATTCCACGACAAGACTGAGTTTTCCATTTTTATAGAAATAATATTCAAATTAAAGCCATCAGAGATAATTTCTTCTAAAGTAAAAGTGTAAACATGAGAGTCATTTTTGCCCAGGTACTTCCTGTGCCGGGTCATGACTCTAGCTGCTCTAGACCTAGGACTCCTTCCTTTTCCTATAAACACAATCAGCCATTCACCATCTTGCTCAGCTTTTGTATGGCTGAGACGCATTATCCACATCCACTTCCTGAGGAAGTTACAGGATGCGCAGCCTGTGGTCTATGTGCTCCAAGGCAGAGCGTCATGGCAGGAGGACCTGGTGGAGTAAGATGCTTAGTTCATGGTGGCTCAGCAGCAGAGCTCGCAACAGCACTAGAGAGGAAAGGGCAGGAACAGTGACGGCACCGAAGTCCGGCCCCCATGACCACCCCACACAGACTCAGGATAAACAGTCCTGCCCACACTGCATTTTCTGGCTTCTCGCTCCAAAGCAAGCCAATTTCTACCTCTTGTTCAGCTGCTGTCTTACCATTCTCCAACATTCCTAGAATTTAAAGAAAGATTAATTTGTCATTTTCTGCCATATAAATTTTTAAAAAATTTACTCATTATGTTTGCAATTCCATCTTTGTGATTATTTAGCATCTACACTGGCACCTGCAAGGGCAACAACCTGATCTGTGAATAATTTCAATGGAGCCTGAAGAGACTGAATCAAAGCAAGTACAGTAAAGACCTTCAGATTCTGTTTTTCAGCTAAATATATTTAATATAGCCAATTCTGAGTGAAAATACCAAGAACATAATGAATATTCTTAATCAGCTGGGTACCACTCAGAGATGCACACAGCATATGATTCTCACGGGCACAGTGGGGGCACCCACGCTGTCTCCTGCACACTCGCTTCGGTGCCAAACTGAGATGGCAGCACCTTGGGAAGTCTTGCATGAATGTGTCACCAGAAGGAAAATGTCTGGACTCTGAGGCTTATGAACTTATGACCCAGATTATGCTTCTTTTGGGGGGTGGGGGTAGAGAAGGATGTAAACCATAGTTAGAATAGTGATAGCTACTGGGTGACACGCTCAGGAGTTTAAGCCTGGAACTCACTGGCAGGTCTGTAAGCAGGATGGATATAACCCAGTGGAGCTTCTAGAAGGTCGTCTGTGGAGGACCGTGTGGGGAATCCTTGACAGAGGCTTGATTGTACTGTCTACAACCACATTAAACTGCCCACCGCTGAACTGGGAACTACAGAATTTAAAGGCAGCTTGATTTATCTGGTTAGTCAGACTCAGCGCTCAGGCAATGGGCTGGGATGTACTCAGTGGTGGAGAGCCTGGCTGGGACCCAAGGACCCTAAATGCACCAGGTGACTCACGACCCCTCCCTGGCCCTCTCTCACGTCCTGATGCCGTGAGGACAGGCATGTCTACGAGGATAATCCCTCATGCAGTCATCATTCAGATGTGTACAGGACAGCCAGGCAAAGATCTCAGGAAAGTTGAGAATATAAATTACAGAAGAGGAGTACACAAGACACAGAGGGAAATTAGGGGCTGTCAACAAAATTAAGTGGTAATTGGCACAATGAGACCCTGGGTTCAATTCCTTGCCTTTCAAGCAAAACAAACAAAGAAAAACAAAAAAACAAAAACAAACAAACAAAAACTACCCAGATAAATTTTTTAGAGAAGGTAAGAAACTGACTTTATGAAAATATATTAATACTTACACAATAGGTTTGTGAGAATGTATTAGAATATTGATATTACTGACATTTTTATTCAGTCAAACAGAAATGTTTCTCAATACATTCGATACCGATCATAATACTTCCAACATCATGAACGACTGATTGGCACTTGTGGCCAGGGTGATATAATGAAAACCTGATTTGCTCCTCTGCCTTAAACAATTATAAAAAAGAATCACAGAGTAATGAACCAGTGGTCTGTGGGCAACGACAGCGGGTGACCCAGGCCCAGGTCCCTAAGAGCAGGGCATTGTCAGGGCATCCAGAGGGCAGCACTTACTGCTGGGGGCAGCCCCTGGACAGTGCTGTGGAGATAGGACCCAGGACAAGACACAGCTTCACTAGGCTCAGGACTCAGAGAGGCAGGTTCTGAACAGCCAGGGAAACCAGACACGCTGCCTAGAGCCTGGGGAAGGCCCTCTGTGCGCCTGCGGACGGTCTCTGCAGGTTACTTGCCAAGCCCTCTGCCCAGAGAGAGCCAGCAACCAAGGGAGGTCCTCAGGTTGGGGCCCAAAGCATATGGCTCCAGATTAGGGTTCCAGCGTCCCCAGGGGAAGGATTTGGGAAACAGGCCAGGTTCTCAGACTTACACAAGGTGCAGACCTTCTCCTCAAAAGACACAGTTGAAATTAATTGGCAAGATGCTCACTGGAAAGAAGCCATTTCTAAACACAAGCCCGAGTACATAAACGACTCCTATGACTCAATAACAATAAGGCTACTCTATTTACACGGGGTGAAAAATATTTGCATAGGGTTTTACAGACAAGCTCAGCGGGCAGATGAGTGCACTTCAGCAGACTAGGAGACGGCAGGGGCAGTGTGCACCGCGCGACATGCTGCTGCTGCTGCGTCCTACATGACTGGTGCCAGCAGAACTGAAATCCCAGGTGTGAATGAGGACGCAGGGTTCCCACGTGTGACTGGGGAAAATGTTAGATTGTGTGAACGGCTTGGAAAGCAGGCTGGGAGTTTCTCATGATGCTAAACACAAAACTCGCTATACAACCCAGAAACCTAAGCACTAAACATTTACCCAAAAGAAGTGGAAACATCCGTTCACAAAAATACTCACATTCACAAATTTACCGCAGGTTTACTAATAGGCAGCAGGTAAAATGAAACAAGTTACTCTCTGCTGCCGAGCTGTGCGGCACCTTGTGATCTAGCCACGCACTTGTCGCTCCGGACAGCGGAAAGTAGGGCGGCAGCAGAACCGAAGAGCTTCACACACAAGAGTGACACAAGTACTCGTAAGTAAAGAAGCCCCCGCCGAGAGAGACTGTGTGCAGCCCATTCTCATGAAGTTCTAGGAAATGTAACGCTTAGATTGCGGATTGTCTGCAGCCAGAGAAGTGGGGGAGACTGAGGGAACTTTGAGGGGGAGAGACGCACCCCACTTCACTACCATGAGAGTGGCCGGGTCGTCATGTGAGCTGTGCAAACTGACTGCTGCACACTGAAACCGGTGAGCTTGTCACATGCACACTGAGCCCCGGGCCCGCTCCTTCAGCTTCTGTGTGGGTGCCGGCAGACGGAGGCTGTCTTCATACCGCCCGAGAGCTGTGGGGACTCTGCACCGTGTGCTTAACTTGCCGATGAACATTGAACTGCTCTGAAAGGGTAAACTATATTAAAAAACAATTAGAATGTTGTTGAAACATGAATCTCGTACCAAAAATATTGATGTGACTTGCTAGAGTCTTTATAACTTATGCAATGAGATAAATGATATTTATATGGTAGAGTTTTCTATTAGGAAAATTATTTTAATGAGAATATCATAAGAAAATACTACATATTTTATAATACATATCCAAACTTCATAACAGTTTCCTCACATAGACTACAAAATACAAATTTTCTTAGTGTTAACTGGGGTCTGGCTTTCTTTTTGGGCTAAGGAAATAATTTCTAGAACAATCATTCAAAACTTCTGAAAATTTGTTTTAAGGTTTATAGCTTATTACTTTCGTCAGAGACATAAGAATCAAAACATCGGAAGTGATCTCATGGTTGTACTATTGAGGAGAAGCTGGGCCCACGTGGTCTGTGCTCCCTTATGGATTCACGGAGGAGACAGGGGTCCCGAGTGTGAGCTCAGGGTGTCAGTGAGATTCGGTGAGCAGCGCTCTGCTGAGCTGCAGGAAGGAACTGGAGGTTCCCGTCAGTGTTTTGTGTTTCATTCTGGTGGTGGGTACATGGAGTGCACTGTGCACGTGTGTGTGCTGTACTTGTGTGTATCACAAAGTCGTATCACTGGTCACAGTGCAAAAAGTAGTAGAAGTTCATAGTGTGTGTATGATATACTTTATTTTTGAAGCATTTTTTCCTGTATGGGAGCTACATGTTCTATTTCATATTTCAAATTCTTGCATTTCTCCAGCTTCTTGTTTTTCGTTTATTTTCTTTATGATTTCATGCACTGACTCTGCCTTTCATTTCTCTCTCTCTAACCCTTATCATTGTCTTTCTTTTTCTCATTTTCTAACAAGTATTTTTGAGCCTATACATTGTCTCAAGTAGGCTAGGTGCTGGGGACACAAAGGAATTGTGAAAACTGATATCCTTCTCATTGGGAGAGTAGATTTTGGAAAAAAAACAGAATATTAGTGAAAAAGAAAAGTTAAACCAAAGAATGAAAATTGTCCAGTAAAAGGCTGGAGCCCCCTTGTGAATGAGGCGCGAGGGCAGAAGAGGATCCAGGCCTGGGGGAGGAGGAGGTGGGCACCGAGCAGAGTGGACAGGAGCAGGGTGGACAGGGGCAGCGTGGACAGGGCGGCGGCTTCGCTGTGCTCACGCTCAGGCCATGTCCACAGGTCCAGCAGCACAGTTTAGAAAGAGCTTCAGGTCATGGAGACCCGCCGTCCACGAGGAAGCCCACAGCCATCTTGGCCTCTTCCAGGAAAACACACCTGGCTCTTGGGCCAGCCCTGCCCCCAGTGCTCGCACCGGCCAATAGGCTCGTCTCCCTCGGACTGGAAGGGGCGCTCTCCGCCCAGGCGAGGCTCCACGTGAGCCGGTCAGCTCAGACTGCGCGCAGTCTGTGCCCGCCTCTGAAGTCACATCCTTCTTCCGATGCTTCAAAAGCAATGGGGATGTGACTCCGTGGGAAGGCCTTGAGTTCGGTCCCCAGAAAATATGTACACTTTTAACCCAAAAATTTAGGCTCAGTCTCTTGAACTTTATAACAACTGCAAAACATAACTTCATTGAATAAGATGTTTA
Organism: Petromus typicus; assembly: GCA_004026965.1. Classification (NCBI taxonomy): domain Eukaryota; kingdom Metazoa; phylum Chordata; class Mammalia; order Rodentia; family Petromuridae; genus Petromus; species Petromus typicus. The sequence goes on along the minus strand of PVIR01000066.1, from coordinate 4,158 downwards.
TTCTACGATCAAAAGCCAACAACCTTGGTATATTTGCCCAGACTTTGTTACTGAGTCACTTCATTTTGTATTCATCCATATTTGAGGATGTGCTTACTAGTAATAAGATATATAATGCAAAGTTTTAAAGTCAAATTTGTGGGCCCAGGGTTTAGCTCAGTAGTACTGGTGCCTGCCTTGCAAGTACAAGGTGCCAGGTTCGATCCCTGGTAATCACATACAAGGATACGAGGCATAGTGACGCATGCCCACTAGCAATTAGTACCACATACACAATGCCATGTAATCCCAGCACTTGCGAGGCAGAGGCAGAATTCCTGAGTTTGAGGCTGAGTTCAGGACCACAAAGCAAGCAAGACTGCTTTTGTTTTTTGTCCCAAAAAACAAAAAAAATTTTAAAATAAAAAATAAAGTCTAAATTGTTCAATAATACAAGGTCTCTTAGACCATATTTAATGCTGAATGTTTCTCAGGAAGTGAAATTATTAGCTTAGCTGCTTAGCTGTCAACGACTAACCAAGAGTACAATTGTCTCAACAAATATTTAAGTCCATAACTACCACAGTCATGACTGTATTTTCAAGACTCGCACTTGATCGTGGTCTTTATCTCTCACTCACGGTTTCCTAGACTCTTGGTGACATCCACTTGATCTACCCTGATACTTCAGAGAGTTGTCAGTTGTGGAAAAAAAATACAAGGAAAGTAGATTGGGTATATGTTGTGATCCTTCATGAAAACCAGATGATTTGAATATAAAGTTTTTAGTATAAATTGTCCCACGAACTAAAAACACATGTATATACACCTATGAGTAGACACACACACACACACACACACACACACACACACACACACACACAGTGCCTGAAGTAGGCTGTTAGGTATCAGAAGGCTGCTCAGAAGAAACATTCCTAGAGCTGACATTTCTAAAGTCCCACATGGTCTTGACTTGACTTTGCTTCCCATCTTTCTCAACTATACTTCTGCCTTCAAAATGCTTCCTTAGAAAGAGAAAGGTTTTTATCTTGAATATGATCCATCATGACAACTTCTGTCCTCCTAGTCTGAAAAGAGCACCTTGAAAACTAAAGCATACTGTTATGATGAGCCTGGATGCTCTCTCTCCTGAGCAGAGAGCTTGGGGCCAAGAGTCAGAGCAAGCCAGGGACCAGCTCAGGCACACGGTGAGATGCAGAAGGGGTGAGGGGCGATCCTGTGTGATATGTTTTTGCATCCTAGAAAACATCTGAGACCATCTGAAAGTGAGTAGTTCAAAGTTACACATCATGCATCCATTTTCACTACAACCCAGAAAAATTACAATATAAAATTATTTCATTTTTGAAAAATTATAGGTAAGAATGCTTGTGTCAGTAAAGTCTAGCTAACTCTTAGTAACTATCTACAATTTATATATTTACATGTACCTACACATATTGTCTTTTAATATATCATAAAGATGCTTTGTACTGACTATCAGAATATACTGAAATACATAAAAAAGAAATATGGTCCTGATATAGCAAGTTTTAGCATGAGAAGCTCCATTCTGTGAAATAAGATTCCTTTGTGTATTTCCAGACACTGAGTATATTTCTGTCTACCACATATTATCCCCCTTATGTAGTAGGATAAAAAATTCAGAGGGACAGAGTATAGAGCAGCACAGGTGAATAATTACCATGTAATACCGAGAAAAAAGTGTTTCATTTTCATTGTCAGAATGGAACCAACCTACTCTGCTACTTTCAGGAACTGGAATTAAACTCTCTTTTCTGCAGTGCATTCTGGGTGAGGGGAGGAGCCTTCATAATTCGATGCTACGATGTTATGAAGTATGGGACTTTTGCAGCACAGTTGCCCAGAGTTTTGAGGTTCACATTGACTGCGGATTTTGTCTTCTTCTCATACCACATGCTAAATCATAAACATGGAAATAACTTCATTAAATCGTATTTTTCTTCTTTCACGTTCAGTTACCTATTGAGACCATATGCCACCTCTATACCCTCAGCTTCTTCTGGAGCCATTCGCCACAAGCTGAATGCACCCAAGGGAGAGATAAAAGCGTCACTGTGTTTTAACTGAAAAGAATGCTATCAAAGAAAATGTTACTGTTTAAAAATTAAAGCAGAATTTATAATAATGTAACAGAAAACCCACAGACTTCTTAGGCATCCCCCTGTACACAAAGACTGCCTTGGTGATATACCCACCCTAGGAGGTCTACCTTGTTCTTCAGTTTTTCTACCCAGCCAAGAAAATTCAGAGCAAAATTTGTGTTCAACTCAACTAACAATAGTTCTCGAAGCAGTATGGTGGGTTTGTACTTCTTATAACAGGCATGCCATGCCATTTCTCATTATATAAGAATGTTATAGCATCAAAAATAACTGTCACTAATAATTTTTAGAGTGTATATATGTGGACCATTCCATGTAATTTTCACTTTTCCTTTCATTTCTTTTCCTACATTCCTCTCTGCATAGTTTCTTTTCAGAGATTATGGAGTATATCTATACATATATGCATATGTGTACATGTGTGTCTACATATAGGTAAATGAAGTCTTAATTAGGCTGTATCATATGTACGAGCAGTTCTATCCTGGCAAGAACTAATGGACATAAAACAATACTACTGGAACTATTTTACTTTCAAGAAGGGGAAGATAAAGGCACTGTTTCAATTTTATTTAATGCTAACAAAAATGAATAAATGGATCCTGGCCCTCTTACATGTGATGCTCCCCATGGACCACATTTCTAATTTTGTGTGTGTGAATGTATGTACCTGAGGAGCAGAAAATAAATGTAGAGGTGGTGTATGGTAGGAAAATGAAAGAGACTTTAAAACAACCTATAATTACTAAATTCAGCTCATTTCTCCAAAATAATAGGAAAGTATTATTCTTTAGATCAAAACAAATTTTATTTTCTCAACAAAGTCATGAAATAAGCTTCTCTCTCACACTTCATGATGAAATGCTGTACAACATCTGCATCCCAGACTTGATGACTAGACAAGAACCCGGACCATTTCCAGCCAGACTCTCAGGGAAATTGAGTACACAGAGTGGAATTCTCCACAGCAGAATGTCCATAATAGGAGAGCAGGAACTGATTTAGTGTTTCACAAGCTTATTATACAAAAATAAAGCCGCTTTGAAGTCCTGGGCTCTGCTTAATTTCTTAGCCCTTACGTAGGACGCTGGGATTTTGCACTTGATCACCTGAAAATGTGACCTCTATCCAATTACAGCTGTACCCCTCCTCCACCAAGATGCTCGTTCTCTTTTCTCTGCCTTGGGCTGAAAGTGAGAAAAGATGTCCTCCACCGAGATTATTTACTATCACCATATTTTTAGATTTAACTATAAGAATATTTCAAAAACATAATCCAGACACTCAACAGATCTTTCACTCACACAGGAAGCGTACAAATAGACTGCTTATTAACGTCACAGCTAAACAGAGAATAGCAGCATCTCCAGCTCAAAATTCAAACAGCTAAAACTGAAAAGGGATAATACCCCTATCTGGATAATAAGAACCTACATATTTTCTAAAAAACCTTAACATTCAATATCAACAACTAATCTTTACATTATTAAAAGTAACTTGTCATCATTGGCTTTTTAGGAAAGCTCCATATCATATTGTCTCTACTTAGACAAATTTCTGCTTGCTGAGTCTAGATATCAAAAGTAGAGAGAAAAATGAAGAAAATTAAATTTTTAGACAAAGTATCAGGAAGAAAAGACCAGTGTGTAAATATGTAAGCATATGATTTCTCAATGTACATTTGCTGACAATAAGGAGGTGAGTGACAGATCTGGCTGATGTAATGTGTCCATGGTCTTCCCAGCTCTGTAAATGGAAACAGTCTAGCGTGAAATTAAAAAGTTTTCAGTAAAGTCTCCAGAAACTGTCTTTTTTTTTTTTTTTTTTTTTAGGTTTTTGAGACAGGGTCTCGCTTTGTGGTTCAGGCTGGCCCTGAGCTCAGCCTCAAACTCACATCACAGTCCTCCTGCCTCTGCCTCCCGAGTGCTGGGATTACAGGCGTGAGCCACCACGCCCGGCACTGTGGTATGTGGTACTGGTTGCTGCTGGGTGTGGGTCTCCACACCCAGTATGGTATGTGGTTACCGGGGAA
>PVIR01000065.1:195816-317202 GCA_004026965.1 Petromus typicus | reverse complement strand
CCATTATCTGTGTGAATAGCTTTTTGATGTCTTTAGCATTGTCTCCTGCTTCCTCAGTGACTCCAATCAATCTTATGTTATTCTTCTTTGAATCATCTAGGAGCTGTTGGATTGACTTTTCATTATCACTTGCTTTTTTCCATAGATTATGCCTTTCCAGTTCATTGGTTGAGATCCTGTCTTCTAGGTCTGAAATTCAATCTTCTGCCAAATTCATTCTATTGCGCAAACTTTCATTTTCTTTTTTAATTTCCTGGACTCCTTCTTGTAGGTGTTTAAACGGTTCCATTGCTTTTGCTATCTTGGATTCTATCAACTCCATGATTTCCTCTTTAGCTTTATTAATCATCATGTTGACAGTGTCCAACATCTGTGCTTTTATCTCAGAGATCAGTTCTGATTTCCATTTTACTAGATCTGCTTTGGTTACCATTTCTGAGGACACTGGAGAATGGCCTTCAAACTTCTCTATTTCCCTTCCCCCTGTCTTACCTTGAGGTGAGGATCTTTGTATTTGAGACTTTGAGTGTTTCCTCATCTCTGACCTGCCCTGTTTCCTGGCGCTGTTTGTTGCAAGTCACTTTCCTCCTAATAGTTAGGAACCTTAAAGTAGCAGTGTTTCCTGGGTTGTTCTTTGCAGTGTGTATTGGGACCTAAAGAAAAGCCTCTAGTTCTGGCACACCATATGAGGCACTTGATCAATACAATCAGAACACCTTCTCCTGTCTGCTTTAGAGGCAGGAAGGCTTTGGCTCCTGCATTGCTCCAAAGGCGCTTCCTGAGGTTCCAATGGGCCCGCCTGCTCACCAGTACAGAGTCTCTGGGCTCACTTGTGCAGTTGGCCTGGAGGCCAGTAGGCTGCAGGCCCTGTGTAGCCGCAATGGTAGGGGCTGTTGTTCCAACAGGCCCACCTACTCACCAATACAGGGTGACTGGATGTGCTTCTGCAGTTACTGTGGAGAAAGTCAGACTCTGACATGCTAACCTCAGTCCCTGGGTGCTCTTCCAGTGTAGGCCTGGAAGCCAGCAAGCTCCAACCCCGGCGCACATTCAGTGACACAGACTCGGTGCTGCAGTCACCGCTTCCCAAGCCGCCCGCTGCTAAACTCAGTCCCTGGGCACTCTTCCGGCGTGGGCCTGGAAGCCAGCAAGCTCCAACCCCAGCACACATTCAGTGACACAGACTCGGTGCTGCAGTCACCGCTTCCCAAGCCGCCCGCTGCTAAACTCAGTCCCTGGGCACTCTTCCGGCGTGGGCCTGGAAGCCAGTAAGCTCTGACCCCAGCACAGATTCGGTGACGCGGATTCGGTGCCACAGTCGCTGTTTCCTGAGCCATCCGCTGCTAACCTCAGTCCCTGGGTCCTCTTCCAGCGTGGGCCTGGAGGCCAGTAAGCTCCAACCCGGCGCAGATTCTGTGGCACAGTCGCCGTTTCCCATGCCACCCGCTGCTAACCTCAGTCCCTGGGAGCTCTTCCGGTGTGGGCCTGGAGGCCAGTAAGTCTCAACTATAAACATTTAACATTAGGATTTTCTGGATGGTGTATGCAGATAATTTCACATTAAGGACATGGGGAATTCATAAGTTTATTTAAAAGGAAACCCTGAAGCTTCTAGAAAAGCTGATGACACAGTTCAGGCATTGCACCTGCCCAGCCTCTGAGCACTGGAGGTATCTACTCCACCTGTGGTGCAATGTCTTGGCGGGTCGGCCCCATGCACAGGCCACTGCACATCTCCCTGTGAGCATCCTCTGCTTCTGGTTCCCCTTCTCCAGCCCCAGGTCCCAGCCGGCCCTCTGGGCTGACTTGCCCCACTCTGAGGAGGCCCCTTTCCTCCCACTGTGAATGTAAGGCCACTGTCCTGGCATGAGGCTGCTGACAGCCCACATGCTGCCTGCTCTGAGCAATCCAACAAAGCCACAGTGCCCATGAGCTTCAAGAACTGCCCAAAACTCTATATAAATATTTTTGAGTTTCTTAGAAATCCATTCAAGACTGTGTACCTTCTGGAACAAAAACAATGCATTTCCAGCTGACAAGCCTACTCTCACCAGTGTCAAAGGTGAATGACAGTTTTTATGTGATGAGCTTGACAACATGATAGACCTGCCTTTTCATTTTACAGAGCATATTTTTGGTATCTTCGTGCTCATTTCTTTCCTGTGATACTTCACCTTTCGCACCCAGCTCTGATAGAACCCAAGCTCAACATTGTATTTCTATCTGGAAAACTTCCCATGCTCATCTTGAGGTCAGGACAAAATGCCCCACTAAGTATAGGTGAAATCTTGTAAAGATCACAGTGCCTGGGAGCAGCACAGCCGCCTGTGCCTGGGAGGTGAGAATGAGCCCTCTCCTCACTGGTCCTGGACAGTTTGGAGGAAGCCACCGTGGCTGGGAGACAAGGATCCACTTGAAGCCACTTCACTGGAGTGAAGCCACGCTGTCAGCGTTTGTTCCCCTAATCACAAGACAAGGGGTGGTGGACAAGCATGAGCAAGGGGCCACTGAGCCTGGAGGGGTGAGAATGAAGATGGAGTATCCACGGACAGTGAACCGAAGAGAAAGCTGTGTGTGTGCGTAGTACTCACACTCTACACACCCACGATCACACAGTTCCTGGGTGCTCAGTGTTCATGACAGGTCTTGAAGCATGTATTTTCTACATGTGAAACCCTGTACCTTCTAAAATATTTTTTAATGGCAATGTTTAAATCTAAGTGAATCTCCATAATTAGCCATTGAGTGGTCCAGGGAAGGTGTAGGAGAAAGTCTGTCCTCAGAGAGTCCTCACAAGGGCCCAGGCAGCCTGAGAGGTAGCGGGAACTCGAGTGCGATGGGTGGGCTTGGGGAGGGGCTGCTCATCTCAGAGCCTGACCCTTCTGGTGTGTCTCCACCTATCTGTGCTCGGTGTCTTCAGAGTGTGGGTCAGCACAGTGGGTCCCCAGGCAGGAGGGAGATGGGCTCTGAGACCCCTTCTTCCTCCTGGGAGATTAACTGGCTGTCTTTGGAGAGTGCCCAGCCTGTGAAGCCAGGTAGATGTTTCGCCAAGGACTCAGGGACTGGAGGCCTTGAGCCTGTCTCCTCTTCTTCCTTCTCTGGAGTCTCCGGGGAGGTTCAGTCTTTTCTGGTGGAGCTGATGGAGCCAGCGCTCTGCAGCAATGAGGGGCTTGGAGGTGAGATGCTGGGAGACTGAGTGGACACAGGGACCACTGGACAGACTTGCCCATGTGTGCAGAGGTCCAGGCAGCTCCCCTGCCATTTCAGAAGAGAGGGGCATGCAGCCCCTCCTCCATAGATGTGCCCCAGCAGAAGGAGTCCTGTGTCCAGACACTGAGCCTGGGCAACCGAGACCTGCACTCATTTCCCGTCCCTTCCACAGGACACAGGAGCATGAGATTCGGCAGCTCCGGTGAAGCGGAAGCTTGGAACTGAACTAAGGTTTGGTGAGAGCAAACCCAAAAGGGAGGCTGTGGTGGCCAGGGGCCTGAAACCTGAGTCCCCCAAATGCTGCGCTCACGGTGTTTATGTTTCACTGCTACTTTTGAAGTTCTCCCATGGAGAAGAGAGTCAAGGCCGCGTCTTTGACCTTGGCCCTTCCTCCGCTGCCTCCAAGCTCCTGAGCAGGTGACTGAAGCACAGGGACAACTCTCCTGTCTCCAAGTGCGAGCTCTGCCTGAGGCATCTCACTTCCTCGAGACTGTGGACCTAACACTTAGTGAAATTACTTCGATATTCATACCAGAATTTCATTCTCTAAAATTAGATTTTGGGATTGAAAATCTCCCTGCAGAGGGATATTTTAAATAAATGACTTACAGGGCACCACTTATGACTGCTGGTCCAGCCATCCCACATGTTTCTCTGGGGGTAATTATATAACTGTGTATATTGGGTGATGTGCTGACACATTTCTTATACGACATCATTTCAACCCTAATAGTAATGGAGGGACGTTTCAAACAACATCATCTGACTATAAACAGAGCGCATGGAGTTAGGATGTTATGTGTCTCGTACCTTGCAGACATGACCCCATTGCTAGCCGGCCCGTGTGCACACCGGCAAGCGCCATCCACCTGCGCACCTGGGTCCTGAGCTGCTCACCTGAGTTCTCTAAAGACACAGGGCCAGAGCCCCTCTGTGCACCGGGGGATGCGGTAATGTCCGAGACAGAGGGCATGAACCAGTTTTGTGATTCTCATCACCAGGAAGTAAGCATTAACAGAAGACTATTGATTATAGATTTAATGGAAAATCCAACATTCCTTTTTGCTAAAGATGTGAAAAATGGAAAGGTAGGTTAATTTTGCACAGCCCTAAAATATTATGGCTAAGGTGGACTCATGCACCTACTATTTCAGCTTCTCCTGACTTTGCAGGCATTGAGTAATGCAGCTTATAGTCTCCAAGAGCTGTAACTTTTAAAGGTTTTGGTGGTTGTTTTTTGCTTCAGTCCACAGTCTCCAACTAAAGTTTGTTGTTCTTTTTCCATTGCTTTATTTTTAAGAAGTCATTAAAGAAAATGTTCCTTAAAAATGGAAAGATTGCAGTAGGAAGTACTGATCCCACCAACTCAATTTCTCTACTGTGAGAAACCGAAGATGTAAATGTGGTCCAAGATGTACAATAGGCCTTGTGAAATAGGAAGGAAATCTTTGAAGGGGAAAAGGAATTGGAGGGGACAAAGAAGGGGAAGAGAAAATGTGGAGGTAAAAAGCAAAAGTTGGAAGCAAAGCTTACATAAATGGAGAGAGCGGCGGAAGGGACGGTAGGGAATGAGAAAAAGTAAGAGTCCAGATACATCATGGGAAGGGACCAATCCCCAGTGATGAATGGGGTCATAATAGGTACCTAAAATGTACCAATAAACTCAATTAAAACTTTTTGATAATATAAATAATAGAGAGTTTGGCTACGTGAAGGCAGTTCCTGTATCTCGTGGGGGTTGAGTTATCCCATCCCCTCCCCTCATGTCTTCTCAAGCTTTCCAGAGATATTAGCATATTTACATCTAAGACATTGAGTCTTAGCTGCAGACTTCTGAAGACCTTCCAGAACCACAGGACTTGATGGAGGTGGCAGAGACGACCCGAGGGGTAGCAGCGACCTCGGGGCTGTGGTCCACAGTGAGCCGGTGGGGAGGAGGCAAGAGCCAGGCCCGTCTCAACTGCAAGATGAGTCACAACATTTAGTTCACATTATTCTGCTTCCTCTGTCAACAATATTAACAGACGCTGCTGATTTCACATGTATAACGAGTTAATAATCTCTGCCCCTTGGATACTGAGGTGGCCTGTCAGCCGGGGGGCCCCTTGGCTCACTGAAGTGCTCCTCATTACCCCATGGTTGGGAGAGGACTCAGGACTTCTGCCGGCACCTGCCTCTTGCCAGCTGAGACCTCAGTTGGGGACAGCTTTTTCTGGTCTTTGCTAAAGGAAATGAGATCCAGAGGTTTTGTTTTTCTCTGTGGCTCTCTCTGGCAGGCAGGTGACTTTAAGTTTGTCCGGCACATCCCGGTCATTTAGGGAAGAAAGTCTCTAGTGCCCTGAGCTCCTGACAGGTCTCGCCATCGGGAGGCTGGCCGCCTCTCTCTGTTGCTGTGGGCCTCCATCCTGGGCAACAGGCTATCTCAGGTTCCCTTGGAGCAGAGACAGTCAGTGTGGGCTGGCTTCTCATCCTGTTTTCTCAATAGTCCTAAAGGAAATAGTCTTATAAGAAGAACGCTGTTTTGTGAAATATCAAACAACAGAAAGACATCTGAGCTTGGATTTGAACCAGGGTTTGCGATCCAGTCCTAGACTTTTTCTGACTATTTTCTGCCAGAATATCATCTGTTGTTTAAGCAGACAGAATAGTTTGTGACATTTCAGAAATGGACGGCTTCTTTGATACGTGTATATCATAATGCACACATGTGTGCTAATTGAAGACTGCACAGACGTGTGTTTCTGTGAGTACTGTGCACCTGCATGTGTGTACTGTATGTGTGATCTACACCTTTCTCTAAGGCTTGACACATAGTTTAAATGCTTGTGTGGGCACACATGCACACTGTCACCTGACTTTGCACTAGAAAATTAAGAGCATAGGCACAGTAGGTGATGCTAGTTTGCATCCTCGGCCTCTTATAACTTGTTGCTGTTGCCATGGAAACATGGAGCGATGGGCTTGTGCTGCCCACACGGCAGGAGCCCAGGAGGCGGCACCTTGAGATGAGTCAGGAGCCGACGGGGGAGGAAGCCAGTACCGCCTGCTGTGCTGGGGGCTTTCGTGGTGACAACTGGACAGAGGGAAGCTAGTGACAGAGCGCGACTCGGGAGTGGCAAGGGTGCTGCTCCACGGCTGCTGGGTCAGTTGTGCTTCTGAGATTCTTTGGATGTGTTCGTTAACCCCGCGGAGTGAGCAGAGCAGACTTTGGCCCTGGAGAGCCTGTGTTGTGCTGCAGACCATCACCAGCCCACCCCATTGCCTGAGTCTTGTTTGTTTTGATACCACATTGACTGGTCTATCCACGTTTCCACCTCTGTGACACCACTGTGCTGAGAGAAGTTTCTAGAACATTTGACAAGTTCCTAAATATTTCTTTCAAATTTTCCTGGCAAGTGATGAGTGCTAGGACATCAGCACACCTTCTCCAAGCTGTTTGTTTCCTTGAGTTTGTCCCTTGTGAGTCTCATCCATGGCAGGTAGATGGTTCTCCAAGGACAGCACGGCTATTGCTTCACAACCTTCATGATCATCATTTTCTTCATTTACCCCCCTACATTTAGAGTCCAAGGCCTTCGGCGGTAAATATTTCCCACATTCACAAATGTGCATCTTGGAGTTTAGTGTGAGGGACTTTCACCTAGTGAGATGATTGATTGGTTAATATATTTGAGCCTGAAATGTACCACGTGACATACAACTCCTTTCTAAAAAAATGCTGGGAAACAGTTATGTAATTGCAGGCACCATGGAAACTTGCCTTCGCTGCAGAATTGAAGGCCCAAATATAGATGATCAAGCTACCAATTCGGAATGCTTAGATAGGCCTGTTACCTAGGCAACAGTGTATTGGAAATGAGATGTCTGTGCTCTCCCACATTCATTCCCCGATTCTACCTTTTACATTGCCTCAAAGTATGGATTTTAAACTGAATGCATATTTTCCTGAGAAACTGGATGATGGAGATGAGTTGGATATCCAGCAGTTTGAAACAGACCCTGGGCACAGACTGACCCCGTGGGAGCCCAGGGAGGGTCTGTGTGAGGCGGGACTGTGCTCATCAGTGCTCAACAGCCAACATCGGAGATGCGAATAGCTCTGTGTCCCTGACAGTTTGGAAGTGCAGAAGCGGGATTTTCAACGTTTTCCCCACTGGCCACCGTGATTATATTGAGCAGCACCGATTCCTTAAGCAGAGTCAGGGAAGGAGGAGGCTGCGCTAGGATCTGATCAGAGCCATTTCGGGGATCTCATTTCATGTGCTCTGTTCCCTTCATCCCTCTTTGGGATCCATAACAAATTAAAAGAATTCCTTCATAAAAGAGTTATGCTCTAACCCTGTTCTCAACGAATGGGAAAGTTTGCAACTTCTGGGGGCTAGTCATCTGTGTTCAGAGGTACCTCATTCAAACTTTTATGTTGGCTGCGATAGAACATACAGGCTTCTAAATCGTATAAAAGATGATTTGGTTAGAACAGTCTCAACATGAATTAGCCCTTGATTATTAGCTAACCACCTCCTCCAAGGAAAAGCTACTCCTTTTCTAGGGATTTTACTTTTCAGGCCTGTGTCCTCGTCCTTGTTGACAGTTCCTCAGCGTCTGCTGGGTGAGTCTGTGACAAAGGGCCCCAAAGGGCTGTGCCATGAGTCCATTTCCTCCTCACTCTGCCAGGTGCCTCCTCCTCTGCTCAGAAGGTGGGGGGACTCTGGGGCCAAATGCTGGACACCTAAAGGTATCTGGGATGTGCACCGTGAGCTAGTTATAGAGGAAATATTAGCACGTTGCAATAAAACAAGAGCACCTTTTCAAATCTGACAGTCACCAAGAAGCATAAAGATGTTAATAAGAAGTTAAAGATGTTACTATGGCGACCCCCTAGTACTCCTCATTGAAATGCCTCTGTCAGATTTTTGCCTTTGTCAGAACTCAGGAAGTCTCTACTGCTGTGTGATCAGCACATGTTCCTCCTCTGGGATCATACAAATCACATTTGTGATCATGTCTTTCATTTTGCTTTGTCCAAACAGAACCTCAGGTGACATACTACTTGATTTGAGGAACCTGAGATGCTGGGGTCAGAAAATGTCCACTTTTCAGGTGTCCGTCACCCTGATTCCCTCAGAGGTCCTCATCGCCCATTTCCATGCCTCTTCTGTGGTCTCTGTCCCTCAGATCTGGGAGTCCTTGTGCCCTCAGCCAGAGCACACCGGAGGATGCAATGAGCATTGTCCCCCTGGGCAGGATCCACACCTGTTCTCGGCACATGGCCGAACAAACCCCTCCAGTTCACTCTTCCTTGGTCACTGAGGATGTGGGGCTGAGGCTGGAGCCGCATAAACCAAAGCTCTTTGCAGCTGAGCTTCAGGATCACGCTTCACTGTGGCCTCAAGCAGCTGACTCAGAGGCCAGGCTCTCATCCACATGAGAGGGAGCGGCTCCGATTAGCACAGGGCATGACAAGATAAAAAATAGATTCATTATTTGACCAGCTGATGAGTCTGCCAGTCGAGCTTGTGAATTTAAATCACAGAATGGTAAGAATTGAAAGAGTTTGAAGTAGTTATCAACTCTCTGCCTTTGTCTCTAGGCAAGACCATAACTGAATTATTTCCCACCGATTATTGCCTCTGGTATTCCTGCAGATCTCCCTGGAAGGAGATAAAGCCCGGCTCAGGAACTGGTTTTTGCAGCTGATAACATTTGTAGTTGGAACATTTTTTCTGCCTGATAAATGAGCTGCTTGTTCCACACTGAGCACCCCGGCCCTGTGCCCAGGGCAGCCCGGGTGGTGGTGATCCTGCCTTCATGGAGCACCCAAGCTGCCCTCTCTAGGCAGTGGGGGCATTCGTGCTAGGGCCTGTGCACCCAGACCTCCCTCAGCGTGTGTGGCTGGCACCCCTGGGCTGCTGACTCCCAGGTCTCCTCTGCTCCTCCCACAAGTCTTCCTCTCCAGACAAGGACCCAAATATTAATGCCAGTGCAAGCAGCAGTGTAAATTAAGTATAATGCAGATAGGACTTTCTTAGATTCAGAAGATTAACTATTTTATCATGAATTGAGGGGAAATTGACTGGCCGATGGAGTATGGAATTGTCTTTGATTTGCTGCCCATAGGATACTGTGACAAGCAGATGGATTTAGCCTTTGGCTCAGTTGCAGTTGTTCCTACTAGGAGCTTTTCAGAGGCCTTGTCAAACTCGGGGATTAGCAGTAAAGGCAGAGTAAACTATGGGGATTCACGAACTCTGAAGATGTCCAAGCAGCAGGTACCTGGATTTATTTAGTGCTGAGGCTCAAGGCTGGGAAGCGTCCGCATCCCTGGCTTGTGGCCCTGTGGGTGGGGTGTATGTGTCTTTGTGTTCTTAGGGGGTCCGGGATGGGCTAAAGGAAAGAGCTGTCTCTGCGCAGCATGCACACTTACAGACCACCTACCTGCACAGCAGTGCTGCCCTGTGTGCCAGTGCCTCCCTCTCAGTGCTGAGACAGAGCACTCAGCACCTGACAGTAGAGGAGTTTATGTGACTCACAGTTCTTAGAGACTGTGGTCGGTAACTGGCCGGCTCCGAGGCAGGGTTGGCAACCAGGCCTCACGGAGAAGCACCACGGGGCACCCAGTGTGGCAAAGGCAACGAGGGGCCTTCACTGCCCCTTTCTGCCTCTTGTGTCCCATCCAGACGATTGGGATCAGGTGGTCATGGATGGTTTAGTGATCACACATCCTTCACCCCAGTGTCATGTTCCACATTCAGCCACCTGTGACCAAATGGCGCTTTGGGGACATCCAGACCCAACCATAACAATTTGATATTGAAGGATTCACCAAATGGCACCTAAATTCATAGCACCACCATCGCTGTTTGTGTGATCTAGCTCTACCAGGCTTTGGATAAAATAATGACAGTGACTCTCGATTAATTCCACACAAAAATTATACATAAAGCGTATATTGAAGAAAAATATCCCTCTTTATCAATGCCAGAGCCTTATCCAGATTTCCCTATTAGGCTGAGAACAACTGCATTTGGAGGGAACTATGGGTGTCTTTAATTTGAGGTTGCAAAAGGTGACCAATTATTGGACAGTAAATAGTTCGGTAAGCGATCATTTTCTTTTAAGGTGAGGGATGACTGCTCTGCCTTTTAAAGACGACAGGCCAAGACACGATGTGGTCCGTTGTTCACTTGACTGATCAGGAATGCATTCGCAGGCACGGCAGTGGGTCAGCTCTTCTGACCAGCGTCAGGGCCACAGTGACCTTTGCATGTCCCCAAAGGACAGGTGTGTCCAGAGAGGCATCTGGAAGAGAGTCACTGTGAGCCGGCTGCCTCACTGGGAATAAACTTCCAATATGTTCTACTGATTCTTGAGATTTTCAATTTGAAGAACTAATATACCCCACGTGCTCCTCATCTGACTTGATGGTTAAAAATGATTCAGCAATTCAAGTCTTAATTACTCTTAAAACATGCAGAGCAGGGTGAAAGCACAGCCTCTGTCGCACGTCTTACGAGCAGAAGGATCCAGATGTGAGAGAGGAGGCTGGAATGGGAAAGCGTTCTGAAGAAAACAGCCTATTGACCAGAAGCTGCGGTGCCCACAAGTGCGCCAGGGCTGCACAGCAACTGTCAGTTGTTGCTGTGGAAACTGAGACAAGCACTACACTTAATGGCAGAAGAAAATGTCAAGGAGGAAATAAGAATTAGTTGGCACGCGGCTGAGTTTACCAGGCGGTGGATTTTCCACTGGGTGGGGAGGCTCCGGGGAGGGGACCTCTCAGAACAGGTGCAGCTGGGCTGGGCTGGAAGTGCAAGTTCTGTGTCCACTACCACCCAGCAGTCTCCAGGAAAGGGAGACAGGCATGAGATGCAGTGTGTGGACAAAGTTCAGCTCATGAGGCAGATTTAGAAAACGGATGGAGAGTCCTGTTGTCTGTAAGAGAAAATACAAGAGGAGGAGGGGTGTTCTGTTTAGCTATCGCTTCTTTGTGCTTTTCTAAAGTGTTATTATTTATAATGGGAATCGAATGTGCCTGCACTTCAGCACAGTTTGTTACTGGAGCGGTGCCTCCTTCAGGTGGCCCGAGCTCCTGTGTTCCCGTCTGACCAGGCTTTGCCCTCCGTGGAGGCAGAGAGTTCTGTAGGGAGGCCCTGGGCGCCAGGCCCAGGACACAGCCATGGCCCACACTCTCTCTTGACAGCCGGGCCACAGAGGCAGGCGGTGCAGTGAGCCCGTTCTTCTGAGCACACAGCTGATGTGCATGGTGCGCACTGGTGTGCCACTCTACGCCTGCAGCAAGTGTGGGTGCCGTGCCTTCTGCATGCCCTCCCCACCTCTGCTCACATGCGCCGGCCCCCAGCAGAGGCGCTGAGCAGATGGGTGTCTGGGACGTAATGCACAGTGTGGGCACCTGGGGGCTGGCCACAGCCTCACCGCATGGATGCTTTTGAGCCGCTCTGTGAGATGCAGCGTTGGCTGTTTCTGGTCAGGCTCAGCTGCGAAGTCGGCCCAGTGTGTCCTTCCCTGGAGCCTATGTGGTGGGTGCTGTCACGGGCCTTGAGCAACACCTCAGGCAGTGCTGCCCGGGCAGGGCAGACACCCAGACCCGCCTGTAGTCCATTCACACTCGCTGCGTTAAGCAGTATGCAGTGAATTTTGGGAATGTGATTATCTAAGATGAGGTTTAAAATGAGAAGCTGGAGCAGACCAGAGACCATTCACTGTCCTGTCTCTCCATGGGTGATGCGGAACTTCTAGGACTTAGTCTTTCAGCGAAGTGAAGGAGGGGCTCGTTCTGGGAAGAGGTGACTGGCGAGAAGGAACCAATGAGCAAGCTGGACACTGAGCGAGGAGCACCCCTGAGAAGAGCACACCCCCTGGGCGCAGCTCCCCCTGGGATCCAGTCCCTCGCCCACATCTGACTCCTTCCTCGCTGGCAGCAGCGTGTAATCCTGTGGTTTCCTTTAGCTGAAAGGGCCTCAGTGCCACCCTTGACTGCCCCCTGCACCCAGCCGCACGACGAAACCATGCAGGTCTCTCTGCCCAGGGCGCCACAGCCCTGGGCACTGTTGCTCTCACACGGGGTGACTGCGCTCCCACAGATGACCCAGCCTGGCGGCCGCCCTCTTCACACTGATGCCTCGAGGCACCATGCGTGGCGAGAAGACCAACTGTACCTCATTAGATGCCTGCATGAGCTCGTGAGTCACTGCAGAGCACAGAGCGAGGAGCAGCATGGGAGTCCCGTGAAGCAGCGGGAGGGGCCTCACTTCTAGGCCGGTGAAAACCAGTTGTGTGACTTGAAGGACTGATTCCCTGGAGAAGCCCCTGCTGTCCGGGGACAGGGATGGCACTGTGCTGGAGTCCCAGGTCGACTCTGTCTTCACTGCCAGAAGCATTATGACTGTTTCCCTACACTCAAGTCTGGGAATCCGTGCCCCAGCATGGGGTTGTTGAGTGGCTGTGAGTGAGGAGTCCTCGGGGTGAGCTCTCGGGAGCAGAACGGGGCCCTTGGAAAGGGGCCCCAGAAGATCCTGATGCTCTGCTGGTGAGGACACAGCACAGAGATGGCGTCTCGGATTCCCTAGGGGTCCTTGACAAGTGTCGCTCAGGGCTGCTTTCGCCCTGGACTTCCAGCCTCCAGAACTGTAAGAATCATAGGTCTGTCCAGACGCCACCTATTCCATGGAGTTTTCATCACAGCAGTTGCGGGACTGAGACAACCACACTCAAACAGTGACACATTCTGTGCTAGTCACGTTACCATTGCCAGGACACCAGGTTAGCTGTCTGCAAGGCACCAAGTGACAGAAGCGCCTGGCAGGAAGCTTGCTCAACCCTCAGCACCCAGGAAGCTGAGGAGAGAGCCAGGCAAGAGCCCACCTTCCAGGCCACGCCCCAGCGGCCGCCTCTCTGACCAGCCCACTTGCGTCTGTGTTGGATCGAAGCCTGGAAGGTATGCTCTGTCAGAGCATCTCTGCAGTCACATGGCGCTGGGCACCATGGGGATTCAGCAGCTCAGGCACCTGTAATTTCTCTGACCACAGAAGGTTTAAACAGGCCTGTTGTCCAGGGACCTCCTGAAAGAAAACAAGATAGACATCCATTCATTCTCATTCGCTCTGTCTCTGCCCCCTCTTCTTTCTTCCCTCTATCTCTTTTTTCTCTCTTCCTCTTTCCCTCCCCCGCCCCTCTCCTCACGCTGGAAAGTCCAGTGCCCACAAAGCAAACCACTGCTGTGAAACCCAGTATAGTGGATTAGCCATGGCAGAACAGCTTCCTTCTGAGAAACCCATTTGCTGCTAAGGTTCTTACTCACTTCCTGAGGCTCGCACTGTGTGGGCTCATCCCCTTCTTGGTGATAAGTGCTTTCATGATAACAAAGAGCTTCCTAGTAGTGTCTAGATCAGAACCTTACTAAGCATTTGGCCACTGTGGCCAGGAAAGTGGACAAAAGTCTCCTGTTACAAGTATGGGGATGACTTGGTCTTGTGAATTGCTCTTGCTCATTGTCTGAAGCCAGGAAATACAACTGAACACGTCATTGCAATGGAATAACTCTTTGGTACAAAGGAGATGGTACACTAGTGTGGCTGAGGGAAAACTCGGCTGGACAGAGATAGGGGAGCAGGAGAGTGGGCAGAGCCTAGGGAATGTGAAAACACACATGACGTCAGTATTGTAAGCGGTAAGGTGGCAGATAGGCATTAGCAGAGTATGCAGTCTTAATCGCAGAAATAACAATACCTCAAATGTTCTGCACAGTAAGTTTAAAATGAAGGTCTAAGTACCTTGTCACATGTCTCCTAATTTGGCCCTTTGAGGGAGATCCCAGCAGCTTCTCCAGTGTACAGGTGAGGACCCGGGAAGAATCGGTCTGAGATCTGAGGCAGGGCACCAGGCTCCCCGGGGTGAGCGGGGCCATGCCAGCCAGTGCCGACAAGCTGCATAGCCCTGCCTCATGTGTTCAGTGCTATGGCCCTTTCTCAAGAAATGTCATGGTGGAGGCATACACACAAGTCACATGTCTTGCTCATGAGCACTGGTTGAGTCAGTGTCCATGAGCGTGTTTATTGTGGTGGTATCACTGACAACAGCAGTGGTGATAAGTCATGTATCTCGTGCTGTGGTGACTCTGGTCACGGCTCCAGTGCCCAGCTGGTCAATCTCAGCATCACCTGGGTGGGACTAAGACTCCAGGAGATGGTTAAGTTGGGAGGATACTAACTTCACTGCTGCCAGGCCCGCCCTTTCTTGCATGTTTGTTTACTTTTGTTTTTTGAAACAGAGTATCTCTATGTACTTCATGTGGGCTTTGGACTCACTAGCCCAGGTAGGATTTGAGATTTTGATGATCTTCCTGCCTCAGCCTCTCCAGCGCTGGTATTAAAGGCGTGCACCACCATACCGGGCAATGAGCTCATCTTTGAGGCCATGGGTGAATAAGGCACTTGGGGGAGGGGTGTACGGAAGAGGTGAGTCACCGGGTGACCTTGAGAACTGCACCTGTCCCCGGGACCTGGGATTGGGCTACTTCTATGGGCTCCACTTTGTGAGCTTAGTGGCTGTCCTCCACCATAAGGTCTCAGTTTCGCGCTAAGCACAGTTCAAGCCTCAGAAACCAGGAGTCAAGATAAACTATTTCTTTGAGTTTCATATGCCAGGTATTGTGACCCAGTGCCCTCAGTCTGACCCGGGTAAGTGTTTTATGTCCCTAGGGCAGCCCTGGCATACGGGCATACTGTTATGCTCAAGTCCCAACAAGCCACATTCTCTCAGGACACCATAGGATCTTAAAGTCCAACCAGGAGATTTATTACCCAGCTGGGGTCTGTCACCCCATGGGCAAGCCCAGGAGGAAGGGCCCTGTGCTTGACTAAGGCTCAGTGTTTAAGGGCAAAATTTCCTATCTCACCTGTTACCAGGAAGTTTCTATGCAGAAACAAATCATAGAAGCCAATAGCCATGGTTAGATCACTGGTTACTATAGAATAGTGTATTCTAAAAACGTACAGTACTGTGGCTGTGCTGACCTTTTGGGTGGAAAGTTCTCAAAGAGACAAGTTCCAGATTCACAGGGAGGTTTATAACGGAAGGGCTCTTTTATGCCAAGTTGGGTGTCACCATACTATCCACATTTCCCAGAGCGGGGCCTGGGGCACAGGGACTTACACTTTTCCAGTCAAGCAGCAGGTGTGTGGAGATGGAGTCCAGCAGCCTCACAGGGAGCTCCGCACCACGCTTTGGTGATGGCCCGTTGGGAACCACACCTCTCTGGCTCTTCTGAGCTCTCGTAGTGGGTCTGAGAGGAACTGTGCTCACACCCACCAGTGGGGCCTTCTGTCTTGCTCTCTCAGGATGAGAGGCCATCTTGCCAGGTGCAAGGTTTCCTGAAGGCTTTCTGACGTTCAGTCATGTGTCATTAGATTTCACCTAATATTTTAGAATCTTTTAAACATAGTTCTGTCCTTTAAAAAATTGTATTTTCGTGAAGCACTTTTCACATACAACATCACTGTGGTGTGGGGATTACATTTGTGATGTCAGACTCTTCTATATCTTACTCACTTTAAGCCCAAGCTTGGAATGTAGAGCTACTTATTTATTTTTCACCCTTAATCATGAAGCTGTGGTAGGAAACGATTTCTGCTTTCTTTTTTTTTTTTTTTACTTACAAATTGTGGCTTTTTTATTTATAGAGGTTCTTTTATACATACTGTGGCAACATATGTCACATTTGCCACTTTTTATTCAAATCTTTATTGGTACATTATGAATACACATCATCATTACATTCAACATTGTTTGTACCACAATATGACACAACTTGATTCTCATTTTCCCCCTTCCCTCCTCACCCTGCAACCCCTCACCCCCTATATACATGAGCTTTGTTCCCTTTTTTTATTACTATTACATTCTTTTTCCCCTCATTATTTACCCCTACACCCTCTTTCCTTTTAAATATTTTCTACTTCACAGTATCAACTATATATACTAGAACTCATTTACATCCTCATTGTCTCATACCAGGGAAAAGATATGGTATCTGTGACCTATTTATTTCACTTATGAAGATATCTTGAAGGTACATCCATTTGAGTCTGTTTTCTTCGGTTGACTCTTCACATGACTCTTGTACCAACCAGGAGTTAGGAAGTTTGGCTGTGTAAATAGACTCCCTGAATTCTTCACGTTTCTTCATGCACAGTGTGATTTTGCACTTGAAAATCTATCACATACAATCAGATATTCCTAAGAGCAGGATCTCACACTGGTGTGTGCTGAGCACTTTTCCACATACACACAAAATGATGTTTTACTAGAGCTATTGAGGGTGGAAAGACTCAGAAAACACCACCGCCTCTGCCAGTGATGATGTGGGGGGTGTGTGGAGAGTATTTCCAGGTGAACTGTGAGAAATGGGTACAGAAGAGCCTGGATACTGGGAGCCCAAGAAGATGGCGTCAACCTTGTGCAATCTGTGTGGCTTTGGGTGGATCCGTGGCAGGAAGTCAGCCCCGGGATCCTGTTACTCCACTGGTGGGCCTGCAGCAGAGACAGCTGAGCTCTAGGCCTGCGAGAGCCCTGGAACCCACTGGGGTCCTCAGTGCCAAGTGGGGACCACGGTCGGATTTTCACACAGAGAAAATCATCTCTCACAAGCCTGATTACTTTGTTCTACCCTTTCAGTTACCCTGGAAACCGCACATTTTCATGAAAACTTTGTGAAGAATGATGCTCCTTCTTGGCCGAAGTTAAAAATAGATCATTCTTTCATCCATTTCTGCAGGTTTGAGTGAAACATTTAGTACTTTTAACTTCAGAGTGCACACATGAGTGACTGATGGTAAACTTGTCACCAGGACAAAGAGCTGACATCACACACAAGGGAGGAGCGTCATTCGCTCCCCCTCAGGAGTTCCAGTCCATGGCCTGCGCGTTCAGGTCGGAGGCCCCGAGGCCAAGGGCGGTGGGTCAGGAAGCAGAGAGGCAGAGGGGCCTGAGGGAGAGACCCTACACTCCCAGCGGCACGCTCTTCTGAGCAGACCCCTTGCCCAGTAGCAGCAGGACATTCTGAGTAGCTCCCATGACAGAACCTCATCCAAACACAGGAGACAAGGGGCCATTTCAGATCTGAACCACAGCAGACACTCCTGAAGGTGGAACGTAACTGGTTAAGTTGCTAAGCCTCATGTACAAGCTTTTAAACAACCTGCATCATGATGAGCAGTTCTTTCTTTACATGTGAGAGAAAGCCCCGAGGGTGCACGGGTGTCTCTCAGAGAGGGTGGGTGCACAGCCGGAGTTGGTCCGTGGTCCTCAGCACCAAGTGGGAACCATGGTCGGATCCTCACACAGAAAGGCCCAAGGAAGCCTTTAGGGTAACAAGGAGCTTCCCGTAATGGAACAGGGCTCCAGGGCGCCCTCTCTCGGCCACCATGTTACAGCCTGGGCTGCAAAGGCTGATGACCACTGCTGGTTGTCTGCAGCATCCAAGCGGGGCAGCGAGTCTCTCCCACCTCCATTTACTCGTCTTCTTTTGCATGTGAACTGGTGCAGCCTAACTGCAGCCCCTCAACACAGGCTTGGAGTTCAAACCCAGAAGTGAAGAGGCCGGCAAATTCCTTTACCAGAAACAAGTTCCTGCCCAGGTCACTGAGAGACATGAGCACAGGCAAAGCTGTAAACGCTGTGCTCTGGAGAAGGGGCTGGCAGCTGAGCCAAGAGGATGGGCATTTGTTTAAGAGTGAACCACTGAGTCATGCATATGGCTAGGTGCCACATTAAAATCTCCTACAGCCAAGGCAGGACAGGACTTGGCTTTGTTGTTTTGGCTTTGGGTTTTCTTCTTCCATTTTACAGTGGATTTCATGGAAGGCGTTTTCCTGTCCAGCGGAGCAGAGGTCCGGAGTCCCAGGCACATCCTGAATGGCAGACTGGTTAGGGGCTGCTCACTGAGGCCAGAAGCCCAGGACATCCTGTCCTGGTGCTCAGACCAGGCCGAAGGAACAGCCTGTGGTCTGGTCCTCACCTCTCCAGAGGGGTCTGCACCCCCTCCTGGGCGCCCCACCCCACCTGCCAAGCTTGGCCACTCGCTCTGTCTCATGGGATCTCCCAACTGCTCTCCACTGCAGCAAGCCTGTGGCGGCACAAGCTCATCACCTTTTGAGCAGAGCTTTGGCACCCAATTTCAAGTCCTCTCTCCCATGTCTGCTCCCTCCCGAGCAATGTGGTACGGGGGATTGACCCTGTGCACCCCCACTGCTGCCCTGCAATTCTGCCGGGGCTCTGCTGCCCTGAGCCCCTCACGGTCAGTTTCCTGGAGGGGATCTGGGTACTTCATGCAGTTTCTAGTTACAAAAGTTTTGCTCACAGTTTATTTTAGTCGCTTGATAAGTAGTCTTCATTTACAAAGGAAGACTGATATTAGAAGTCAAAAGACACAATAAATATTTTAAAAATGGAAATGAAATACAAATACCAAGTAAAAGAGTAAAAGCATGTTGTGAATTCTAATTCAACTTCAAATAACTGCCATAACATTTTAAGTTTCTTTTTAAGAGTAGGTAATGCCTCATTTCCAGCTGAAACTCAGATGACTCTGATGTGACAGCACGAGCAGCAGCAGAGGCACAGATGTGGCTTCAGTCAGTCTAACATAGGGCTGTCAAGGAGCAGCAGAGAGATGTCCTCTTCAGAGAAGACTGCGGTGGGGAGGGCTTCACGGTGAAGTGCTGGAAGTATTTACAGACAACTGTGCACCAAAACCCCCAGTGTCTTATATCTTGTATGTCTATCAACTTTCACCTCAGATGTAACATACAAAATAAAGAAACAAATACTGTTTCAAAACTGGAAAAATGTAACACAAGGAAATTGTTCTCCCAGAGCTTATGAGCAGGAAGCAAGACCGAAGTCCTGGCAGTGACAGTTGACTTCATCAAGGCAGCCACATTTCACAGATAAGCACCACTTTTTCTAAAGAAAAGCAATGAATTAGTGGTGATGTTAGGAAAAATATATAAAATTTACCCTAGATATCAGCGTGGTGACATCCTGGTTTTGTAGCTTTGAGTAGGATGGATTCCACATCTAAGAATTCACTACGTCACACGTATGGGAACTGTGCTTCCTTCTACTGCATGTCAGCCGTCACAGGACACCTGTGCTCACCAGGGGGCTGCTGAGAGGAGACTGGACCGCGGTGCGTCGTGTTCACCTGCTAACTGGCCCACTGATGAGTTCATTCCTAGTGGAGCCATTTGCGTGTGGGCCAGTTAGCGAGCTAAGAGCCGTGCCACCCAGGGCTGGCCTTGGAGGGCTCGTGCCCTGCGTCTCCTCCTCTGATTCCGAAGCCTGGCTGCCATGGGTGGGTTGAGTGATTCGGCTCTGCCACACTGTCCCACCTTATTGTTTCTGTCTGTCTTGGATTCAGCTGACTGTGGGCAGAGTCCTCCACAGCGAGAGCCAATTAAATTACTCCTTTAAGTGGTGGATGTGGGTAATGTGTGCCATCCCCAGGAAAGTAAATGATGCATTTCTACTTTGTGTCCACTTTTGTTCATTTCAAATAAAACATGTACGGCCTTTGCGTTTAGCCTCTCAGTCAGGAGTTGTGGCTCAGCAACTTCTCGTTCTCAGAGGCAGGGGGTTTGGCAGTAAACAGGAAGAGTGTTTCCATCAACATCCATGTCTCGGAAGAACAGACTATGGTCAAGGGGGATGAGAATAAGTAAAGCTGTGGAATAAAAAGGAAAGACAAAGATAAGTTCTTCATAAGATCTTCCTAGATTTCAGATGCGTCATTTTCAGAAGACATGTCAGCCAGAAGAGAAGTTGGATTTGATCTTCAGATTGAAAATGCAGTGTGTCCAACGGCTTTTAAACTTTAAACTCCTTGCTGTCATTTATTTGTACTTACTCTTTTCTAAAGCTAAGCTGGCTCTCACAGACAGTCATTGCAAGGCTGATCGGGTCATAGCCTTGTTACATGAGTGTCTGCAGGGAATATGCCAAGGACCCTTGCCCGGGAAGATGGCAAAGCTGACTCCTCAGAAGGAAGGTGGGTTGGCAGCAGGTACCAGCCAGCAGCAACCCGGACCTGGAGCAGTCCAGATGAGTGTGAGCTCATTTTGCATTTGCAACATGAAGTACACCAGCAGAGCTTTTTGATTCTCATTAACCTTTCTTCTAACTCTGCCTGTTTTTATTCTTTTTAAAAATTGTTCTTGAAAAGGAAGGAGAGAGCAGTGTTAGAAAAGAAAAACAGAAGACAAAAACAAATGACTCTAAAATGGGAATTTGCATGAAAGACCTAGGAAAATTAAGTTTGATATCATTTTAAAAGCTGTGCAGTCTGGTGCTTTTGAATTACACACATAGAGAAATGCGCATAACTATTAACTGGTAACTGCTCGTGCTGTTTCTCAGTGATAGCGGGTGTCCCAGCTGGACTCTCCGCTCCGTCACAGGAATGTGCTGCGTCCCATCTTCATCTGGCATGTTCTGTTCTGTGGGTTCCTTTCTGATCTGTTTCTCTTTCTTCTCTCTCAGTTTGGCTCTGTTTTCCTATTTTTCCCTCTGTCTACATTTCAGGCCCACATGCGTTAAAATGGTGGCTCTCTCTCCCTGGCTACACTCTGCATTTCCAGACTGCACCTTCTCCTGTTTTGTTTTGCAGAAGCGACTCAAAGATAAACTCCTGTTGTGTTTTTATTTTCTGAATTTGACCCCTACACGGGAAAGTGGCCACTGAAAACACATCAGAACTCTGCCACGCCCCCTTTATGACTATGCAACCTGAACATCCCCCCTCCTGCAATCAACTGGCGACCCGAGGGTTCCCCAGACGCAGGGATGTGATGCTCAGGGTCTCTCGTCCCTTCTGCCAAGCCTTGTGCTTCCTTCGGGACAGAAGGTCTTCAGAGACGCGGACTCGTGCACCGCCTCCTCAGGCCTTTCCACTGGTTTCTCAACAAGGGCCACCGGAACCCGGGCTTGAGGGTGGAGGGCGAGGGAGGATGAGAAGCACGGTGAGGCGGCATCTGCCCAAATAGCTCAGGAAACGGGCGTGGCTGTGCTGCTGGCCTCTCCCCCCGCGGCCTTGGCTCTGGCGTCCTGGGCGGTGGTTGTGAGGCGGAGCAGCGTGTGGTTGGCGGTGTCCTTGTCCACACTGTTCAGTTCCCTCGTGTTCCTCTGTGCCTGTCTCTGACAGCCGCTCAAGTTCAGCATGCCGGGCTGCAGAGAGCGCTGGCAGTGGGTCGGGGGTTGTGGGGAAGCTGACCCGGTAAACTCCAGGCCGAGAAACCGCGGCGGCCCAGCTTGAGCTTCACAGTCATGCTCCCTGCTTCACGCGGCCTCTGGTCTCCCTCCCTTGCTCTGAGGTCTGTTGCCTCTGGAGTTTTCTACTTCTCTCTTGGTGTCCTCTGGTCGCCGTGTGCTAAGAACACCCTCAGAAGTGGACGAGATGGTCTAGTTCGGGTCCCCACTGTGTAGGACTGTCATGCTTGGGAAGCTCAGGGATCTCCTTCTAAGTACAACCCCGGTCTGACCCTTTGGGGCTTGTGTGGCACAGCCACTCCGTGCTGCACGGATGCCTTTGGGAGACGATTGCTTGAGGCATCGGGTGCCACACTGTCCGGGAGCACTTTGTATTTATGTACATGCTGCTGTCTCACTTTGCATAATCCTGGAGGAAGATGCTCCATTGGAGCAAGTGCGTTGCCTCTTACTCAACCGCCCTTTAAGCAGAATCGATTATGAGTGGTGCCGTTTCTCTGAGGTGTATGTGACTGTCCAGAGGACTCGAGTCCGGAAAATGAGAACTCTACCCCGAGCCCTGTCCTCGGGAACCCGAAGAAACAGCTCATTGGCTCCTACGCTTCTCTTGAGGCTTCATTCGGCTGCCAACCTGTCACACTGGACAAACGCCGCTCTTCGGCTGCGCCGTGGCCTCTCCGCTGCTGCTCGCGGCTCCTCACACTTCCACAGACTCACGAAGCCTGTTCGGTCTCTGCTCGCTTTCCCGTCCGTTCGCACTGGGTCATACCCGCAGGCCCCAGCTGAGATGCTGCTTTTCCTGACTCCCTCGGGCCTCTGCGGCACAGCTTGCCCCGTCCTGACCCCGCGGGGAATGCTTCTTTACCGCGATTCTGACACGCGCGGTACTGGGCTGTCTGGACAGCCGGGCTGGTAGACTGCCTGGCTCTCGGCAGCTGGGCTTCTGGTTCCAGCAGGCGCTTCTGGCAGCACTGAGTGTGCTCCGAGAGAGAAGCTCATCTATGGATACAGCGGGGACTGGGTGCGGGGACCATTTATGTAGGAAATACTTTACATAACATATGTTTCAAAGGAAAATAAGGGAGACACAGTGCATATACGGAGCCCTATCCTGTAGACATTCCATTGAAAGAGAGGAGAGGCCTTATTCACACTTTTAGTTTCTCCTCCACAGAAACAGTGCAATATTTATACATATGCGTTCCTTGTATTTCACTTAGGAATATGGTCTTAAAGAGCACCCTTTTAGCTAGAAATGACTCAAATTTATCTTTCTCTGTGGCACAGTACTGCTCTATATAAAAAACACATCTTTATCCATTCACTGGTTGATGGGCATTTGGGCTGTTTCCAAGATTTAGCTATTACAAACAGTGCCACTGTAAACATGGGTGTGCCTGGATCACTGTGGTATGAGGCTTTTAATTCTTTTGGGAAGATACCAAGAAAGGGAACAGATAGGCCCAACAGAACCTCTAGTTTTAGTATTTAAGGAACCTCCTCTCTGATCTGCACAGTGGTCGCACCAGTCTACCCTCCTACCAAGAGTAGAGAAAGATTTCTTCTCCCACAAATCCCCCAGCATTTGTGGTTGGTTGATTTCTTGAGAGTAGCCATTCTTTCTGAAGTGAGGTGGAATCTCAGGGTGGTTTTAATCTGTATTCTCATATATCCAGTGGTGTGGAACATTTCTTTATACATTTATTTGCCATTTGTGCTCTTTCATCTCAGAACTATGTATTTATTTAAAATGTCCATTTTTTCGATTGGGTCTTTAAATTTGTGGAGTCTGACGTGAAGTTTTTGTAATTATAAGTATTAGTTCTTTGTCTGAGGAACAGCTGGCAAATTTTTCCCCACTTAATGGGTCATTTCTTCATTTTGTTGGTGGTTTCATTTGATGTGTAAAATCTTGTTAGAAAGATGAAATCCTAGTTGCTGATTCCTTGTGATATTTCCCTGTCCGATCACAATTTGATTTGTAATGCCTTTGCTTGCATCTATGTCTGTTTTGAAGAGTTCTACCTATTTTCTCTTGCAGAATATTTAGTGTTTCTGTTTTAACATTTAGATTTTTGATCCATTTCAATTTAGTTAAGTGCATGGTAAGAAATGTGGTCTAGCTTTAGTCTCCAGCATGTGTAAAGCCAGTTTTTCCAGCACTACTTATTAAAGAGGTGATCTTTATTCTAGTAAAGGCATTTTCAGCCTCTCTGTCAAAGATAAAGTCACTGAGTATGTCTGGAATTATTTCTGCATCTTTTAATCTGTTACACAAATGTCAGGTTTGTTTTTTTGTTTATCTATTGTCAACACAATGTGTTTTTTATCACAGTATCTCGGTAGCATAATTTGAAGCCAGGGATTGTGATGTCCCTGCCTTACTTATGTTGCCTAGAATTGTTTTTGCTATTATACGTTTCTTCTGGTTCCAAATAAATTTTAGTGCTATTTTCTCTCATTCTCTATGTTATACTCTTGGTATTTTGAGTGGGATTAAATTAAATCTATATAACAATTTTGGGATGCTGGCCATTTTCACTATATTTGTTCTTCCCCCTCAAGAGCAAGGGATATCTTTTCATTTTGTGATAGTCTCATAATAGACATGGGGAAATAGGAAGAAAATGTTCAGCTGGGAAGAGGAAAATGGGAGAAGGGAAAGGGCACAAGAAGAAAGGGAAAAGAAAAAGAGAAGTGGAAAACACAGCTTTCCTAAATAACGCGGGGAGGAGGAGCGGAAGAGAGGGAGCAAATAGGAGAAAGAAGAAGAATCCCCTGGACCACACCCAGGTACAGATTCCCCGGGTTGAATGTGATCAGTGTGAATATCTAACACGTGCTGATTAAATTAGTTAATTAAAAAAGAAGAAAGCTGCCAATGTAAATAACATGAAATAGGTACGTTTTAAAAACCCGAAGCATTATCTTCAGTCTACATATTGAACACTGTCTGTGATGAAAACCATCTGTGATTTAGCCATGTTTTTAAAACACGAACTAAATTAATAGAATAATTTTCTGCATTCCCTCACGAATGTAATTTTAATGCCTATTACAATGGCAATTTCCTAGTGATGACGTGGGGAGATGGAAAAACAATACATTGTGCTGATTATAAGGAAAAAGCAAAAGTCCAATAAATCTCAAGGATTAAATATAATTTATTCACTCCTTGTGACTGAATCATATGTGCAATAATGAAACTGCACTACCAGAAGGATATTCAACAGACTGCGAATTAGAATAATCCTGTAAATGTTTAAAGAATCCTTCAGGAAAATATTCTTACTTGAGGGGGAAATATCTGAAATTTTTATGCTCGAATACATCGACTCCTGTCACTGTGGGAAATAGCAGCGCCTCTCACGCTCCTCCTTGCCGCTGGCCGGGAGGAGCCCAGAGGCCTGAGCATGCAGCGCCCCTCGCCCCGCTGACGCAGAGGCGGCCCTGGGTGGTGGGTCTGCAGCTCCGGGAGTGGGGGCCGAGGGAAGGAAGGAGCCACTCTCAGGGCACAGAGCCGACTCAGCGGCAGGTGGAGACCAAAGTCCCTGTGCGTCCACTAAGGGCCATGGTGGGCCGGAGAGGAGTGGGCCCTGGGAAGTCCAGGGGCGGGGAGCAGGGCTCCAGTGTGTGGGCAGCGAGCCCGGCCCTCCCTGCTGGGGTCCTGCAGGGCATCTTGGCTCCTGGTGCCACCACTGTTCTCAGGATGGGTAAAAGCTGGCTCGGGGTCTCCCCCCTGGGGCCTGTGACTGGCTTGGACTCAGACCGGTGCACTCCTACCAGAAGTAGGGACAGTGACATAGGTGGGAAATGGTGTGCGTGTGGAGTGAATGTGACACACCTGGAGATGTGAGCCATCTGGGACCGAGGGGCGGGGGCAGCGGCTCTTCACAGAGCAGCATTGGCTGGCATGTGGGCAAGACCGTGGGGGAGAAAGTGCGGCCGAAACCAGCAGATCTGTTCAGGCAGACGGATGACCTGTTGGCCGCAGAGGGCAACGACCATCACACTACATCCACCTTCCCCTCTGTGCTGCGATTTCCTTCTCCTCTACTGCTCCAGAACTTTCACTGAGACACTAGGCCTTGTGATTTTTATCTGGTTAGTTCTTGGATAGTTTGGGATTTCTGCAAATTTTCTGTTTCAAGCTTGGTTCTGAATGATAAGCAGAGAGATTCTTTTGAAATTACTTTTATTCCTTGTTGGATTCAACCAAAGGTCCTGACTGAGAACTCCTCCTGAGGTTTGGGCAGAGCCTTCCTGGGACGTGGCCCTGGCGCATGTGCTAAGGACAGCCCCCCAGTGGGGCTGAGCAGGGTGGGCGGCCTGTTCCCTCCTCCGGCCTCTGCAGCGTCGGTGAGAGAGGCCTTCTGTCACACGCATGCGGACAGTCTGCTTCCCAACTGGAGCTTTGCTCTCTGGCTCTGGCCTCCTGGGTCTCCGTTGGTCTTGGCTTCCTCTCTGCCCTTGCGGGTTGTGAGTGCCCTCTGTGTCCTGCTCCCCAGACAATCTTCGTGTCCCTTCTGGGGCTTGAGCCCAGGACCCATCACTAATCTGTATCCTTGGCCATCTCAGTTTCATTTTCGGAAAAGGTCTCACCAAGTTGCCCTAGAGGAGTGTAAACTTGTGATCTTCCTGTCTCAGCCTCCAGAGCGGGGGATTGTCTGCACGGCACACCCTGCGCACTCTTGCCCGCAGTGGACATGGTGGGGCACTTTCCCTCCACGCAGGAGTCAGACC
Organism: Petromus typicus; assembly: GCA_004026965.1. Classification (NCBI taxonomy): domain Eukaryota; kingdom Metazoa; phylum Chordata; class Mammalia; order Rodentia; family Petromuridae; genus Petromus; species Petromus typicus. The sequence continues at coordinate 290,967 of PVIR01000065.1, read as the reverse complement.
TGTGGGACCTGTGATCAAGACCCCTACATGTTGTTCCCTGTGCTTTTCTTTTCCTCATGCCCATCAAGTAGGAGAATAACTCTGGACCCAGATGCCCCATCCACGCCAGAAGCAGAAATGTGTTTTCCCAGTCTGAGGTTGGCCAGCGTGCTCATTGTGCAGTCCCAAAGATACGGGTCAGGCAAACACGGAGAGGGAGCTCTGTGGTGTGCTGAGACTGGTGTCTTTTACACAACGAGAGGGACATTTGTCAGAAACAAATGAAGGAACCAAAATGAGATTGTCGTCAAGGTTAGTCAAACTTCCTCCTGCCTTTGGAGTCACTGGACATCTCCGCATGAGTCTGTGTCTGGGTCTGCACCGAGTCCATCTATGTGGGTGTGGGCGGAGCAGCCATTGTGTTCAATCTTCCCACGTCGTCACCTGCCTGCTCGAGGCCCCGGTAGAGCTGCGAGCTTCCTGTGGGCTGAGCAGGATCAGGGTGCAGTGGAACTAGGGTGGACCTGAGCCCCGCGGTGTCCAGTGTTGGGGTCACAGATGTGGTCTCACGTTTATGGTTTTATTCAGCTTTCACTGCACAGACTAACAAAGCAGTCACTTCCCCAACTCTATTTGAGGAAGAAGTTTCCTTGAAATTTCTTCTTTTTATTTGAAGAAGTCTGTGGCTGTGAGTTCAGCTTAGAACGAGTATCTAACGGCGACTGTCCTGTACACTGGACTCGCAGGTGTTAGGTTTTCGCCTGGCTCTAGTTACTTGTGAGGCCTGAGTCAAGGCACTTACACTGGCCGGTGGTGTCCAGACTCTGCGCAGAAAAGCACTTAACACATTTACATAGCCAGACTTTGCCTGCACGGATAAGAGGTTCCTTTGTATGGTGAGGAAGGGGTGGGGGAAACTGAGGACGGACACAGTGTGGTATTACAGGAGAACGGAAGTCAGACCACAGCTAACTACGTGAATTAACTAGTTGCGGGTCTCTTTGTTTATAATCTTAGGCTGATGGTAGCTTGAACCTCTTAATTGAAAATTCATGATATCAAATGCAGAGGTCGTGAATCTCAAATTTACAATGCATCAGTTTCGTTTCTTATTAATTAAAGGAAGGCAAATCTTGCAATTAAGTTGATCTATCATTTGTAACCTCAAGGCTCCTGTTAAAGGACCGTGTTCATCAGTGAATACTTGATTGAGTTTCCTTTCCCTTTGCAGGTTCCGCTCTGCCCTTTAGACCCCAGGCCTTCTGCACAAAGCTGCACACACAAAACCCACAACGATGTGACATGAAGCATGTGTCTGTGTAGAGGGAAGCAGGGTGATGACGGTGGCCTGGCAAAGATCTCAGGTCTCTTCAACCCCTCACCTGACAGCAGACATAGTTTTGCTGCCTTCTGCGTGTTAGGTGTGGAAGAACGAGAGGGGGGAGCGGGAGAGCGCAGGAGGGGAGAGCATTTGGGACACGGGGAGGCGCGCTGACCTCCTGGCCTCCTCCACGAGGCCCAAGGCCATCTCACAAGCCTTTAAACTTCCTTTTGAAAACAGTGCAAAAACACGTCCTGCCTCTTCTGCTGTACTGGTAGTAAATGAAATTCCTTTTGAGGGCCTTGCCAGCTGAGAGATGACAGCACACCCGAGGGACCTTAGGACCTTCACTCTCCTTAGATCACAGCCATGCTTTGTAATCAAACCCCTGCAATTGTGATTTGTCATTTGTGCTGGGGCTTGTACACTGCCACACAATCACACGCTTACTTTCTTGCTGTGGAACCAACATCAAAAGGGCTCAGTGCCATGTACAATATTTTTATTTGGATCCACCTAAGAAAATCTTGCATCAAAGGGCATTGTAGTATTAATTTAGCGGGTATTTTACTACTTGGCAAGACTTCCTGCTACAGATTCTGTCTTTATTTTGAAGATACTCCCATAGGATTCGATGTGAAACAAGCAGACATCGCTGGTAGCGCATGTGGCCGGTCACTTCCTGTTCCCTCAGTTCCGCCATTCAGGAGGAGCGCTCTTCCATCTGCCACAGGCTTGTGGATGTGGGGCCCTTCCTCTCTTACCTGGAAAGCTCCTCACTGTGAGGCCTCTGGAGGGGCTTCCCTCGCTCTTCCCACAGCGGCACCCCATGTCTGGCACCCTGACTCCCAACCCGAGTCCTCCCGATGTAATCAGGGGCACCAAGGGCTCCATGAACACACTTTGAAACTCAGTGTTTTTACATCATGGCCAGGCGTCACCTGTGGAGATACGAGATTTATTTCTACGACAAATAAAAGACTGACAAAGGTGAGTGTTAGCTCAGTCTCTGTTGCCTTAGGACATGAAGTCACGCCATAATTAGCTAGCTTAGTTAACTATGCCGGCTTATTTTCTTCAAAATGTTCCTTCTAGATCTCAGCTAGAGCAGAAGGAGGCTCAGAGTTGAAGAAGTTTTGCACATGGAGGACTGTGTGTGCTCTGCGGTGCTCTGACTCAGTGCCGGAAGCGGAGTGAAGCATGAAGAACAGGGGTTTACTAAATTCATAGTTGAGTCTGGACAGGGCTGCTCTGCACCATCTGTCAGAGGGTGTCATGAAGGGACAGGCCTGAGGGATCGCTTGGCACCAGCAGAGTGGCGCAGAAACTCAGAGTTTGGACGCTCTGTCCTGAGTCACGGTACAGAAAGGGGATGGGGTCCAGGGACCTGGGATAACTTCTCCTAAAGACAGTGACCCGTGGCCCCACTGTGCCCCTGTTACAGTTCGTAGCAACTCCCCATACCATCTCACTTGGAGTGAGTTTCCCGATCAGGAAACGGAGAGGGAAGTCACAATAGACCACAGAAAACCAGACAGAGATGGAAGCCGGGAATCTCTCCACTCTGGGGTTTGCCGGGAAAGAGGACTTGGGGGACAGGGGCTGTGTGCAGAGTTAGCATGAGTGAATTTGTCTTTTCATGAGTTGTTTATTTTCTACTAGAGATTAATAACTTTTTCGGGGGTTACTTCCAAATTTCATTTATGTTTGGATTTTCAAAGGAGAGAAAATAATAGCAAAGGCAGATCTTAGAACTTCCCTTTATGTATTTGTGTGTTAAGAGAAGATTGCATTTTATTTGATATATCCTAGTATAATATAATATTCTAAGAACTCTGTGTTATCAAAGTTTTACTGCCAAGATGGAGAATCTTGTGTGGAATGATGTTGAAGTGATGCCTAAGGGCATAGAGAAAGCCTGGACAGGTTTATGCAGGGCACATTTGGACTGAAATGTCCGTGTACTGCTTTGATTCAGTGTTTTGTAGAATTCTGTCTAGTTAGGCCTATACACAGCTTCAGTGCCACCCTTGGAAACTGTCCAGTTTTGTTATTATTTTTAGTACTTTTGTGTAACACGTAGTGATCACATTCCCGTGGGAGCTGGTGTGTGAATGTCACACACCTTGGTTCTTTTTGTCCCATTCTTCTCCCCTCCTCCATCTCTGACCCTTCCCCCCGAGGAAGACCTGTCCCTTCTTCCCTGTACCTGCCTTTCATTTTGCTCTTTATTTACACTTCGAGATGCTCCCATAAGAGAAAGCATGCGCCGTTTAAGCGCACACGTCTGTCTGCTCCGCTCCCGCACTCTCGGCCCCGTGTGTCTCACAGTGTCCTGCGCCGCGTCCCACATCAGGTCCCGCGTTGCTTCCCTGCCCCAGGGACACCAGAGGGACATGTCTTTATTTGTACTGGTCTGTTGTTCACCATGAAAGGAGTTCATTCAGAGGAGACTGGCTTCCCATGGACTTCCACGGCTTCTTAATTTCCACCTTCCTTGGGTAATTAATCAGGAGACTGCTTGATTTCTTTTGCTAATAAAATTATTCCAACTAGATACTTTTTCATGTTCAATACACTTTCTTGAGTCACACAATGCAAGTCCATCAAGAGCACACGTGGTGACTGGTGCAGTTGCCAGTGTGAATAACATAATTAAACCAGAGCCCTCGGGTGCACGGTGGAGTCGCAGCCCGTTGGCTCAGTCAGTACCGGCAGCAGAAGGTTGTTCAGACAGCAGGGAGACACAACAGCTTCGGCTGATGCCAGGGTGGTGGCAGAGGCCAGCCAACTCCCCTCGTGCCCACGTGGCATTTTGGAGGCACATGTTCATCCTTGTGCCACCTCAGGTTCAGAGGGAAGGGAAACGCACAAACTCCAAGCGCATCTTTTCATTTCCATTGTAAACTGATCATCCACAAGAGGCTTAACTGTGCTAGGGGGTATCGAGCTCCCTCGCGTCTGTCCCCGTGAGGACGACACTGGGAAATGAACATCGGCTACTGATCCCTGTATCCCGTTAGAGCCACGGACGCATCCTGTCAGGCAGAAAGTCAGGCCGCTGTGGGGGAGGCATTCGCCCGAGACCCCCACACTGCTCTGGAGATGCAGGGCAGAGAGACTCTCTCCTCACACCTGTCGCCAGCCTTTCGGGGTCCAGGATTTCCCTCACGTGGCCGAGATTGCAAACTCTGAACTTCCTGACTCCACAATTCTAACGTGCGTGTGTGTGACTACTGTACTACTTTCAGAGCAAAAGGCTCTCATACCTACATTACTGCAGATGACGCCCCCCTTTAAATGTCAGCGACTCCCCGAAATTCCCTCCCTGCTCATTTCCTCGTTCTGTGGACATCTGCTGTGTGTCCCTTTCTGTTTTAGTAATTGCTGTTAATTATCGCCATTACCATGCATGGGACTGTGTGACCTGAGAGCAGTGCTTCTCTTTAATTGGCAGGCCCGGCACAAAGCTATCTCTAAGTATTTTTGAAAGAATCCATTAGTGATACTTTGTCCTCGCTTTCTCCCAGAAAACAGCCATCATTTCAGGAATTTGCACATTAACCCCGACACCGAGCACTGCCATGCTGACCCTTATGTTCCTAACCTGTATGCAGCTTCTCATACTAGCTCAGCAATGAATATTTACTTAATAAATAAAATATAGTATGGAAATTAAATTTACCTATCTTTCGTATATGAAAATACATTCATCTCCTGAATTATGTATAGTGAATAATACTTAGCGGTGGAAACTGATACATTTTTTCCTTTAGGAAAACACATTAAATATTTAAAATATTTAAATATTTTACATTTGCCCATGAATCCCAATGCTATGCTGTTTCACACTTTTCTCATAACCCTCCCTTTTTAATCACTGCTCTGAAGCAGTGCAGGTTGGGCAGTGTCACCCCCGAGCCCTGCACCGTGCTCCGCTCCTCCTGGCCACACACACGCAGGTCCTGCAGAGAGTGGGGATCGTCCCCACGCACCTGCGCTGTGTGTGGCTGACCTTTCCTCTGTCTTTACTTCCTAAAACATGAAGTGATTACTTGATGGACAGCACACTCTGTTAGGTACTAGAAGCAATTCTGAGGTGAGTCAGATTAGAGATTATTTACTCAGGAGGACAAACAGGTTCTGCACGGCTGCCCCATTTCACATGGAGCCTTGAGCTGTCTGAGTGCTGGACCCGCAGAGGTCCTGGAGCCCACCCAGGACCCCAGAGAATGAGCCAGCCTGTCCCCCCAGGGCTGTGGGTCCCTGGCCTGGCACTCAGGAGTCCTGGAGCATCACCTGCGCCATGTGCAATGCCTCTTGGACCCGAGCAGACTCTGCTGGGGTAGTTGAGGCCTGAGACCTGGGCAGCTAGGAAAGCAGAGGTAGGCACTCCAAGAGGTGGCCAGGCATGGACAATGACAGAGAATCACTTTAGATTTCCTCTCAAGAAAGGCACCAAACTGTCAGGTGCTGGTCAAATGAGGGCGGGACAAGCGGGTCAAAGGAGCTGAAGCTCCAGCCCAAGAGGAAGTTGAGAGAAGCCTGTTCCCCATGGGGACAGCAATATGCGCAGCCCGCTCGTCTGGAGCTGCAGGGAGCCAGTAACTGTGCTGCAGGGTGGAGAGCAACAGAGGTCAGTGCTGGGACAGTGTCACCTCGTGGCTCCCTGGGATTTGGGGTTAACAGACACCACTCCACTGTCCTTGTACAGAGACCTTCACTGAGTAAAAACAGGAAGGGCAAAAAGACCTCGGCTTGGTTTAAAATGAGTGAATAGACAACATGAGGGAAAGAGCCTGGCATTTTTCTTGAAAGTGTGCAGGGCCGCGTAGTCCCTTGTACCAGGCTCTGCTGGCCTCGCTAAGACCAGAGCAAGACCGAGGCCTGCTCCGAGCTGTGGCCAATCACACAGGTGTCCGCATTTTTCAGGATTTTTAAATCCATGACTATTACAGTTATGGAGACTTAGAAAATCATGGCATTACTGTAAGAAAGATAAGTACTTCCTCTATATAAGAAAAACACAAAAATCGATGTTCTTATTAAAGCATTTTTTAAAAAATTGCATCAAGAAGCATTAATAGAAGTTTCTACTGCACCACCCTAGAGCCCTGACACTGAAGGCCCCAAGCCCGGATTTGAATCTCAGGTCCTTCCAGGACTGAGTGGCTCTGTTTATCATTTAGTGCTTGTTGCCTGCAAAATGAGGAAAATAAACCTAATTGTGCTTTATCACTGGGAATTTTAAAGACATACTGAAGAAGATATGTAGGGCCGCCACAATGGGTGACAAGCAGCCGTCTCACTCCTGTGAGGGCAGGCCGCATCCTGTGCGCGGAAGCCCGTCTCTGTGGTCTTGGGCTTGCTCTGAAGGCATCGAGATTACTGTCATTTACCAGACACTAGGGCATGTACTCCACACCCCTTCCATCCTTGTGGTCCTCAGTTTTGGCGATTCTGAGGTGCCTGTTTGCCTTCATCCCCACAAATCCACACATACTACTTGTTGCCAATGGTGCCTGGCGGCTCTGGAGGCCAGATGTGGGCCAGGGTTGGGTGACCCCGCCGCCAGTCTTGGCAGTGGGAACCTGCAGCTGAGGTCTCTGTGTATTCCAGCCTTTCTGTCACTCGGGGCCGTGTGATGGAGGGTGTGGGTCCCGATTGTCAACAAGGAATGTTCCATCGATACCACTCATGTCCAAAGCGACACCACCAATAGAGCGGTCTGAGTGGGCCGAGGTCTGTGTGGTGATGTTAGAAGTGTGTCCCATACCAAGCATTAAGTCCTGAAGCCTTTGTGTCTCCAGGGAAGGAAAGGCAGGAGGGGGTAGCCCCACACTGAGTGCAAATGTGACAAAACATTTATTTAGCTTATATTTTCTCTGTCATACATGAATAGAACAGATTTTAAAAATCTGCATTATAATACACTTCAAACATTTTTTAGGTATGGAAAAATACTAGGTAATAAGAGATCATAGTTGTAATTCATTGGTGAAGAGTGAAGTGATGATACATTTACAGTAAACGCAGTGCTACAGGGTGGCTTAGTTGAGAGCAAGTCTCTCGAGGTCCACACAGGCAGAGCGGGACGGAGCCCTTCATGCCCTGATGGCAGACTTTTCCTATGACCGACTTCCGGCCCCGTTTTTCTGTACACTGAGGAAGGTGCTGTCTCTCTTGGACAGAGATGGTCTGGCAGATGCAGCCGCGCCATGCCGATCACTTGCGGAGAGAAGACATGTTTCTTGGGGCGTTTTCCTTCCCACGATCATTTAGCACTTGAGCAATTATATGTTTAACACTTGTATCTATAGAAATGGCTTCTCTGAGTTTAAGAATGTTATGACAGTATGAAAGGGAAATTATGTATGTTTTAGAAAAGCAAATTCTTTACATTGAGACTATAATTGTAAAAAGAAATATGTCAGATGAAAAATGGCCATAATGTAACATGTTCCACCTGAGTTTTACTAAAATTTGCATGATATTTTCTTTTGTATAAAAATATAATTTGTGAAAAGATGCATAGTCAGAAGAAAGTCCGTGAAAGTTTATAAAATAAAGAAAAAATATCAGCAGATTTAAAAACATGATGTATAGAGGTTTTATTTGGGTACAGAAATTTTTCTCCATGGTTCAAAGAATAGATTATAAATTTAGTTTCCATTTATATTTAACTTATATTGAATTGAGGGATATTCTTGCCAAGGCTTCACATTTTATTTTCCTGATTTTTAATGCATATTTATTCTTCTAATTATTCATTTCTTCATCATTTAGCAGTAGCATATATTCATGAACATGTTATTATTCCCAAGTTTCCTTTTCATGATTAGACTCCCATTAATGTATTTCAGATGAACACCAAGACAATCTGGATTGTTCCCAACCCATATTAATGAAAGGAAATGCAATTCCTGTTGTTGAAATATTTAATGTTGTGTTTTCATAACACAAAATAAAATATAAAGTTCGGTTATCTTTCTTATCATAATCCTGTACACAAGGTCATCAAGAAACTCTTATTTTGACATCACCGTTTATAGATTCAGTGAATAGGAGTAGAAAGCTGACATGCCTTCCTCTCAGTGTGGGAGGAAAAGGAAGGCAAGGGAAATGGAGATTGTGACCGGGGATTGTGAAGTCTTGACATTGTAGGGCCTCTGAGTCACGGGAACAGTGGAGATCCTCACACGGCTGTGAAATTTTCTTTTTTAAAATTAGAGACAACAGCTATTCTTTGTTGCAAGTAAAACTGAACATCATGCAGACACGCTAAATGAAAGCTCAGCTATGCAGAGCAGTCAGCAGGTTCCGTCTGCGTCACAGGCCCACTTCTTTGTAATGAAGCTGCTACTTACATTGTAGTTTTAATTGTAGACACAATTCTCGCAGGGAAAATGCTTCCAACTGTGGCCTCACCAGCTCCTCATGAACCATCTAAAATTGGGGACAGAGAAGAGCAACCACTGCTCTTCCTTAACCCTTTTAAAAAATTCTTTTTCTCTAAGTCTCTTTCTTCATATGCCACAAAAGTGTTCTGTGGCCCTCAGAATCTTTTCTCTCTTTCTTCCCTACAGCATAGTTATCTCTGCATCTACAGTTTTGTTGTCTCTGGTTTCAATTACCTTCAGTCAACTCTGCTCCAAAAATATTAATGAAACTTTTCCAGCAATAAATAATTCATAAGTTTTAAATTGCAGCCTGTCTGAGTAGACTGATGACATCTTGTGCTACGCAGGGCCCTCCCGGGTATGGGGACCAGGACCTGGTGTCATGTATCCATGCTGAATATGCTACCATTTCTCAGGCAGGTGAGAGGGGAGAGAGCATGCAGGAGACAGAGACAGATGCACACACATTCTTACAACTGTTCTCGTTCATAGCTATTGTCATTATCTCCTTGGCGTGTTCTAATTCGTAATTCAGCTTTATTATAGGGCTTACCTGTGGGCAGAATGTACTCCACAGAGGATGTGATTCTGTCTGTTGTTTCAAACACCTATTGAGGAACTGGGGTGCATGTCCTGTGTTCTCTAAGCTCCAAGTGAATGCCGTTGTGAACCTACTTCTCTGTCCATCTTCGCACTTACCTCCTGACATTGTGTCATGAGTAGAGCTCCGGGGAGGTACTTGTGCCCATCTGACCCCTTGCGCTTTGACACAGGGGCTGAGATCTTGCTTTTGCTCTCTCTGTCATCTCCCCCATGGGCACGTGAACTCTTGTGCAGACACTCTCACAAGTATACTTGCTGTGTTCCTCCCAAAGTCATCCATACCTCCTGAACTGAGCATGGCTTCCCTGTCTGACCATACCACATTCACTTCTCTGAGCTCCGGTTTCAGAGCTCTGTAAGTGTGGTCGTGCACCCTGTACCTTTGCGGTGTGCCTGTGTACTGACAGGATTACAACGTAGCAGGTCAGGGCCCTGAACACCTGGGACAGTTGCCGTAGATGTGTAAGGGGCCTGTGACAGACACTGGCTGACCCGTGCGGTGGTCAGCCGCTTCCCTCCGCAGACTCGAGGCTCAGTTCCATCTTCGGTCCCTTTTCCCGGAAAGTCTGGTTTGAGCACCTGGTTGTCTGGGTGCTGATTAGTCTGTGCCTGCCTGGGAAGGGAGGTGGAAGTCTACTCCGCACCATGGAGCTTGCTCACCTTGCTGTGAGCTCGGGCAGCTTGGTGTGCATTCAGGTGAAGGGTTGGCGCAGTGCGTCAGCACCGTGGACAGCGCCGACACCTGGGTCTCGGGGGTTCTTCCCGCCCCTTTCGTCTTGGGCTCACCGTGTCCACCCGCAGCCCCAAGGTGCACTGAGCTGGACAGTTTTCCATGTCGGGCCTTCAGAGTGACACCTCACGTGTGCTGAGGTTGCCGGAACTAAGGCTCGTGTCACAGGCCTGGCTGCTATGGCATCGCTGCACCTACCCATTCAGGGGCCGGCAGGAAGAAGGGGAGAGAAGCAGGTGTTCTGGGCACTGGCCCGGGCATGCTAGCCAGCTGGTCGGTGTGCATGTGCTGAAATCCACAGAGGGCAGAGGCGTTTAAAAACCACGATCGTTACATGATTGTGTCGGTCTGTGCTCCGTGGAAAGAGGTCTGCCCAGCTTTGCTGAGGGAAGCATCATAAAACAAAAGAATGCAAAAACAGTGAGAATTGTCTAAATTCTGGCAAGAAAGGTCATTTCTTCCAGGAATGGCCATTACAGAAGAGTTTAAATTTCCATAGATGGGGTTTAGAAGAACTGGAAGCAATTTATTCATTTTTTAGAATTTTTCTTTTGCTGCTGCATCAAGTATAATTGCTTTTATTTTCATCCACCTGTACCTTATTTTTATCGTCAATATGGAAATTATTTATTGAGTATAGAAGCTGGAAGATGAAAGCAAATTTTTAATTTATTTTCATGCACAAATCACCATTTTTGATAATTGTGTCATTTGGTGTTATACTACATGGAGTGAGGACTTTAAAAGTCATCAGAGAAGACTAATGTGTGTGTTTAAAGTGATGCACAGCGGGCCCGTCCCCTGGTCCAGCGCCTCAAGGATGGGACGGGACCTGCTCAGTGTTGGTGGATTTACAAACCCAGAAGCCGAGCTGTGACCAGCCACAGCCTTAGTGGCAGTGATCTGCCTGGAAAACCCAGGCAGAGATTCCACATGCCGGGTGCACAAAGTTGCTCTGAGGAATCTGTTTGAGAAGCTTCCAGTGGGACCCTGACTCCAAGCCAGATGGCTGATGCTGCAACCACAGGCTGATGGCTGAGACAGACACCATTGTCATCGGGTGTCCTGATAACCTGAAGCCACTATTGTGACAGTAATGGACTCAACTGATAAACCTTCTTCAACTATCTAAACCTTCCCGAGTGGAAATAAGATCTCCATGGACACTTCTCTGAAAGCCTGCCATGTAAAATCAACAAGTCCACACACATCCAAGAAAAAGCATGAAGGAGACTCTGCAGGGGGGTGCAGGAGGGGAGACACCTGGCCAGGGGAGGGAGAGGCCCAGATCACCCCAGACAGGCTGAGGGATCTCTACGGTGAACTCGGGAGCTTGTGCCAGCACACAGCCCTCCCAGATGGCTAGAGTGGTTAAAGGTAGCCCCAACCATGATGGTCCCGTCCCAGCCTCTCCCTGCCCTGGGCTGCAGGATGAAAACACAGGTGGAGATGTGCGGAAAACGTGGCATGCTGAGACTGCACAAGCGAGGATGACCGCGTGCCTCTCAGGGGCCGGCCCAGTGACAAGGAGGGAGCCCTCCTGCTGACTCCTGGCCCATGCCCAATGCCAGGTGGTCAGCACATCTGAGAGCTGGGAGAAGACAGGCTCTGCCTCTGCTCCCAGGCCAGCGCTGTCCTCACTCATGGGGCCCTGGGTGGCTTCAGAATCAGCTCGGAGGATATACCTGGGGCTCACCCTGCCAGGCAGGATGGGCACTGCCAGTGGGCACACTCAGCAGAGAGGGTGAGGGCATGAAAGATCCTGGGAGCTGCTCTGCTACTGACACTGCACTGTGGTGACCTTGCTCCACCTGCAGCACAGCAGCCTCTGGGCTCCTCCTGCGCCAACTGGACCTCATGGTGCCCGAGGCAGCTGCAGTGGCCATATCACAGGGTGTATGTGAAGGTGTATGGTGCCCGTGAGGCACAGAGGGCTGGGGAGTGTGTGCAGCCCCAGGTAGCAGTGGCAGGACGGCCTGGGTGCCATGGTGAGGCACCGCCCACCTGGCTCTGTCCCCTCTGCTCTGCACTCTGTCTCAGGAGGAGAAAGGACAGTCAGGGCACAGCACAGGCTCCTCATGCGCCTCTGCAACTCTTCCGTTACGTTTGCCCGACTGTCTGTCCTGTGTAGAGCATCAGTGAAGCAGCTTCCAGATGTGCTGGATTTATCTTAAAATGAACAGACTCAGAAATTGTCTGTCCTCAAGGGGAGTGAAGAAGGTGTAGACACCCGCCAGGCAGTGGAGCGGCGGGTACCCAGCAGTGTGTGTGAAAGTAAACTGCAATCCTTGGCTGCACAGACCTGTCCAGTGGGCAGCACGGCCGGTCAACAGGAGTTGAACATCCCTGATTCTCTCCGTTCATGTGTAAAGATGAAACTGTGCCTCCTCTAGTGAGTTTGTAACCATGCTCTGTGTCAACTTCCCCACTTTCCAGATGGAAATTCTTTGCTCTTTGGTGCTCACATCGATCATCAGATGCCCAGCTCTGCTCTGTGCCTCTTTTACCTCTTCTCACACCAAAACCTCCACGCAGGCAGGTCCACACTCCCACAGTGGAAAGCAGTGGGCTCAAGCACAGGTAGAAGGCCTGAACTTCTTGAGGCCACGGGGAGAGGCACGTCAGGCTCTCCAGTGGATGAAAACCTTCGCAGTAAACGGCCCTCTCCAGCGTCTGCGTGGTGCTTCCTATGAACGCTCTAGCTGACTCGCAGGGAAGTCCTGTGCAGCAGATGCCCACACTGGGATCTCATCCCAGAGAGAGACTCCTGGCAGAGGGCCAGTCGTGTCCTCCCTAAGAACAGCTGGTCCAGGACGTCATCAGAACTGGACCGCAAGGCCACCACCTGCATGATTAACTGCACGTGTGAGAAGGGCATGGACATCCACTTCTTATCACAGCGCTCCTGATGGAGACAAAGCTGACGGCAGAGATGACCTCAGAAGCAGAAGACCCAGCCTCCTCCATCATGTCTGAGAGAGAGCTGTTGCTAGCACACAGCACATTTGATCTCACTCAGTCAGAAAACATTATCCCACAGAGCATCACTATACCTCAGAGCCACAATAAGGGTGGCCCTACAGACGGACAGTCCTGGTCAAATAAAGCTACAGTGAATACATCAAAGGGGAGGAGACTGGACTCCATTTGGTGAGAGGAAATCACAGGATGAAATCTGGGAAAAAATCAAGTTCCTGCTGATTTTTTAACCCATGGAACCAGGGAAAACATAAGAAGTATGTATGTACTTTATGAAGTTATTAACACTCCTATAGAGAATCATGATTTTTCCAGCCACATTCTGGGCTTAGTGATCTCACTATGGATTCCCTCAGCAAGACAGAGGTGGGCTGGAAAGATCTACTCCGCGTCAGAGGTGGAGGTGGCTCATAGCATATGACCAGTTACATTTCCGGGATTTAGTGTGGCTAGTTGAAAGGTTTGCACAGATGGAATGTGAAGAGGTTTGATTGGACTGTCACCAAGGAAGGAAGAAACTGCAAATAGATCTCATCCCAAATTAAAACAGCCCAAGACCCAGGGTCTCACTTAGGGACAGAAGGGCGAGTCAGGCTGGGGAGGGTGACAGAGTCCCAGTGGGCCAAGCACAGCTTGGCACCCGCCCTTTGCCCACCGCAGCTGTCCAGTGCTCCTGTCTTGTCCAGGGAAAGCTCAGGAAATCAGCTTCCCTGGTGCTGGCCCACATCTTCACTGGCCCAGCCCCTCCTCAGACAGTGATAGGAGCCAGTCGGGCTGGTGACCCCTGAACACAAACTTCACCTCTTTTCTCTTCTCCATCTCCCCGGATGCTGACCCCAGCCTGCAGCTGTGTGGTGCCAGTAATAAACCACGGCCACAAGTCCATCCTGCCAACAGGGCAGGAGGATGCACTGCGCATGGGTAGCATGTGTGGAACACGCGGAGGCCGTGTCTCCCGAGAGCACCCTGACTGTGTAGACACGGATGAAGCACACTGACCGAGGCAGCAAGTCCACTGCGTCCCTCGCTAGTCGGACATGAACATTCCGAATTGTAACTGCCCTCCTGCTGCAGAGAAATGAAGTGTAATCCCTGGAGTGAAAAATTCCACACAAAATAACTAAATACCCACAAGTAAAAGGAAACAGTTCTGTAAGTGACAGACATAGCAGCAGTATGTCCTCCCAAGCCTGGCTCTGACCAGCCCGTGTGACAGTTACAGTGGATGGCCCAGTGTCCCCATGCTATACACAGGCAAACTGAGGCACCCTGAAATTCATTCAGAAATGAAAGCTGGAGTCGTTGTTACATAGAGATGAAACTGTGCTTTGACCTGATCTGTTTTCTGGGTCGACTCCTCCATGGAATATGCAAGTTGTGCAATTTGATGGTTCTGAGACTATCAGGGGTATCCTGCACCACAGGGAGCGCCCCCCTCAGCAGTGGTGCTTGGGAATGTGGGCTCCCATGCCCCCAAAGTGTCCTGAGGACTTTGTGGGGACACAGCCCACATCAGAGAACAGGAACTGTGATTTGTCAGGACAGGCAGCGCCCGGTCTCTGTCCTGGCAGCCCACTGAGTTATAGGAGCCTCATAATGCGGGGTGAGTTCCATTGAGCTGGGGGACAAAACCAGCACATGAGGGGAGAAGGTTACAGATCCAAACAGCAGACTCTAGCTGTGGCTCCAGGGAGGCCGGGCCTCTTAGAGAAGTCAAAGCCATTGGTTTATTTATATTTAGTTTCCATAACTGAGGTTGTAACATCACAAACGTTTTCTACATTTCTTGGATAATTTTAAAGAAACTTCCTGAAGACACTTCTAAATCGACTGACTGGCGCAGCCTGGACCCTGGTCCCTGGCCAGCTGTATTCCCCAAAACCCCTGCTGTGGGCTGTGTCCTCACCTTTTCATGCAGAGATTTTGAACTCTGCTATATCTGCATGTCTTTATAAAGTGATTTTCCTTCGCTGGGCATATGGAGCAGGAAACCAGAAAATCTATTTATAAAAAATGGAAGGATGAATTCAAAAGGTAATTTGCATTTGGAAAGCCTGCACCCAAGTGGAAAGACTGTCTTCTAATTGATCCGGTTTACGTACACCTACACCTTGCAGAGGGAGCGCACATTTGCATTTGGACATGATAAGAATAAAGAGGTCTCAGGCTGCGGAGAAACCAGCAAAATCATGCAGGTCAGGGATGGGGAATTTGCATTAAAATCCTCTGTCTAAGTTGTTTGAAAAGGATAGTGGATACCTTAAGGGTAAATTTAGCAACTATCAGTTTTGAAAATAATTGAAAGATAATGTCTTTAAAGGTCTCTTAATGTACTTATACTAAACCAGCAATTTTGTAGTTTATCCATAATTATTAGTAGCAATTTTAAAAGTCTACTTTAAAAAAACAGAATAATCCTATTAAGAGTAATCTATAACAAAAAAGAAAAGAAACAAAGTTTATGCATAAAGGGGGTGGGGGTGGTAGGGTGGATAGGGCTATGGGAAAAATGAGAATTGAGTTGTGTATTTACTGGTACAAATTCTCATTGTTGAGTGCAATCAGGCATGTATATGTAATGCACCAATAAAGATTTCAATTTTTAAAAAAGAATAATCTGTTTCTAACCATCATGAATTTAAAAAATGGAACAACAGTCAAAGAGACTCTACAGGGAGAACAAGCATGGTGGCCCAGGGATAGTATAGATAAATAAATCCTTGAAAACTACCCGGCCAGACTTGAAAATAAGATGTTATATAGCAAATAATGAACTATAGTGAATTCAAATGTTAACGTAAAATATAATTATGATCTCTAGAAAACGACAGTGCTTGACAGATTCTGAATGATTCTTCACTGACTGTGGTACATACCTGGAACTGTTATGAAGTGTAATTACTGCAGAAAGCTCTGAGAATATCACCATTTAGATATATTATCTTCATGAGTAATTAAAAGTGTTCAGATTACACATGAGTTGTTGTGATGCTGTCACATCCAGCTCAGACCTTCTGTGCGTGGCCTTCACGTGGGTGGAGCTGAGGAAGATGGATATCAGGAAGTCACCGACGTCTCTCCTGCATCGACCACCCCGACCAGCCCATGGGTGCCGCCGTGCAGCTCTGCACAGAGCTCTCAGCGTCCGCACATACACCAGAAGTGCTGCCCCATCACACTAGATAAAACAAGGATGAACTCTTCCTGAAGAGCTTCCCCTGGGGATGTGAAGTGCAGTGTCGGGCCCAAGAGTTACTTTTGAGTGTTCCTTTGGCCGAAGCCACTGACTCGTCCAACACTGCGGCGGTCAGATTCCGTGGCCTCTTACGGTGACCGTCAGTTGTCTACCTCTCTCTTTCCAGTTTCCCCTAATGTTGGTGAAGTCTTCCTGAACTCTTGGAGGTCCCACTGCTTATAGTCAAATATTTTCTACTGGTTCTTTGAGGTCCATTCAATTCGCATTTCTCTGGAATCATTTTGCTCAGTCATCTGCTCACTGAGGGCCTAGCGCCACCTTTAGGCCAATGAAGGAGTCACATGTCCTGCAGGGCACTGTCAGGAGCCTGCTACCGCCTCCAAGGGTGCCTGGGTGGCCCCGGGCACAGAGCATTGCCATCAATTTAAATTTGCAAATCAACATGCAATATCATTCTTATCATATTTTAAAACTCATTTAGAAAGATTTCAACTTATTTTTTGCTCTATAAATTTGGTTAAAACAAAGTACTAGTGAATTGTTTTAATGTCCTTTCTTCAAGTGTACACTTAGAACAAAAAGTAAAATAAAAAACCCATAAACCTTTTCTATTAACATATGTTTGAGTAAATAGCAAATAATGTAGTGAGTGAATGCATTTAAAATCAATTTCACCTACTTAGAAAAGAATCCTTACACCTGCAGCTCACACTGGCTACAGGAAAGTGCTGGTCCAGACAGGATAGGCGCAGCCCTGCGTGGCCACTCCCTGAAGGTGGGGCAGTCATCTACAGTTCCTGTCGGTACATGTCGCCTAGCAACAGAACCCACATTTCCAGCCAGCTGCAGGCTGGGGTCTTATTGTATCTCTATGCAAATGAAAACGCTGCAACTCCCTGTCCATGTATTTTCAGCCTTTTGCCAAAATACACAGGACATGATAAATATTGATGTGTGAGGAATACACCTGTTCAAAAGTGTGGCTGTTCTCACATTTCTACATTAATGTTTTATTTTGGCTTCAATTTCACAGGTGCGGAGGGAAGCTGTAAAAGCCACATCTATTCAGTACATGTTTATTGGAAACTATTGTCTTATAGAGTGAAATAATATCTCTGTGATCTGAGAAGTCTTGTTATTGTCCTAGTATATTATCACAAACTATGGCCACACCAGATATTGTAATATACTAAGTTAATTCTAAGTCCAAAGGGAAAACACAGCCTTTGATAGTCTGCCCTTGTTTGAGAAATGTCAACTTGTACTAATCTCAAATTCTCCTCTAAACAATGCAGAAGAGAATTAAGTTTGAGTTCCTGGCAACACGGCAGAGTGTGGGGTTCTGTGAAACCTATTCTCCAGTGGCCGTCCTGAGGGAGCAGTGCTCGGGTGTGGAGCGAGCCGTGGCAGCTCACGTGTGCTGGCGAGAGGCCCTGGTGTGTGTCCCTCATACCTTCTCCTGATCTGCTCGACTTCATAAACAATGGTTTGGACTCTAGCTGTTGACGCTTTTGGTATCTGTTTCTAATTCATTTCTGCTGACACTGGGATGCTGCCAGCAAACAGACTTTTATCATTAAAGCTGTACTTCCAGGGAGGGCGCTGCTTCTCCCCTCGGCCTGCATGCGTTTTATCCTGCACTGAGACCCACTGCAAGTGAGGTCAGAGTGAGACATACGTGCAGTCACTAGTGAGGATGGGCAGTGCCAATCCTTGCCAGCCTAGACTCTCTAACTAACATGCATGGAGGGAAATAGGGCTCCAGGAGGCACAGATGCAAGAGGAGGCTAAGGAGTCCAACCCTGTTGTACCACGTTTACTGTGCGCTGTAAACTCGGCTCTTCTTCCTGAAGAAGCATGGTAAAATGGGGCTAAAGTCTGTATGCAAAGCTCAGCACTCCCTAGAACCTCACTTCACATCAGGTACAGACCAAGGTGAGATGCGAAGTTGCGTACAGCTATCTTTTGGCTGTTTGTATCACTGGAGTCCTGTGTGCGTCGCTCAGCACAATATATTTGAAGCAACTGTGTTATTACACCAACTATAGAGTGCCGTGTACCAGTGCCACTATGTGTGTAACTGTCTGCATTTATGTGTGTGTGGGAGAGAGAGAGAGACATACAGAGAGAGAGAGACAGACAGACAAAGAGACAGACAGAGTCTATGGAGGAGACATGGACAGTAAGACATTGGTCATGTGGAGGAATCTCCTTTCCACAGTTAAACTAAGAAGCTCAGAAGTTCACTGATATGCTTTCTGGATTGTAATGAACTTGTACAAAAATAGTGAAACACGAAAGCAGGAGCTGTGTCCTCGGTAAAGAATGTGCCCATCGATTAACGTCAACAACCAGCAGCAGACAGAGATGTAAACCCTTCAGTCTCACTTTCATGTGGTCTGAGCTCGACGCAGACCAGGGAAATTGTTCTCTCTTGGCAGACTCGTACTTTCCCTCTTCCTTATTTATAGTTGCTCGAATAAAAACTAGAGTATCTTATCGGATGGAGATGAGCACGAAGGGAAGTCTTTTCTGTGAGCGTCCCAGTCCCTGGCCCCGAGTCTGTAACTAGCCCACCTGGGGCAGGCTCTGCTCGGAGCTGCCGCCCGGATGTGTGGCGTCAGCTCTGTGGATATCTCTGACTCCCTCAGAGGAAGCCAAAGTGCTTCGTTCATATTAAATTGATCATACAAACTTTATTTCCTCATTCATGAGTTTATTTAATCTTTTTCCAAAAATAGCCATATGTTATCTGGCATAACACTTTATTACATATTTACTACAAAAATTATTGCTTTCACTTTTTTAAAAGATTAGACATTTCTCACATATCATTATGGGATCATATTTAATTGCACTGTATGAGCCAATATGCATTCATATTTTATATATATAAATGTAGTGTACATTTACTTATTAATTCTGAGTCATATATTAGCCATGTTGTAAATCACTGGGCTTTATTGCTTTTTAGCTTTCTTGAACCTTAAAATCTGTCCACTGAAAATCAAGCTGAACTTTAATCATTGCACATCATTGAACAGTTACCAGCTCTGAGCTTCTTCAGTGCCAGAGAGATGCACTTAGGATGAAATGCCCCTGAAATTCGAGGACAGGTCGTGCCTTGGGGAAGCCGGGTTGGCCTGATGACTGATGACAGATGGGAGGTCTTTACACACTGAAGCTGTGTAGTCGTCTTCTATGTAGGATGGTACGCGGCCGAGGATCAGGTTGAGAGGCCCAGACCTGGAGGGTGAGTGTACAGTCATCACACAGGCTCCCGCGAGGTTTCAGGGAACGCCTCCATCCTTATTGAGGTCTACACAGGCTTATAGAGAACACGGAGAATGGGCGTGGCTATGAGCATATGGGGCAACAGGGCTGTAGCTGATTGTTGGGGCTCAAGTTTTTGCTTTGTATGGTTAGCTCTTGGCCCAGCAAAGGACTCATGACTAGAGAAGGAACGGGAGGCCCCCAAGCAGTATAGGCCAGTTTCTACACATGGGAGTGAGCGTGTTTGAACTCCTTTGGGTGTCTTCTAGGAGACATACATGCAGCATATTTGACCCAATCAGACTTGAACTTCTCCTTTAAAACTGGGATAGAGTTGTAATTAATTACATAAACATGCTAAGGGTTTTGAGCTCCGTCTCTTGTATGCCACATACGCTTTTTCTGAAGATAGGTTCAGATTACAAGCTCAGACCACTGGGTGATGGGTATCACTTTGTTGTGGATGTCAACGTGAGCTCTTCTGCTGGTCTATAATTTCAAGTGAGCTGTCAGAATACAAGAAAATGTGGCTCCAGGGTGAGGTGTGAGGAAGCCTGCTTAAAGGAGCATGGGAGGTCGTGATACAGACAGAAGCTGGAAAGTGGCATGTGCAGTGGGTTCTGTTGGAGAGAAAAGTGGGGGCCAGAGACAGCAACTGCGAAGGGAAAGGAGGAAAGGGAGAGAGCCAGAGCAAGCTCACATCCCTGTTTGGGAATACAGGCTGACTTTCTGAGAAGTCTTTCAAAAGGAATGGTGTGCGTCACAAACTCTGGCGAATAAGGGCACATCTGTGTTCAGCACCCGGCAGAGACGGCAACCCGAAGCAAAATTTTACTCACCACTTCTGTTTGTGAGCTGAATTTTTTGCAAAATGTAGCATTCATGAATCAAGATATTATCAGATGTGTATGTGTATAGGTTTCAAATTCAAATATGATTCTATATAAGTTTAAAAGAGGAAACATTTTCCAGAATTGTGAGAATATTACCACATACAAAGGGGGAGAGGGAAGAAAAAAATAATTAAAATATGTTATGTATATGCACCTTTATATATAATTAATGTAACCATGAAATACTGAAAATACATACAATAAAAGTCAAAAAATAAATTTCAGAAAGAGTTGGGAAAGCAGATTATTAAATATGCCTCAGCCAATTTTGGAGAGAGAGAGAGAGAGAGAGAGAGACAAACATACACAGAGATGGAGCATTTTACATAAAAACTCTATCTTACTATTTTCATTTAAAAGTATGTAGATTATACTGCTTGATTTTGTTTTATTTTAGAAATACATGTAATTTGGGCTGGGGATATAGCTCAGTGGTTCCAGCACCTGTCTTGCAAACATAAGGGCCCGGGTTCGATCCCTGGTAACCACATAACAATACTGGGCGTGGAGACTCACACCCAGCAGCAACCAGTACCACATACCACAGTGCCGGGCGTGGTGGCTCACGCCTGTAATCCCAGCGCTTGGGAGGCAGAGGCAGCAGGATTGCTGTGATGTGAGTTGGAGGCTGAGTTTAGGGCCAGCCTGAACCACAGAGCGAGACCCTGTCTCAAAAAAAAAAAGATAAATAAATAAAAAAGAAAAAGAAATACACGTAATTGTATCCATCTGTATGTGATTTCATTTTATGTAATGTATCCTTTAAATACTTTAATTTTCATGGATTTATTTTTCAATTATAACTAATACTTTGTGAAACAAAATACATAAAATATGATCAGAACGTTTTCCCTATTATAGACCCTTAAAACATATCAGGGATGACAACAGTTTGGGTTATTTTTAAATTTTGGCTCAAGTACTCTCCATAGATATGCACAAAGTTATGATCTTATAATTAGCACATGAAATAATCCTGAATGTTATCATTAAGAAGACAGTTTCACAAAATGCTTATTGTTTTTGCACGACTTCCACTTTCAGAGTCACCCACCTGCATTTGTAAATGTTGAGGTTGGAAAGTAGATGACACTCTCCTTTCTGTTTGAAAAGCCAGTGTTTCTGGACCCTGTGAGAGTGACAGCGGCATCGGGAAGCTGTTCCCTGACTCACCCACCTGCAATTCCATCCACAAGCAATCAGAGTTTAAATAGAGACATTGAATGCACTGTACGAGTCACCGTACTCTTTCCCTTGTTTAAAAGAGCAAAGATGTGGTGAAAACTCAGCGTCTGAACTTACATCTTCTGATCTTTCAGCTTCTATTTTCAGTCATGTGAAGGAGTTCTGTCGCTTTACTGTCTTCCTCTTTTGCTTAATGAGATCAATAAAAGAAAATCAAAGATTCAACTTAGAACCTGGAGAGGGAATCGGAGAAAGCATGAGTGAGCCATGAAGCCTTCTGTTTTCTTGATATCATCTGTTAGCTCCGTGGGGCCAAGGACTTGTGTTGTTGATGTCTCAGTGGCTGATGTCATTGTTTGGGAAGAAGTCAGAGCAAGTAGCTCAGGGAACCAGGGGGAGCCGTGAGCAGACTGTCCACAGTGGCGCCCTCACCTCCCACAGCACCTCCTGGTGTATGTGCAGTGGCACCGCATGAACTTGTGGGTGACAGTCACACAAAGAGCTCTTCTAGGAATCTGGGAGCAAAATGGTAGTGTTTACTTAGGTAAAGATAGGGCAGCAAGATGCAGCGGCCCCTCGATTGTCAAACTCAGTTCTTCCAAATCTGTTTAAATACTGAAAAGTTGAAGAACTGGTCATATTTCCCCCCGAAGAAATGATGTGTTTCGCCATTCACTGAACTAAAATCAAAGTAGATTAGATACCTAAATATTTAAATGGAAACACTAACTTGCTGGAAGATAGGCTGAGTAGAACTTTTAGAAATGTTGACATAGGGAAAGACTTTATGAAGAAAATCTCAGCAGCATGGGACCTGAAAGAAAAAAATTAACAAGGATCTCATCTTACTAAAAAGCTTCTGCAAAGCCAGAGAAACCACTAACCTACAATATGGGCAAAAATTTGCCAGCCTTTCCTCAGACAAAGGAATACTATTTAGAGTATATAAAGAACTTTAAAAAATCAGCCCTCCAAATTTAAAGGCCCAATTCAACAATGGTCATCTGAAATGAACAGACACTTCTCAGATGAAGAAAAGACAGCAAAGAAAGATATGAACAGATGTTCACTATCACTGGGAATTCAAGAGATGTGGATATGAACAACACTGAGGTTTCATCTCACTTCACCAAGAATGGCTGCAATCAAGAAATCAACCAAGAACAAACATTGGTGAGACTGTGGGGAGACAGGAACCCTTCCCACTGTTGCTGGGAAGGTAAACTGGTGCAGCTGCTGTGGAAATCAGTGTGGAGATTCCTCAAAATCTAGGACTAGAGGTGCCATGTGACACAAGACCCACTCAGCTGTGCAGGGTTTGGAAGTTTGATTTCCAGTTCAGCTTCAGAGCACATCAGAACATCAAGAAAATGTTTTCAAACTTTGCTGTTTGAGTAGTAGAAGTTCAAGATGGAGTCATTTGACAACTGAGATATCATTATAGTTTCCCAGAAATATGATAAAGGAAACAGAATTTTTCCCAGCATTTCAGATCTCCAACAATCTCCGTTGTCCCACTAGTAAGACACCTGGGGACAGATGAGGTGACACTGTGAGTGCCTTGGCCCTTGCTGCATCTTCAAGGGTCAGAGTTCAATCTCAGGCCAAGGAGGGAGCCCTGAACTCTGTTCCATACAGAGCAGAGGTGTCACGAGCAGAACTTCCCAGAAATGCAGCCGGGTCCCTGGGATCTGTGAGCAAACAAGGCTCAGTGAACGCTCCACACTACCTCACCCCAGTCCCTACTGAAAATGCACCAATGATGCTTTGCTGCTTTTGAGAAGCAGAGGCACTTTTAATGTACAGAGAATGATGAAAATCATCCCATTAGGCTCCTTGTTAGAAAACTGAAATGTGAAAAAACGATATGGCTGTCCTCTCCACATGAGCCAGGTGGGCTTGAGGACTGGCTGCTGTCGGAAGCACCTGGGAGAACACCTGTACTAGTCTTGTGCCAGAAGTTTATGGCGATGGAGTGAATCTTAAAATAATGTCCTCCCTTGTTCAATTTTGACACCTAACTCACCTCTGTAGAACGTGTACTTACAATTCATCCATGGAAGACAGGTTGTGTGATGTGTTCAGTATATAAATGAAACATGCAGTAGAGCAGCATCACTGTCTTGTAGTTGATTCTGTAGCTGTTTTTGAAGTTTTGTATAGATTACGATAGTGTAATGTATGTATTTAGAAGGGGTAGTGGTGTTTGGTGGACCCCAAGTGTGACCCAGATCCCTCACCCAAAAGGAGAATGCTGGTAATGGTAACAGCCACTTACAGAACACTGGGCTTGTGCTAAACGCATGCTGCAGAGCTTGTCACTTGACCTTCCCAAGAGAAGGGAAGGCGATGACCTTGGCTCCCTCCCACACATGGCAGGCAGAAGCCCCCTAAAGTGGAGTTACTCGAGCGCTTGTCAACAATCTCCGTTGTAGCCTTGGGTGCAGCTTTGGGTGCAGCTCTTATACCTCGTCCCAGTAGTGCACCATCTTCAGTGAATTATGACTCTTTATTAAGGTAGTTAGCACAGGAAAATTAAAAGAAATTTGAATTTTAAGTCAACAGTGAATGGTAAATACACTAAAATTTCACACATCATTCAACTGAAATTTGAAATTATCTTCTGACTTTGTACATGAATTCCAAATTCCTAGGCAGCTATCAATAATCCCCTGTGATACAGAAGATGGAGATGAAAGTGTTAAAAGCACTCAATGAGGCTGCACAGACGGCTTGACGTGAAATCCAGAAACCCACCGACTTTTCCCATCATCCCCAACCACCGACTTTTCCCATCATCCCCAAGTATCCAGGAACAGCAGGCTCAAGAGTTTCTCTTGTAAATAAGTTTGATTTTATTTCTCTCCCATCTCAAGTCCCCTCCCCTTCCTATGGACAAAAGCTTCTTCCCTTTTTCCTTCTATTTTCAATTTTTTTTGATCCTTCCTCCCTCCCTGCTTCCCATGTGAATGTTTTGTTCCCACTTACTAACTTCATGAGTTTCAGTATGAAAGGTGGAAAAAGAGAAAATTTTATACATAGACTCACATGCATTTGTGAGTGAACTCAAATAATCTGTGGCTGATTTATGAATTGCCCTTTTATGCATGGAAGACTATTATTTTGTTTTCAGGATTATACCCTTTGAATAAGTGTGGTTTTCAAATCTCTTTTAAGAGATAAAATAAGAATAAATGGTAATTTAGTTTTTCTGCCATTCTCTTCTGTTTTTGCGGGTATGTTTTATACTTTAGCATGCAAAAATAAAAAAGCACTGTTTTTTTTTAAATATTACTGTTGAAATCTCCACTGTGCCACTCAATAGCTACATTATATATCTAGTGTTCTGTGAGTTTCAAAGCAAATAAATCATCAGGATCACATTTCATTCTAACAAAATGTGTGCATTTTACTTTGTCTCTGTGAACATAGAAGGCTTCAGTGTGTAGAAATGGTTCTCTCCCTGCACACGGAGGGTCCTCACGCCCTAGCTGTCTGCTGGTGACTGACCCAGAGGTGCTCAAAGGGGCCGGGAGCTGGGCCCACCTGTCAACAATCTCACTTCCTGCACTGCCAGTTTATGAAGGAATCAAAGACTGAACATTTCATCTAACACAAACCATTTTATGTAACTATTCAGTAGACTTGATATGTCACAAAGAGTAAAGTTATTTGGGACCTAATTTAGGTAAATACATGGAAAAAATCTTTTCATCACGAACATGGCATTTAGGCTATTAATTGGAACAAAAAATATCTGTGATAGTTTCTCTGCGTCCTTTGCATTAAATACTGTACCTCTGAGTTGTTTCCATCTAAGCGTCATCTCTTTGGAGGGTGGTGTCAGGTGGGCTCTCGGGTGTCTTGTGAGCACTGAGGTACCTGGAGAACCGGGTCACCTTCTCGATGCCTCTCGCTTCAGTTTCCAAGTTTGTTGAACGACTGTTGCTTCTGTGTGTCCGCTGAGATGCCATGTGCACCTTCGCCCCCGTGCTCTGCATGCGTGTTACATACGGAGCGTAAGTTCTCTTGTACTGCCGTTTGCTTATCCTGCGTTTGTTTATACCTCATCCAGCCGGAGACAGGGTGCCGTTTCCTGTCCATGGGAAGGAGACAGACATCGTGTCACCCGCCTGGTACACGCGAGGCCCTGGCAGCCTCTCCCGGGGCCCCGCACGCTCTCCTTCTCCGTGATTTCTGCACATCCTACTTTTAAAATACGACCCAAGGTCCCTTCTCCGAGGAGCTGCCGCTGGGCTCTGCCACCTCTCCCCTCCCGGGGTTTGGATCCGCCCTTTCCCGTCGGTGAGCAAGCGCCCCGGGCCGCGGCGGGGCTCAGCTCAGCTCGGAGCGCGGAGGGGATGTGGGTGACCGCGGAGGGGATGTGGGTGACCGCGGAGGGGCACAGCGGCGCAGGCGGCGCGAACTCGGAGCCTCAAGGCAGGCTCTTTTGACCTTTCACCACTCTTTCAGTGTCAGTGCAGTGCAACTATTTTACCTCGATGCACATTTTGGCTCTTGAGTTTAATTTGGATTTTCTTGTATGGAAAATATAGTAAATTATAATGAAATTTCCCATGATCTATAAAGGACTATAACACAACTCCAAACAGCTCATCAGACAGAATAAATGTGGACCATGTAACACATGTTCTTTTGTATATTCCCAGAGGCAGCAGGCGTTTGTTGCTCATGAACCTTTTCGCCGTTTCCTGGAAGTCTGTAGCTGCCTGTGAAGAGGAGGGTGGACTTGCAGGGTTCCAATGAGGGGCTGAGCACTAGGACTTCAGCTTGCGCTTAGCTGATGACCGTAACCAGGGGGCTGTGAAGCAGTGTGGTGACCCTCCGGGCAGGGCGGGCGGCCCAGGCTGGAGCCCATATCCGGGGCTTAGGCGAGGGTGGTGGCTTGTGTGAGCCCAGCTGGGCAAGTGGGAGAACCAGAGAGACTTTCAGAAAACATGCGAACAGTGTATGCACGTGCGCGCGCGCGCACACACACACACACACACACACACACACATACACACACACACACACACAGGCTACGGACGGACCATAGTGTCAAGACGCCCTGTTTAGTCCTCAGTGGTGAACATATATTTGTACTGGGCAATTTCTCTTGACTTCACCCACATTACTTTAAACACATTTATGAAAACATTACTTTTCTTACTTTCTTTCATTTTGAAACAGGGTATCATTTTGTGGTTTAGGTCTGCCCTGAGCTCACTATGTGGCCCAAGCTGACCTCAAAGTCAGAGCGATCCTCCTGCCTCTGCCTCCCAAGTACTGGGATTACAGGCATGCATCACTATGCATAACTTAAGGAAACATTTCAAAAGCAGAGAAGGAAAAAAAGCCCCAAAACTTCTGGATAAATTAGATGAACTGAAGCTTTTAGAAATAGATAAAAACATACTTCCTGTACACAGAGTACTTGAGCTTTGAGAGAATACACCTGTAAACTTCTTCCTCAAGGGTAAGTGTGGCCTGCGTGAAGCCGCAGTGAATGTGAGGCACAGTCCTGGCGAGTTGTGGGGATCAGACAGCCCACTTCGAAACCAGGAGATGGGTTCAGAAAAGGCGTCTCTGGTATACGGGATGAGTGAATGAAGCTGTAGTGTGAGAAGCCATTTCTAGTCCTCCAAGCAGCAGCCATGCGCTGGGCGGCGGCCCCCCTGGGAGTTGCTGTCCTGCCCAGACAGGACCTGCTCCCTGGGTTTCCGCTGTGCTTGGGGCCACGGCAGTTCCTTTTCTCCCCTAGGCATCCTGCAAGTCACAGACGCTGTGAAAGCCAATCCAGTTAAGTGTGGGCATTGGCTTGTGTTACTTTGGAATAATTCAGTTTCCTGTGAGCACCTTACTTTCTCGTGTGTTGGAATTTACAGATTTTTCATATTTTCTGTGGATGTGGTGTGGCCTCTTGTCACCATGACCCTAGAAATTAATCTTCTGAAAAGAGGGTAATTTCTTCAGTCTTTCAAGTAAATGAAATGGAACTTTATAAATGGCTTTGGCTGCACACTTCTGCAGCTGTGATAAAATATTCAGACCCCAGCAGCAGCACCATGTTTGAACACTTCAGACCCACAGAGAGCCGTGGCTCCCTCAGTGAGTGAAGCACTAATTGCTGCCCGTGAGGGAATTAACAGAGGTATCGACCCAGGAGGAGTCTGTAGCCAAGGGGAGCCCAGTTCGCAGGACCGCGGCCGTCGTCCTGTGCACAGAGCTGCGCACAGCATCATGTTTAGATGCACGAGCCCAGTACAGCGCGAGTGGTGCGCTGCGCTCACCTCCCTGCCCCTCAGTGCGGGAGGGCTGGCTCCCCAGAGCCGATGGGGACCCCGCTGTGCTGCTCTACAAGCTGCTGCAGGTTTGAAGCTATCTTTAAGGAGACCATTGAAGTAAATCAGACAAATAAGCTAAAATGTTATGAGAAACCCAAGTAAAGAGTAAGACAGAAGATAAATCACACAAGACAGGAGAACACAAATCTTCTGCCGAAGGAAGAGGGACTCTGAGATGGAGGCGTTGAGGGAGAAGGAGAGGGTGTGAAAGGATAAAGATGTGCTATGTACATGCACCAAAGCCCCCGGAGGATTTTAACTGTGTTCTGCCAACATGGACAAGGAAACACAGCAAAAGAGGAGAGGGTCATTTCTGGACTGCAGGTTCCCTGTAGCACTGCGTCTAATGGTGTGTTGCAGAGATCTCTACTTATGAACATCGGCGTTTTTCCTCCTCCCATCCTCCCCTTGGTCCCTGGACCAGTTCTGCACACGAGGTTGCAGGCTTGGGCTGAGCAGGTGACACACGGGAATGGGTAATTTTTTAAAGTTCAGAGTTTAGACTGTTCCAGTATATCCATTTGTTCATGCTGAGCTTGGAAGGGAACACACAGCCATGACCTACAGTGTCAACTGCCAGGTAACACATGTCGACAATCTATATCTGTAAAAATGGCAAATAAGGAGGCCAAATTGCAGATGCATTTTATATTGTGTATATATACAATACGTGATAAGCTTGTGCATCATTTTTTGTTTCCAAATATGCATTCTGAAAAGAGCTGAAATTCTGGGGTGGGAGTAGGGAGGCTGGGACAGGAAAAGAAGCAAGAATGGTAGGGCTCTGGGCAGAAGCAAGACCACAGGGACGTGGTGTTGATTGCTAAGGTTTAATAACAGTGCACATGCTCACCAGTGCAGATGCTGTCTTTTCCTGCAGCAGCACTGACTCTTTTTTCTCTACAGTTAAAAGTGTGCTCTGGCTGTGCAGGAAATATCAGCGTTTCATAGTTTTAAGATACTGAAGCTTGCAGGAAGATGCTGGACATCCACTGCAAGGCTTTCACATGGAGCTCTGTCCCACCCCTTCTAAAATTTGGGGGACAGTATCTCACTAAGTTGCCAAGTTGCCAAAGCTGGGCTTGAAATCATAGTCCTCCTGTTTCAGCCTCCCAGAAGGTAAGGTTATAGGCACTCACCACCATATCTTCAGGACACAGCAAGTATTCAACCCATAAATATGTATTTAGAAATAGTCTACTTAATCTTCTTTCTTCCTCTGTAGAGGCTTATCAGTTTCTCCACATAGGTCATCTATAGTCTTAAATTTAAAGACATTGTAAAATTATTATTGTTCATTGTCTATTCCTATTACTATTATTACAATAGATATTTTCCAATGTTTTCTAAATTATTTTAATATATTTGAAATATGATTTATTTTCTAATTAGAAAATCATTGAATTAATTTCTTTTTAGTTGTTAACTAATGCTTTTGTATTTTCTGGAATTGAATATTTTATTCCCAATAATTATGTTTAATACTTTATTTTTTTACCTACTTGGATTCTAAAGCATCCTAGAAAACCAGAGTGTTCAGTGACATCAACGAAGGAATCCGGTTCTTGGGTCTGCTGCAGCAGGGGTTCTGTTCTGTCATCACATTTTGTGCTTTCCTTTTGCTTCAGAAAAATCACATATAATATTTTTACTTTCTCAATTTCTGAATTATCTAATTGCATATTACTGAATGTGTTTCATATTACTTGGTCTTTTCTTTCCTCCTGCACAGTAGCATGCTCGATTACCTTATCTGTGAATATGGAGTTCCATTTTCACTCTGCAGTGAGAGTCACATGTCACAGCTGAATACCATTTTAGTTTTAACCTGGAACCTCTGTGCTGGCATCTCGCTTATTTGTAACCTTTTCATCTATTCTATAAGAAAGATAGGCTGGGTCAAATTTCTGTAATGGACTGCGCAAGTTATAATATAAAAATCAGTTCATGCAATTATATAACATTCAGAAGTAGAACATACTTTATACGCAAAGACAGAGCATATGCATAATTGTTGCCTAAGAAAATCAACTGTTTGTTGCAAATTGATTTCCTGAAAGAGGTACCTGGGAAGGAAAACACCTCGCCTTTAAATTAAAGTTCTGTCAGTTGTTAAATCCCATCTTTGGCTTCTGGCCGTCATCAGTGTTACAGGGTATAACACAGTTAAACCAAATGGCAGTATAGAAAATCTACACCAACAGTTTCAAGTCAGTCACTCAGTATACTTACAAGTTGTGTGCTTGATTTCCCCAGATCTGTAGTTTTCTAGCGAGCTTCCTTCAGAACTAAAGCTTTCTGAAGCTTTCCTATGGCATCACATTTTATGTCTGTTTTATGGGGAAGCGTTACCGCCCTGTTCATAAAACACGAAGTTACAGCCTTCAATGTTGACTAACACTGACTTTTTTTCTGGAGCTTGGAGAATCTTAAATAAAACATAATTAAATCAACTCTAAATAATAAACACCAGCACACGTGCCTGAGAGCCAGGGGCCTGGGCGGGCTGGGAAGAGCAACACTCAGACCCACAGACAGAGGCAGGTCTGAGAAGGCACAGGCTTCTGGACCCTGCAGCGCGGGGGTCTCTGCCCCCGGCCTCTGCTCTGAACTCACACAGCAGCCTGGTTGGCGGGAGGACAGATGCGCCCACGTGTCTGGTTGGAGGGAAACGGTGACGTGCGCGGCCTGAGGTCACTGAGCCGTCCCCGCAGTTGGGAGCTGTGTGACCCGAGCCGTTACACGCACAGCCTCAGACATCACACGGACCATTGACGTTTCCCAGCCCCAGCCTGTGGAGTCACGGTCACCAGACCCTGGACCATGTCCCAAACACTGCAGAATGAGACAGTGCTCAGGGGTGGGGCCCTGACCTCAGAGACCACGGCAGACATGGAGGGCGATGCCAGGCCGGGCACTGCGGAGCACGCTCCACATGGCCCCATCCTGCCAGAACCGAGGGCGGAGCAGGGAGGCCCCGCCAGCCTGGAGAGTCAGGCCGGGATCAGAGCATGGAGCTGCCAGGGGCCGCTGAGCCAGAGCTGGCCGGAGCGCTGGTGCCCATAGTCTCAAAGCACTTGGCGAATGATGAGCTTGTCACCATAAAGGTGGTAGCTGTGTGAAGGGTACGCGGCGTGGGACCCTCAGCATGCACAGGAGCCCTCGCTGGGGGCGGGGGGGGGGCATTAGGATGGGCTGAGTTGGAAATTTTGTTTTTTGTGAGATTCATTTTACCTCATTACTAATATTTATAATATATAAAATAGAGAAATCCTATATAATTAGTACTGAAATGCATGTGTTTTAAATTTTACTGGTGCTTCTGGGACTTGCTGCCTCCTCTCACTCTCTCTCTCTCTCTCTCTCTCCCTCCCTCCCTCTTCCCCCTTCTTTCTCCCCTTCTCTCTTTCTCTCTTCCCTTCTCTCCCTGCCCTCCTGCCCCCTCCACCTTCTCCCCCTCGCTCATCCTCTCCCTCCCGTCTCTCTTATTTGATGCTGGCCTGGCACCACATCTTTGATTGATGGTAGCTGCGCTCCCAGGAGAACCTCCCCCCCATTTCCTACTTGGTGTGGAGGAAGCACAGAGGACCCCAGGCCTCGGGCCGCAGGGACCCAGACTCCAGCTCAGCATGTGCTGGCAGCTTTCTCTTCTGTGGGCTCTGAGAAGACATGGTCAGCAGTAGTCCTCACTTACTACCACACTGCTCAGGACAGAAATATTACTAAATGGTCATGACCAGCTTTTGTTTTTAAACACTGTGAACTGTAATTGCAATGTGTGGCTGATTCAGCTATGTATTCTGTCCTATTTCCAATTTCTAATTCAATACACCCATAGTTTGGAAGTAGTGCCAAAGTCTAAGAGTTGTAGAATTTTCTATTTATGTTACTTGTTGAGTTTATGTGGCGGACGTTGGCGGTAGTTGGAAGATGAGTCTGAGAAAAGAAAATTGGGCTGAGTCCTGGCCAGACAAGGTCTGAGGCATCACCTCATACCCCAGTTAATCTGGTGCTGTTCGAAAGCCTTGGGCTCCTGGCTTTGGGGGACCAGCAGGCACAGTTCAGTGGAAGGGCTGTGAGCCAGTCCACACACACTCAGAGGGACCAGAGCCAGAGTCCAGCGCTCCACATCCTAACCAAGCTGCAATATTAACAAATGGGCCTGCTTATCTTCAGATGACCACTCAGTAATGTGTGGACTACATCCACAGTGGGAACCATCTTCTCACAAACCGGAGGGACAGTCATGTGATCACAGAATCAGCCTGACGCTCAGGGACAGGTGCGGCCTTCAGACACCCCCGTGTCCTGCTCCAAAAGAATGCTGGAGCTGTGGGTCCGACTGTGGCCTCAGCCCTGGCCACACTGCAAGTAGGTGCAGTGGCAGCCACAGTGGAGCTCACTGTACGTCCTGTTCAGGGAGAAGAGAAATCGGACAGTCCTCCTTGCCATCACCACTGTGGCCCTCAGTGTGGGGTGCAGGGTTTATCTCTGCAGATGTTCCTCCATTTACTGCTGAAGTTTGAAGTCTCATCCGTACAGATGATGTTCAGACAGGATAATTAACTTGCCTCATTCACAGCATTAGTCACTAGAGACCATCACGACTCATTTACAAGACTTTATGTCTCCTGAGGCTACTCTTTTTCTCTTATTCTGAATGGCACTAGATTTACACGAAAATACATTCTTCACAAGGCTAGAGGACGCTGTGTCTGTACCTGATCTGTATGCTGTGTTCAAAGTATTGCCAGTCTAATAAAAATTAGGAATGGGAAATATGTTATTTCGTGAAGCATTCTGTTGAAGTAGAGTTAGTATGCTGATTTTGATTACTCCAAGTAGAAAAGAAGAAAAGAGAAGAATATCCAGCACTGCATTATTTGTCCAGTGAGATAGTCCTTCAGAAAAGTTGATATCAGCTATGGAAGCAGGCAGCCCCTGTGCACAGCAGCACTTGTGGGGATGCTGGGCATGTCCTGGGAGGTGGCTGAATTCTTAAGGTCAGTGAAAACTGACTCACGTCTGCAAGTGATTCATTCTCTATAGAACCATCAGTGTTACTGATAGCCAGTGTCAGAGAAGTAAATTACCCATCATAGCAAAAACTTACGGATGTGGATTCACTTGGAAAGAACAGCTGTGTCGTAAATCTAAAGATGGCTCTTTGCTGCTCCCTTTGCCTCTGACTGACACAAGCTCAGGCAAAGTGAGTTTTCAATTTTTATTCTATTTCTGTCCTCAGTCCTGCTCCCAGAGGAAGAAGTTACAGGGCACGTACTGGAGGGAGGAATACACTGGATATTCTGGTGAGGAAACATATCTTTGCAGGTTACAGATAGATCACCCACCAAAGCCCAGCTTCTTAAGCAACAGAAAATATACTTGTCACTGTTCCCCTGAGTGTGTGCTTCGGTGGGCGAGGCTGCCCTTCCCCCTCCCCAGGCCCCAGGTCTTCGGGCTGCCTCACTGTGTCCCAATTTCTCACATGGGATCCCATGTGCTCCATGCTGCGCTGTCCACTGGGAGACTTGCACACTGTCTGTAAACCAGATCGCCTGATTTTATCTCTTATCTCCTTGCTATATCCATTCAGCTTCAAATTATCAAGAATAGTGTCTGGGAACATGGTTGTCATGAATTTTAGTAAAGTGTTGAGAATGTACAGGCACACAGTAAATTATTTTAAATTATAAAATTTAGAAAAATAAGGGTGAAATCCAAAAATAAGATCAGGTCGGTGTTTCTATGCCTGCCTGGTAAGCAAAGGGTCTTGAGTTTAGTCCCTGGCACTAGCCTCCACCAGAAAAAAAGCAAGAATATTGCTCTAAAGTAAAATCTCTCTCTCTCTCTTCCCCATCTCTCATTAAATTTAACTGTTCTCCAGAGAGAGACGTCTGTTCCTCACACTGTGCTCTACCATTTGACTAGACACAGCCCTTTCCAGAACGCGGCCTCACTGGGTCCCGGCCTCCTTCTATTATTAATCTAAACGCCCCCTCTGGCTGCAGTTTGGAGCTGCAGATATTGTTTCTGTTTCCTGGAAAGACCGTGGTCTCTAAAGTCAAGAGTTACAACCACTTCCTGACCACAGGGTCTGCCTGAAGGTTTCCCCACTGTAGCAGAGCTGTGCTGGGGGGCAGGGACCCCAAGGGGCTCACAGCAGCGCGGCACCACTTGGGCAGATGGGGAGTTGGATCTAAGTTCTCCAGGTGAATCCAGAGACCTCCATGTGCGTTCCCTGTCAAAGACTGAATTCACTCCTGAATACAGCTCTCATGCACAGGCTCGTGGCCGTCACGCAGTGGGACATAGGACATGACTTGTCCTGCCTTTCTTCTCCTGCAGCACCCCCTTTAGTTGCTGTGCCAGGTTGGAAGCGCAGGACAGAGAATTTACATCCGGGCACAGAGCAATACCTGAGGCCAGAGGCCAGCAGCCAGGTCCTCCCGCCTTGTTCTTTCCAGCGCACAGCCTACCAGTGGCTGCAGAGCAGAAACTCGCCCGGGACAGGAAGCAAATGAGCCTGAGTTTGGGTGCAAACATCAGGGGAAGGTCTGAAGAGTCCTGCGTACACAAAGAAGCCACCACGCGTAATGATCATCTCTAGGGCTGGGAAAACCCTCAGACAAATCCAAACCATGGAATGTGTAAGAATTTGACGCAAGTCTGGAAGAAACTGACTTTACGTTCTTTGTTGTTGTGTTGTGTTGGCTCAGGAAGTGCGGTTGTTCCTTCCATCATGGCACCCGATCCTATCAACTTTTCCCTTTCTACGAGGGGGTAAGAAGATCTGCTCTCTCCGAGAATTTCACATTTAACATACAGGTCAATGTCTGGTCACCATGTGCTGCCCTTCAGGTGTCCAGAGCTTGCTGTGTCTCCTCTGGAAATTGTCTGTGACTTTCACCTCCCAGCTTGGTGCCTAGCACCGAGATGCTCGGAGCACCTGCCTCTACCACCCAGCACTCAGCACCCAGAGGGGTTGCTAGAGCTGCATTGAGCAGACTAAGTAACTTGCCGCATAAAACAGGGCTTCAGAAATATGAACTTTTAGCTGAAACACACTGGCTTTTACTGGACTTTTAAAACTGCAAAGGTATGTTATTTCTAAGGGGTGCAAACTGTTTCTGGGTGTGGTACTGAACACTTGTGACCCTAAAATTCTAAGAGACTAAGATAGGGGGGGGTAAAAACTCAGTCCCGGAAAATTAGCAACATACTGAGACCCCGTAAGACTCGGGTAAAACCATAGTGAATGTAGAAAATTTTAATACACCTCTTTCAAAAACTGAAGGGTCCATATTACATAAATCAGTGATAAGGAATAATGTAAAAACACAAGCACATTGCACTTCTGTGTCTAATAGTGAGAAATGGGATTAAACTTGATAAGATAATAGATCAATTTTAAGGTATTATAAAACAAAACATTATGAAATTTAAAAATGCATGAACTTGAGAAGTATGCTTTAAGGTAAGCTAATTTCCAAGTGAGGGAATAACGTGCCAAATAGTGGATGCTTGTGATTCACTTTACATAGATCTCTCAAAGCCCAACTCTCTGTACGTATATTTATGCTATGTGTGCTTGTGTACACTGAATATAGTTTATAAAGTAGGCATTGCATGATGGATACAAACTTTTGGTGATATATTGTGTGCAGGGAAAGAAAGGTTTTCACGGAGTGAGGATTCATTTGAAAGCTTACTTTTGGAGGTAGATTTTTTTTTTTTTCCAAAAGAGAAGAGGCCGAAGACATGGAGGGAGAAGGAGGCAGAAAGGGGAAGGAGATGAAAGAAGAGCCAAGATGTGCTGTGCACAGGTACCAACGCCCCGCGCTGGCTGGATCAGTACACAAACACGTACTCACACACAGACGTTTAAACAAGAAAAAATAATTGACTTGTACTTACAGAAAAAACAAGAAAATGTGTGTTTTAATTTTAAATTTTATTGCAGAATGTATTCTTGGGTCCAGCCTATGTGTGGTATTTATAGAAAAACATCAAGCGGCCCTCAAGATGGTCTCTGTTGTGCTTGTCAGCTGCGCCCCCTGGGGTCCAGGAGCTCACCCACACCTAGGCTGTCTGTTGTGAGGGCAGGAGGAGAGATTAGAAGAAAACGTCCACGCTGCTGGGTTGGAGACACATTACAT
The DNA here is from genome assembly GCA_004026965.1 of Petromus typicus. Taxonomy (NCBI): domain Eukaryota; kingdom Metazoa; phylum Chordata; class Mammalia; order Rodentia; family Petromuridae; genus Petromus; species Petromus typicus. The sequence continues at coordinate 254,902 of PVIR01000065.1, read as the reverse complement.
ATCACACTGGGGGGCGCCATGCGGCGGTCTCGACGTCACGGGCAGAGTGGGTGGCTCTCAGCCTGGGGAGGAGGGCCATGCGGGCAAGGCATGTTCAGAGACAGCTTTCCGGAGTGGGTGGCTGTGAAATGCGAGTCGTGGTCCTAGACCCCGAAAGACCTTTGCTCATTTCTCAGGAAGTCTAGCTACGTCTTATGTCCAGACTTTACATTCCCTTAGTCTAAGGTGCGTGAAACGTGTTCGGCAGCCATTCATTCAGTCATGGAGTAACATCAGTTGCCAATGCAGGGCATGGCTGGGGAGGAATGACACCCCGGCCGCGTCCACGGGCGTCGCGTTCCGCTTGCGCTCGCTCTGCCGGCAGCCCGTCTGCAGCTGCAGCTGGGCAGTGCCCCGCGGTGCGCACTGAGGGCGGTTGTTTGTACCTCTAGGTCCTGGGCGGTGACAGGAGACCTCTCTAGGGGTCCGAGAAAGTCATGCCCGGGGGGGAGGGGGGTCTGGGCACAGATCCACTGTCTTGCCCGGTGCGGGGTGAGCAGCCCCGGGGCCCAGGCAGAGAGAACCGGCCGGAACCTGCCCCGCTGGCCGCTTCCGGCCCGGGGAATGAATGGCCGCTGTTTGATCCGCCCAGTGAGGGGAGTGTGTTATGGGCGCCAGCACAGCGCAGACGTTAGTGATTCCGAAAAACGTCATTTTCGAAATGACTGTGATCGTTGTTAACCTTGTCTTCCAAGCGAGGGCCCAGGGTGATCTGTCTGTTGCAGCTGAGAAACAGCCCTGGTTCACAGCTCTTGCCTGCTCCCCGTGAGCAGTCCTGGCGCTCCGAGAGGAGGCGCTGTGGTCCGGGCAGCCATGAGAACCCGCAGCCCGGGGCCGGGCGTGGAGGAGAGGGACTCCTTCCCAAGTCATTCCACCCCCAGTCCCTGCTTTATCTGAGCTCTAGACTGTTGTAAACAGGCACACAGTTTGCAACCCATTTTTAGCTTGCAGGATCAGGTACTATAGCCTCTTTTTCCAACTTTTCAAAAATAAAATTGAAAGCACTTTGTACATAAGTATATTAAAAAGGCATAGAAATACTAAAATTGCCAGAAATACATCTAATCTTAAAACTATTAAAGAAGAAATTCTTAATCAATTTAAGGAGAAAGAAAAGTGCAAATTCATGATTATATATGAGATGAAGAAAAATGGTAATATCTAATTTTTTTAAAAGAGAAAATTGTTCAGCCCTTGAATGGGTGGTTAAAAATAGTTATCATTTAAAATTGTATTGTAAAATAATAAGCCATAACAGAATGGGTACTGTAAGACCAGTATAATAAAATTAAAATACATGGCAGAATGAGATTAGTCTCTTTCAATAAAACTTCTCATGCTTAAAAATGTAGTATCATAATTTATAACTCAAGGTCAAACTTTTAGTAATTTGCCTTAAGTCACAAGTGCAGGAGGCACAAGCCACACACAGGACACAGCCCTGCAGGGAAAGTCCTAAGAAGAGCTGGTCAATTTTAAACTGATGATGCAAATACATTTCCTAAATGTCAGGGCCAGTGGCTGCATCATCTGGAGATTACGGACGTCTCCCGGATCAGGCCCCACAGCGCCAGTGGATGGCACTGGGCCTCGGAGGGAGAGTACAAGGGGAACGGATTCTGCAGACTCCTTCTGAGCTGCCTCCCCCACTGAGGTCCTCGCTGCCCGACCCGGCACGGGCCTCACTGCAGGGGCTCTTGCCTTGCTGGTTCTCACCCTGTGGGCCCCAAGCTGTCCCTCTGCGGCTCTGTGAGGCCCGTGCCTAGCACCTTGAGCCCTCCGGCTGGCTCTGTACATGGCTCCCCAAGTCCTCTCTGAAGTGAAGGCGGCCCTCTCCGCTCGGGGCTTCAACCACAAGTGTCAATGGCCACGTCCCCTCTTGCGTGTTACCTTCCCCGTGTGTCCACTATGAGACACAGCACCTGTCATTTGCTGCGACAAGACCAAAACTAAACCATGTCGTTGTAATGTCATCTCTCGCTATTCTCATGATGCCCCATTATTTTCAAAGAAGGAAGCAGATGCCTATAAGAGTTGAGAAATTTCAGCAAAATCACACAATTAAGGCCAGCAAATCAATGCATCTGGCTGCGCATCTCTTACACAGCAAACGCTCTACCTGTGGACCAGCAAATGTGACAGACCATCGTGGGCGGGTCTAGCAGCGCTCGCCCTTGCCTGGGTTCTATCTACCTAAGACTTCTATCTACCTGAGACCTTCTTGTCATCGGCTGCTATAAAGTCGCCAGGATCAAACTTTCTCCACAGTGAAACAGCCTCATCCTTGCTCTGTGGCCAGCTTGTCCCAGGGCCTAATCTAGGGCTGATACATAAAAAGAACTTATTTTCACCCAACAAACACTTGTTAGTTATACATACCCTGAGTGCACACATGCATGCAAACACACACACACATAGATCTCAGCCACATTAGCAATGAAGAAGCTAGGCATATACACGTGTAACACAGATAATAAATTCTGCAGTAGAGAAAAGACAAATATGGCAGAGTGGATAACTGGTTTCTTTCAGGACCTTGAGAACACAAACTAGTCCTGAGATGTCAGCTGGGGTGGGTTTTGAAGACTTGCATATGCGCCAGCTTCCAGTTCAGGGAATATGTGCAGGTGGGTACAATATCTCATCTGTCCACTTACAGATCAGCTGTCCCAGCCAAGGTCGAGGTGCTGGGCTGGTTTCCCTGGCGCTTCACCCGCAGGAGCTTGAGGGCTCTTCCTGACATGTGGGTGTGAGAACAGTTATGTTGCGCTAACATTCTAGCCTGGGCTGAAACACAAGTGTTCCTGCGCCTGTTGAAAGAGCACTGCCCGTTGCTGTCCGTGGCCCAGAGGCCCCAATGAATCATGCGCAAGGTTCCTGCTGCCTCATCTTCCCCTGTGCTCCCAAGATGACGACAGCATCTCCATCCAGCCTTGCTACATCCTTGACAAGAACGAAGTGGGAAAATGAGGTCGAGAGGGTGAATGAATCTACCACAAAGCTCCCAAATGCAGCTCTGATCCAGGCCACGCAGTATCGCCTCGTGGCCCCTTGTCTGACATCTCTGCATGGGAGTCTGCTGGGGTTGAAGAGCGATGGAGCTTCTTACAACATGTACGGATTCTATGATAAAGTCTGTGATAAACCCAGTGCTCAGTAGGGAGCTAGCAATGTGTGACCTTGTTGAACTATAGGAAATGTCTCATGGTGTTTGAGGTAACAAAACTTACCATGACTTATAGAGAGCTTTGGAAAAGCAGTAACCTCTACTATGTGGTCTGACTCCTGTAGATGCTACTTATTTCTTCTTTCTCTGTCCTATGAGGATGGAAGCCCAGACCTCCCCACCGAGCTAATCCTTCAACCCACCACTGTTGAGAACACAGATTCTCAATCTGTTACTAATTTTCCCAGGCTAGTCCTGAACTTGAGATTTTCTTACTCCAGCTTCCCAGGGTCCTAGGATGTCAGATGTCCACTACCATGTCCAGATCTTTTTATTTCTTTGTGAATGTAATTTTTATTTGTTTTAATAACTAGGAAAGGAAAAATGTATCTTCATGGACTTTAACACAAAAGGCTGCTACTACATCTCCCTCATTACAGCAGCACAGTCTTGTGTCGGTGTCTGAGGGCGTTGTCCAGCTCAGAAGCAGGACCAGTGGCAGGCGGAAGCCAGGACAGGAAGGAGCCTTTGTTTCTTGCTCAACTTCCCCTTGTTTTAAGGTCTATGTCTTCCTCTCCTTGGCCTTCTCCATGCACAGAAGATGACAGCTGAAATAGCACACGCTGCTCACCCTCTGTTCTCCGGCTCAAGCCCAAGCCCGTCAGTTTCCGTGTAATTGCTGAAGCCAATCCTCCATTAGCATCTTGGTGAACAGAGCTCCTAAGCTGGCGATTTCTGCAGCCGGCTGCCCCTCGTGGGTTCCTTCTCACCTCTGTGACATAGGCTCTTTCTCCTTGTCCTGGCTCTTGCCTGGCACCCACTCTGCACGCCGCACCCCTGGCTCCCGTATGCTCAGGGCTTTCATGTCTATGGAGCGAGAGGTTTTCTCACTGGCCCTCAGGCTCTTCCTTGGTGCCAGGGCAAGACCTTGGAGGAAGAGAGCGGCTCATTCATCCCGCTCCTGTGTCTACTGCATCCTGAGGATCCTGGGGACACTTGCGATGCATTTGGAACAGATTCTCTGAAATAAGTTTTTGTGGTTTTATGATTTCAGGGAGAAAGTTTCTTCTTGGTTTTGACATTTTATTTACTGTAAACTTCAGCCTTCTCTTTTCTATCCTCTTCCTTGTCATCTGCCCTTTTACAACATTATCCTTTTCTTTTCTATTGATTTATAGGCAGCCTTCAGAAATTGGCAGGGAAACTACGGGTGTGGCTTCCCACCAGCACCTGCATGTTCCTGGCTTGAATGTGTGTCCAATAGCTAAAAATAGGCTTGTCATTAGCTGTGCTTTAGGAACTATCAGTGTCTCATCAGTGCGGCTGGTCGCACTCAGGGAAAAGACGTCTGGAGGAAGAGCTGGGCACAACCAGACCTCATCTGACGGGTGCTGTCCTTGTTGGTAGCCAGTGCAGCCAGAAACGAGAGCTGAGAGCTGGCCCTGGTCTGTTTCCCTTCTTACAATTCAGGCTTTTAACAGAGAAATGGAATCGCTGAGTTTCTGGCATGTTTCATATATATGATACGCACATGTATGTATGTGTCCACATTTTTACCTTCTACACTTTCTCTAGATCTGCTCAAGTCAGGGAATTGTGTCAGGAGGGTAATATTTATGAGGGCCTGAAACTGGAACGAAAGTTACAGCACCATGGAACACGTGTGGGAAAGACGTTTCACCACCCAGATGGGTCCCTGAATTGTAAATCCACAGGAGTTTGCTAAAGAAAGCTGGTGTCTGGTCTTCGCTCCCGGAAGCCCACCTCAGTGGGCCACATGCAGTTACACCAAGTCATTACGCTTCTCCGGGTGTGAGCCTGGGTGCCCACACCTTACCATGCTGCCCAGGAGGAGATAGCTCCAACCCAAACCCTCTGAAGTGCCCACCAGGATGGCTGCAGGCTCTGTCATGTTAGGACACGTGTGCTTCTGAGTAGCGCGGGCAGTGGTGCGCTTCTCCCCTGAGCTCCCAAGTTAGGCTGGGGCGAGTATGTTACCAGCAGAGCTACGTCCTCACTGGCTGCCTCAATGTGTTGGTGCTGCCACGGCCGGTCACTGCAGACGGGATGACTGCTAAGAAGAGATGTGTGTTGCGCTGCAACCTCAGTGCCTGAGAAATCCACGTGAAGTTGCCAGCATCTTCAAGGCCTTCTGGCTGTGTTATCCAGGTGGACGGGCCAGCAGAGCCCCCACTAAGGTCACACATGGGAGCCTTGTGACCTGGCACCTGTTGTGGGCCACTGCTCAAACTCTCATTGGGGATCCAGCCACAACACAGGACTTTCAGCACCGAAGCCTGAGCACAACTTCTGGACCCATATCACTCCCTTCTCCCTGAGCCTCCCCACAGACAGCCTTCTCCAGGGCCTGTGTTTTCTGACTGCTCAGACACAAGCCCCTGGCTGTGTCTCATCACACCCACAGCAGGAAAGGAGAACTGGCAACCACCATCGCCCAGACACATGCCCAGATGTGTTCATGTAGACTCTGAAAAACAGCATTCGAGGTGAAGGGATGAGGCCTACATTCCAAGATGGGGTTTTGCAAGTCACCGCACATTCACGTAGGGTCTCCCCAAAGTTTACACGCCACATAGAAAGTGCTTAGCTCTGTCTAAGGCAAGGAATTCTCATTTGGTGTTGACTTGAGGACCTTTGCTTGGTGACAGTTGTTTTGAATACAGATACTATATTTTGACCAATAACTTGCATGAAGCCTCTATAGTTCAGTGGTTGCTTTTCTCTTTCCCTGAGACACAGGCAGATTAGATAGGTGACTTCCTGCTTGTCATTTATACTTTTGAACTTAAAGGGGAAGGTAATGAAAGAGAAATGTTTCGTTGTTTCCACATCTCTTACCTAGAGCTCTTTCTATTCCAAGATGTCACTATCAAGTCTTCAAGAACGTCACCTTTCTCTTTCTGTATTAAGATTCTCTCTGCCCCCCAAAAGTTTCCTGTAACCAGTGCAGATGGAGAACACTGTAGGAATTCTAATGACTGCTATACTAAGAGAGCCGATAACATGTTTATTGCGCTTTTATTATGTTGGGCATCAAATTTAAGTTAATGATCTGCCTCATCTTGTATATAACTTCAACCCATTCTTGTTTCTCATAGTGAATGCAGCATTCTGCTACTAAGTGTTTGCAAGTTTTGAAGAGCTTTGAACAATGCTTTTGTTCTTCATAAAATCTCCCTGGACACAGAGCTCTTGGATACCCAGAATGTGCTGGCTAGCAGTCTAGTTTCTGGGCTTTATCTGTGATGAAGAGGCAGAGATACTGGCCTTTGAATTCAGTGGAAGAAAGAAGCAAGTAAATATCAAGAGGGGATTATAAAGATTATATGAAGGAGAAGAGCACGCCCTGCGAAGGGCGGTGCCTGAGACCTGGGTGTGCAGGGCGTGTGTGTGGTTTACAGCAGGAGCACAGGGAAGACCGCACTGAGAGGCATGTTCAAGGCAGACCCTACGAGGGGAAAGAACTCGGCCATCTGGAAAAGAGACCATGTTCCTGTCCAAACCTAAAGGTGACTCATGTGGCCTGATAGATCCTGACATCGGGAGGTATCCTGAGCTGAAACGGGGATTTGGACATTTCCCTAGGAAAGCAGAGCCAGACTGTGTCCCTCTGCTGTGGGAGGGCTCACGGGAGAGCCACTGCTGCCCGAAACATGGCGTTAGGGCCAGGACCGTGCCTGATCTGCTGGTGCAAATTTGGATGGTTCTGAGTCCAGCACAGGGGCCTAGGAAGTGAGGCAGGTGCTCTGGGACAGGAGTGGACTTACCACTTGTCTTCATTACTTTTCTTGTCACTGAGCAAATATCCAGCACACAAAGTTAAGAGAAGAGAGGTTATTTGTCTGTGTTTGCAGACGTTTCTGTCCATGTTAGGCTAGCTCCAAGGCAGGTTCCATGGCAGAAGGGTCATGCAGGGGACAGCAGTTCCTGGCATGGAAGGCCAGCGACAGCGGAAGAACCACTCTGCAAGCTCGGCAAGCCTGCCTGCCTTCTGCAGTCCATCGGGGCTATGTGCCTACCGATCGGTGCAGCCCATAACGAGGGTGGGCGTCCTTCACCCTACTTCACACTCTCATCGACATCCACACACCCTCACACAGCCACCCCAGAAAGTTCCACCCTGACAGCCTGTGGCTCGGGGTCATCCAGATGTAAACCATAAGTGCCAGGACACACGCTCTCAGAGCTTTGCAGTTTTCAAAGCAATGCATACATGTGTTTCTGACTTCAAAACAATCCATTCACAGCCCCAAACTGAAAGTCTAGGCAAATATAAAAAATCTAAGAGTAAAAAGTTATTCAGTGGTCAAGGTCTCCCATTTATTCAGTTGGTAATTACTAACTCACCTATAAACCTTTATATCACCAAGAGTCAGTTTAAGCTAAAATAATTTCTAACAAATGATGAAAAAAATCCTCATAAACATTTGAAGTTTATACATTTGTCATGGTAACGTGGAGGTAAAAGTAGTAACTAGACTTCTTTTTTCAAGTTTCTTCTTCAAGAAGAAAGAGGCTGTGTTAATATTTTACTACAACATTATAGAAGCGAATGCTCTTCACAGGAGTGTGAGGGCCTCTCTGCCTCTCCCAACACCTCAGTTTCTCAGCAAAACCCTGAGGCATCTGATTAGCAGCTAGGATAATGTGCTTCCAGGAGGCCCTTAGTGTGTGTGCAACAACATTAAATATGCAGAGTTGGGATGTGTCATATGTAACAGCAACTGCCCTCAGTGAATGTGGTCATTAGGTATGGCAAACAGGAACTAACCAAAATAAAAACTGGAAAAATTAAAATGCAAAAGAATATGCATTACAAGATAATTACTGTATGTGATAAATGTACAATAATTTACTTGGAATCTGCTCCTACTTTGCATTTTATAATTATAGGATACAGTGTCCTTCAACAACAGTATCTGTTATTTTTATGAGAAATGGTTAAAACCTTTGGGGCATTGTGTCCTAATATGAAAAAGTGATGTTAGTATGAAAGAGAAAATGAGCAGGCATAAGTAGCCCCGGGGTAGAGTGTATGTCCGAAGAGGCTGCGGCTCCCTGTGGATGCAGAAGATGGCTCACTCAGTTTGTGGGGATGAGGAGTCGCCTGTGGGTCAGGGACGCACGGCTCCGGCTGAGTCTCTGAGGAAGGACATGCAGGCCACCGCCTGAGGCCAGCGGCCTAGAGATGGCAGGAGGCAGGCTGGCATTCCACAGTCTGCTCCGCAGGGCTGGTGGATCCCAGCGCAGCCACTCAGGCAACAAGGCGGAAGCTGCAGAACGCGAGGGGTTCAGGACGCAGCACCAGCCCAGGGCAAGAGGACTGGACTCACACCGCCTCAACGGTGTGCCTCAAGCTGGAAACCTCAAAAGACTAGAGACCTGGAAGCTACGTCTAGAGGCCACTGCGCCGAGGGAGGGTCGGCTCTGGGAGGCAGGAGCACTTCCTGCTCCCTTCCCTCCCGATTCTGTCCAGGGTGCAGCATTATTGGTTGGTACTGCTCACACTGGGAGGAGCGTCCACTTCAGTTCGCTGGGCTGCATGTCAGTCACCCCCAGACACGCCCCACAGTCGACTCTCCTAAGGTGCTGGGCGTTTCTTGGTCCAGGCAAGTTGACCCGTGGTGATTTATGGTTGCATCTGTGCCGGCATCACCCAGCCAGAGGCTGTGAGCAGGAATGCAGCGCTCTGTGGGGTGGGGTGTACGAGAGAAAAGGGACTGTGGACTGCCCGCCCACCCCTTATCCCCGGTCACCACAGTGCCTGCTGTTTGGGCAGCACTTCCCGCAGTTCCCCGAGAGACTGTTCTGCAGTTCGTGGTGCGTCTTCAGGGAGGCGGAAAGGAGCGGTGCTTCTTGCCACGAAGGGCCTTTCAGGCATGATTAAAGTCCTGGACGAAAACTCAGCGGAGCTGGATGTAATGGTGTAAGTCAGCATCTTAACACTCAGGAGGCAGAGGCAGGAGGACTGCCGCAAGTTTAAGGCTGGCCTGGGCCACATAGTGAGTTCAGGGCCAGCCTGTACTACAAAGTGGGACCCTCTCAAAAGGGAAAGAAAAGTCTCCCCCCACCCCAGTTCTAAGAAACAGCCAGCTCCAAAGCCCGTCTCTGTAAATTTACTGAAAATCCAAAAGCATCGCCACATTTTCTTTTTCATTACAACCCTTCTTGACTATTCTTGACCATTTTATTCATTTGATAAGTTTCCATCGATAGCATCTTCTTTCATTTCAATTTTAACTTATTGTTGAGAATAACTATATCCTAATGTCTTATCTTCCTGAGACTCATGTTAGTGAATTTATTAATATTTGATGTTAAAACCCTATTAATGTGCTATGACTCATGATCTCAGCTCTTTGAAAACAGATTGATTTACATTTTGTTGCTTTCAAGTGTTTTAGCTTTTGTAGGAATGTGTTCTTGCTCTGCAACCTAGTTCTATCATTTTCTGAAAATAATTCTAAAAATCATCTTACAAAACTTTTCGTGCTGTGCTTTAAGTTAAAACTGTAATTTTCAAGGTAGTGTTACAGCTTTCTTTAAAACAATCTAATCTCCATAAGCATCATGCTATTACTGTTTTAAGGGCGCAGTGCAAGGTAGAGTGCCTGCTCAAAAATTATCAAGGACTCAAGCCAGAGATAGCAACAGCGAGTTGATGAAGCAGGGCTCATCAGACCTGGGCCAGGGCAGCCATTGTCAATTTCCCAGAGTACTGCACTGTTTGGGATGAAATTTATCTCCATCGTGCAGGAAAAGCACATGTGAGAGGGTCAGGCGTGCAGAGTGCGCGAGTACGGTGTTCAGAGATGCTGTCAAGTGACAGCGAGAACTTGCGAATCGGTGTGTGCTGCATTCTGCTAGGAACATGGACAGACTTAAAACAGAAACTGTGACTGGGCCTTCGTCACAGAGGCCAGGCTTCCAGGCCCAGAAGCCACAGGCTCCTCCAGAGGAGAATCTACCTGGACCGAGGCTGTAGTCGAGTGTCTGCGTTCCAGACCTCCGGGGTAGGATCCCGGTGGACTCTGCTCATGTAAAACCGGGGCAAACGTTTGTGCCCCTAGATCTTCTGATGCCCCAGCCTCTGGCATCAGGGCAGGGCTGCGTAGGAAGTGCCCAGCTGTGTGTTTGATAGCCGGTTTCTGCGGTTTATGCCGGGTCTCTGGTGACAGAAGTCTTGGTGTCCTCACCACTTCCCGGAGGATGGGGCAGTGAGGAACGAAAGAGCCTGGCCCTCCCTCCGGGGCGCCCGCGTGCGCGCACTCCCTCTCCCTGACTCTTCTCCCTCTCTGGCCCCCCTTCCTGCTGGGTGCCTTGTCCCTCAGGTCTTCTCAGTTCTGATCATGATGGTCACCAGTTCAGTTAGGTCAGGCTGCTTTCCACATGACCTGCTGGGCAGAGTTTGCAAGTCCCGCCCTGGGCCGACGGGAGCCCGGCTTTGGGAAAAACAGACTCAGGCCCTGCGGGGACGTGCTCTGCAGCCTCACTGTCGCATGCTGTGGTCAGCGCACTGAGAGCAGGGACTCAAGGAAGCACGCCCTCCGCTAGCACGGTTATGGGAAGGTTGGCAGCCACAAGCCCAACCAACCAGAGGCCCCTCTCTCTTGTCCCCAGCGTCATTTCTCTGTGGAGCTGTCCATGGAGGCTTTGTCCTTGTTTCCCCCTCTCTGGATACTAAACAGAACGAGGGTGAGAGGACGAGTGTCCTCCCTCTTGGACTCCTACTGTGGATGTGCCGAAGCGAGGCGTTTAACCAGTAATGGCCATTCGGTGTCCCGCGCGGCATGTGCACTCTCAGGACTGGTCATCTCTGTTCTATGGCAAGGGGGCATTGTGGAGTTTCCCATAAGTTTATGTGTGAATACTTTGCCCTGTGTTTTGTGTGGATATGAGGATATGGAAGCTTGATATTTAGAATCGGGAAATGGTTGAGCAGGAAGCTGGACAGGAGCCGCCAGCAGGAGAGCAGGCAGAGCCACACAGCAGCGGCAGGACAGCTCTCACGAATCCCGGCCGGGTGTCTGCGCTCTCCAATAGCCCTCGGCACTTCCAGCCGACAGCAGGACGGCTCTCACGAGCCCTGGCCGGGTGTCTGTGCTCTCCGATAGCTCTCAGCACTTCCAGCCAATAGCTGCCCCCCTTCAGGGTTCGGACCTCGCTCACTGGCTGGTGCCCTCCGTGTCAGCTGCACTCCCCACACATCCTGGGCCCCCACCCATGTCCCACTGCCTGTGCCCTGAGTCTACACCGAGCTTGCGCGGAACCCCAGGCTGAGGTCCGCTCAGGAGAGTTAAGGCAGTCCTCACTGTCCATGCAGCCAGCACCCCGCATCTTGGGCTCCTGATGTGTTTGACTGTGGGAGAGGCGGCTCTGTGTATTACAGTGTCATATTCTGACTTCTCATGAAACACCTCTCCTAATCACACACCTAGCTTTTAGAAGCCTTTTAAAGCCTTGGTTGTAATGGCTGTAATATTTCATCGTAACGCTTTGCTATAATTTACCAGGCAGCTTCACACATTTTCAGATATGAATGACTGAGGCCCTCCTCACTGACCCCTCAAAACTGGGTGAATGACCCAGGCTTGTTCTGAGTGGGCTCCACACTGGGGACCCAAGGTGGGACATGGGGGCTCCCTTGTGATGAGCCCCAGGCTGTGATCTGTCTCCACAAAGAGGTGTCTCTTTCTAATCAAGCCCGCACAGCCATGCTGAGCGACTGCAGTGGCTCGGCCCACTGTCACCTGAGACTGTCTTCTGACAACTCCCTAGAGAGAGGGAAAGTGCTATGTAGTAGCATTTTAAGATGCTTAACAAGTATCGGAACATCACTATCTCTAAATCTGTATTAATTTACGCTCACTACAGTTGTCCTATTATAGCTTGAAGTATTAAGACACATTGTATTCTGTGCTCATTTGCTTGGGTGTTTTGTTGTTTAATTTACAGCTCTTTGATTGCTAGGAGATTGCATAATTTATGTTTACTAATCATCTTTAATTATACTATTATAAATTTTCTATTCTGCCCTTCACCCTACAACATTTGAATATCATGGCATTAATGATGACTGGCAATTTTCTTCTCTGAGTTCCTTGAAAAATCACACTCTTTAAACTGCAAGAAGTACTTGTAATCTCTTATCACAAGGAGTATATTCAGTCTGGTAGATTTGTATTTTGAAAACCCTGTTCCTTTTGTGAGCATTTCAAAATTCCTACTGGTGCAAAAACTTTAACTGGTTGTGTAAGTTCATTTGTCTATCATTTTTAGATAAGCAGCATTATAACATAGGAATAAACAGATTCACCTCATTAGTTTCCTGTGACTACCTGGCCTTAGGTCCACCAAGCAGTGTGAGCGTTGCTGGGTCAGTGCGGGATGGCCAACATCACTCTGCACGGCAACTTCTCACTTCTGCTTTCTGCCTCCATCTGCTTTTTGTTTCTTCTTAAAAGTACCTGCAGATACCCTTTGCTATCTGGATGGAGGAGCACATCCATTTGATTGTGGACTTAGAGCATGGGATCATTTCTCCCACAGCCTGCAGTGCTCCAGGCTTGTGCCGTGCGTGCTCCTTGAAGTCCACTCCGTGTCATCCCTGGGCCAGGTCTGGGCCCTGCAGATGGAGACGGCCCTTTCCTGAGGGGCTACACTCTGGATCCCCCGGGGCTATGTGGAGAGGAATCTGGGGGAAGAGGCTGGTGGAGAACCACAGAGCGCTTTAGGAGAGTGACAATGAGAAATGTCAGTTAATTAGAAGCAACAGAAAGAGTTTCTCAGAAGTCCTGATATTCAAAGGTGATTTGGATGAAAGTATGAGCAGAGGAAGTTCCAGGCAGCAAGAGCTGAAGGAGGCAGATGGGGATGAGACTGGGCTTTGCATACAGCGGTCCCTGAGAGCTGAGGCAGATGTCCTCTTCAGAATCTGTGTGTGCGTGCGTGCGTGCGTGTGTGTGTGATACCATGTGCGCACATGGATTCTAGGCTGTGCGGACTGGAAGACCAGGTGGGACACAGGGCAGGCCCTCCACTTGCTCCCCTCTGCTGGCTGGACAGCGCTGAGCAGATTGACGGTGTATCGAGAAGGTACCTTTTTCAGGTTGTGGTGCAAATAAAACCACTGAATTATTTTCTCCGTAGTGCTGCGAATTGCCCAAACGCATCATTCGACGTGAGAAAACATCACCCCTCAGGCAAACAGAGCGCAGAGTGAAGCCAGATCGGGAGTATAGTTCTGGGTGCTTGCTTTCATGATAAGCAGAAGAACACAGAAAGGGGAGGATGACGTCCTAACAGACAATGAAAACTTCTGCCGCACTGGGCATGCGTGCTTGGGGCTGGTCCGGAGGGCCCGAGCGCGGCTGCAGAAGCGAGCGGTGTGTGCGCAGACAGGGCAGCTCTGGGCAGTGAGCACCTTCTGAGAGAGACGGAGACAGGCAGGGATGGCGGCTCTGCACCGCCGTCGCAGTGGGCTTCTGACGCCCGCTCCCAGCCTTGCGCCTGTTCTTCGCACTCTACCTTGTTCTCTTGGAGCAGAGGTGAGTTCGCAGGTGAATCTTCAAGTCCAAATGGGAGCGAAAGGCTAAGGGACAGGACACCGGCCTCAGACAAATACAAATTTCAGTACTCTGTGACGTTTCTGTTTGTTCCTTGAGATGGGGTGGTGAAGAAATAATGGGGCTCTACCCTAAGAAGGCTGTGCGCTCCGCACAGTGATGCTCGTGTCTGTGACGTGGCGGATTGCAGCCTACACAGGATGTGTGGGGCAGGAATATCAGTCTACAGTCACTGCTTTGCGAGGGACCAGAGGCTGCTTCTGAGCTGACTCACCCGGAACTATACCCATGCCAGCGCTGGTGCCAGCAGCAGAGCTCATCTTTTATGCTGGGTGAATTGTAGATTTAAGGAGCACTAAGGGCTTCATCATCGGGACAGAAATTTAGCAAATTCCCATCGTACAAAAGGTGCTAATAAGTATGGTTTTAACCTAATGGTCTTCAAGAACGTAGTTATCCGAACAAGTTGATAGGTAAAGAAGGAAGTAGCTGAAGACATTAAGCAGCCATAACTGAAGCATTAATTCAATACCCACTTCAGACAAATACTTGTTGTAGGTGGTTTTAAACTCTAACATTAAATTTGTAAGTACATTTGGTGTCAAAACCTTCCCTTTACACTGCTTTGTAAATCATAGAAACCCGAAGTTTTTGGCCAGAGACCTGCAGACACCATAACCGGAGCATGCTCGCTCTGTTTCTCCATGCTGTGCTGTCTGCTGGACTGTAGGTGGGCGCGGGGTGTCTCACGGTAGGATGTGTCTTCTTTCCAGCCCACCCCGGTGTACCGGTCAGAACCTGTTTATGTCACCTGGGCAGGGCGGCTCAATGTCCTGCCCATCCTTTTGGTCTCTAAGGATGCAGGGACTCTGCGAGCATGCACCAGCCCTCAGGGAGGAAGGCGGTGCAGCGGCTGGGAAGCAGGAGCTAGCATGCCTTTCTTGTGTTCTCACTGCAGCGGAAGCCCCTGAAGGAAGAGCTTGTTGATGACATTTGGCCTCCATGGCTGAGTCCCTCACAGGGGCATGCACTGGCTTACAGGACACTACCACAAAACAGAAAAGTACCTACACAGCAAAAGCCACATCCATGAACCTCGCGGCTCTGAGTCTATCACCCATCAGTGGCTCGGTTGCATCTCCTTTCACCTTGCCCTTGGCTGCTGGGTTGATGCCACTGTGACTGCCCACGGATCCTGGAGGGAGCCTGTGGCTTGGCAGGGTGAGCTGGGCCTGGCAGGCAGTGCCAGCCCATGGCGAGTGTAGATCTCCCATCTCACTGAGTCATCCCAAGTTACAAGACCAATGTGTGAAAGAAAACAGATTGAGGATGATTTCCTCTTTTCACATTTAAGAATTAAATATCACAGAATAATCAAAGGGTCTCATCGAAGAGCACAGTCTCTACTGGGCCATTTTGGGGGAATTCTGTGGATGGGTCCATTAGTTCGGGGCTGAGAATGAGTCCTGGAAGGTTAGAGGAGATGCATGCCTTACAAATGAAAGAAAATGTTATTTGAGACATTAGGAATAAATGAAATGCATTTGTGCACAGTCATTCAGGGAATCTTGATTTGGTTTCCCGATCATGCTCCTCAGCTCTGCCTGGCAGAGGGGGATCCGAGGAGACACGGGGCTGGAGTTACCCTAATGTGCACAATAAAAAATAACACCTACTTCTGCAAAATCAGTATGAAATAATTTGTTAACCAAAAGTTCCAAAGAGTTTCCCTTTCCCAGTGTTTATTGTTGTTTGATCTGGGCTTTGCTATAGTTCCCTGGAGTTCCAAAAGTCAAGATGAGGTTGGTTTTTCCCCATGGCCCAAGGAGAAAGCAGTGCCTATAGGGCCGGGGTCAGAGATGCAAGCCCCCCTGTGTGACAGATGAGAGAAGCTTCTGTTCCTGGCAGGAGAGAAGAATGTGGGGTTAACGTCTGTGTCCCCAGAGTTTGTAGGTGAGAGCCCACTGGCCACCGGAAGTGGTGTTGGGGGCGGAGCTCGGGAGTTGTTCGGGCTGCTGTTGTCTTCAGTGTCTTGCAGGTGTGGCCGGGAGAGACCAGAGAGCTCAGCTCCTCTCTGCACACTCTGAGAACAGGCCTGAGATGGCATGCTGGGGTTTCAGCACCCTGACCTCCACACCCGCTGTCCGTTCAGGACCCGGGGCGTGTGGTGTTTGCTTAGTGACTCTTCACCTGAGCAAATGGCTGGGGCTGTAAGCACGGAATGCTCACTCTCCAGGGGTCTGGTGTCCATGCCTGGGCATCTGCCTTGTTTTCTCACACTGCAGATAGTGGTGCCCTCCCTCCCTGGATGCCTTGTGCCTTTATTGCTGTCAGCATCCCCAGTTCTGCCCTCCTGCTGTCCTCTTGGTCCAACGCCCTGCGTCTCCACTGAACCCTCACTTCAAGTCCACAGCCTTTGCACAACGGGACCCCCACCCCCACCCTTGGCCTGGGTGGACTCCATACTTTGGATTTAGACTGAGACAGTGATCAATGGACAGAGTTCATGTGTGACACCCCTCCAAACCCTTTCCACTTCAGAGGCACTGCCAAGCTGCCTTGCTACCCTGCCACAAAGTGAGTCTCAGCAGATAAGGAATGTTACATGGGCACTGGCTCAGGCAGCTGCGTGTGGTGTTATGGAGTCTACTTTTACCTGAAATTCTGAAGTGCTATCTTTACATCTAGCAAAATAATAATGATGTGGGCAACCCATCTAAGGAAAGGTTAGGGGGACCCCACAAGGTACCATTTCCAGCGAGGGTAAAGCAGTCTCTACAGAGACCTTGTACAATGTCTTTATTTCTCAATGTACTGAGCTGTCTGGGCTCCTGTAACACAACTCTAGAACACAGGAGTGTGTGAATAGCAGACATTTATTTCTCCAGTCCTAGGTCCTGGGCAGTCAGCGAGAAGGTGCTGGTGCCTGCATATCAGACAGCCCCGTCTGGCTGTGTCCCTCCATACGGAAGGGTGGGGACTCTCCGTAGCTCTCTGGTAAGCATGTGCACCCTGTGGACTATCTGTCAAAGGCACCTGCAGCCGGGAGTTAGGTCTCAACACCCCAGTCCTGGGTGCACACACACCTGTAGGCCACGGTGCTTAACTACAGAGAATGTCTAGATGTCTAGATGTCTAGTGGTAGAAGCTCGAATTATGTAGATAAGAAATCCAAGAGACCTGTAAAACTCATGCCCAGGATGTGGCTTGTGGACAGCTGGAAGTCTGTCTGTACATAAGCCAATCTTTTATTTTTCTTAAAACAATGTTAACTTCAAAAAGAAAAAGGAAAGTATGAGGAAATGCTATGTTTTCCATATGAATGTCGCCGCTTGCCCCATTAAAATGCACGCCATTGTTCTGGAGGCCGAGATGCTGCAGATTAGTGCTGGCATTTCCCACTGCGTGGTTCAGCACCAGCCCCAGAACAATGAGCTTTAATAAACCTAAGAGACACAGCCTGGGGTGCCGGGCTGCAGGTGCATCAGACATCCCCACTCTTCTGCTCTCCCTGATTCTTCCTTTTCTTGTGAATAACAAAATTATGCTTTTACTGCAGAAAAGTTCTTGGAACAAAGAATGCTTGTGAACTTCAATATGCTGTTCTTCCTGTTACCCTTGTCCAAGAATTTATCCTCTAACAAAAGAAAAAAGAAAGGAACAAAATCAGGCCCCTCTCTTAGATTCCCAGGAACTTGACATTCAGTTCTGGCCAAGCCTCGCTCCGGGTCATTTACCTGACCAGAGTTGAGAGAGTGTCTTGCTTGCTGCCATGCTGTTGGCATCCATCATCCCTTCTGCCTCATCTTCCACGGATTTTCAACAGAAAGTACACGCTAAATCATGCCCTCTTCAGTTGGGGAGAGAATTTCAGGTAAAGATAGGATTTATTGTATAAATATCCTTTACGCCAATTTTCAAGACATAGAACTGGAATACAGAGCCATAGTTATTGCTTAGGTTTTTCAGTTTAAAATGGAAAAAGATTAACATGATGGCACATTATTTAGAAGACAGGTATCTCCAACAGAGCCAGTCTCTGAAGTTTAGAGAAACTGTGCCTACCAGAGCTGAGTAGAACAGTGAAATGCTGAAGTAAAGATTTGGGAAACATCAGAGGCATGAAGTTGAGGACCAGAGCAGTTATCCCTTCCATCTCTATAATACACCACAGGACGGAAGCAGGTACTGTTTCCCATCAAGGAACAGATATACATAGATACACATAAATTCACACTAAAAACCCTGTCAGTTATTTAGCAAGTCATTACAGATTTAAAGAGGAAAGAACAAAACCAGGGTAAGAGAAGGGAGAAGAGCAATGAAAAGGGCAGAAGGAAGGCTGGAGAAAAGGGAGGGAGGCAGGGAAGGGACTGATATTTGACACTGCTTTACGTGAATTTTGGTAGAAGCCAAGAATTTGGAGTCAATATCCGATAGGTATTAAATATCCCCATGGCTGCTTTGGCACGTGGAAACTCATCTCTTTTGGGTGAGGCTACAGATGGTGCCACAGACCTCAAGGTCCTTTGCTGTGGTCCTTTTCTAGGGACCTCATCTTAGACTGTATCTTGGAGATGCTTGCCCCAAACAAGGGCCTCCCACCCCTCACAGGCTCAGACCTGCCTGACTCGGCTTGGGAAGGGAATATGCAAATAGATAGTAATAATAATGATAACAACGCAGAGAATGTTGTACCTTAGCAGACATAAACAGAAAATACAGACAGTTCTTGTGGTTTCTCCCACAAGATGGCAATCAAGCTAGCCTGGGCAAGTGTACTGCTTAACTTCATATCTCTGAACCGAACTTGTATTAGAGTTTCAATACCAGCACCCTAAGGGAAACAGGACGTTCTTCAGGACAAAGCAGTTGTCTTGCACTGTGAGGGGCTTCTTAGCAGTGCAGTGTTAACTGGATCTGTGGTTCTGGGATTCAAAGCATTTTCACAAAAAAGTCCATCTCTTTTCATGGTGGGAAGAAGAGGAAGTTGACAGTTTCAGCGGCACACACGTTGCTCCCTTGATGTGTCCTGGAAGTGTCGCACTAGTACCGCTTCCCTGTTCCGTGGCACTCCACCGCACTTGACATTCACTCCCTGGTACAGCACATTCAGACAGGGCGAGCCCGAATACAAGCTGTCCTTTCTCCTACAGCACAGTCAGATAGCTTTGTCTCGCAGGATCTGTGTGACAGACGCTGGATGCTAGCTGTGTTGTTGGAAACGAAACATCTAAACAAGTATTTTCTACCTGGTAAAACACTGAAGCCTCAAAGAGCAATAGAATGTTAGGGTCCAGATATAAGATGCCCCCTCAAATTATCACATGTGTAGATGATTGGATGCCAGCAGTGTCACACTCATCAGTGATGAGTCTAGTGGCTGAGTGTGTGGTACGTGGGGCCTGATGGAGGGGTCACGGGGCTGTGCCCTGGAAGTAAGTATTGTTTTTCTGGCTCCACTCTTCTTTCTCCAACTACTTGGGTGCCAGAATTGAGCACTCTGCCATCATATTTCTGTCTTTGCATCTACTGACTCTGAATTGAAATCCTGAGACAAAATAAACCTCTCTCTTTTAAGTAACAATGCTAAGTGTTGTGTCTTAGTAACAAGAAATTCTGCTCAGACAGAAATTGGTAGCAGGCGTTTGGCTGTCGCTGTGAGTTTACTGGCTGTGTTGTTGAGAAGACTTGGGAGTGGTCTGCAGGAGTTTAGAAAGTCTTGAACTTTCCAGATACAGTAGATCTAGAGTGTTGTGAACCTGGCTTGATAGGAAATTCCTGTCAGAACTTAGAGGGCCAGAATGCTGATAGAAATGCACATGGGGGAGGTGAGGCTCAAACAATTTCAGTTGGAACCTATAAGTGTATTGGATAAAGCACATTGTGTTATGCACTGTCAGAAAATATCTCTGCATTTCCTCATGCCCTGAGAGTTTGCAAGAGAGTGCAGTTCAGGTTGGTAGACTGTTCATCTGGCAGAGGAGCCTCCAAGCAGTCCAGTGCTCAGGATGTAAAATAGTTACTATAGTCTTCCTATACCAGTTACAGAGTAAAACTTGCAAGCGAATGGAGAAGTTGGATAGCTCGAAAAGTTTCTAATTTTGTCCAGAAAGAAGCATCTACAAAGTTAATGCAAAGGAATGTGGGGTTGCTGAAAAGATTAGCATTATATAAAGCCTAAGTATTTTACACTAGGAGAGTAGAAAAAGTGGCTTGAAGATGTCACAAAATCAGCCACACCTTGTCCTTTACAATATTAAGGTGTAAAAGTGGAAAGCTTTAATTTTAAAAGAGAGCCCAGGGCAATGTTCTCACTCGGGTCCCCAGAAGGAAATGTTTCTGAGTTTAGAATTCCAGGCACTCAGAAGCCCAAAGAGCTATGATACAAAGGGTCCTGACAACTGCTTGAGCTGGTGGCAGTCCTTGTATCGAGCACGTGGCACTGGACTTACATGACTTATAAGCATGCAAAATTCAATTCAAGAGGTGTGGGATTGGGAAGGGTTCCAGCAAGACTTCAGAGGAAGGTCTGAGGGGCGAAGCAGTGCGGTCCTGTGAAGGCATGGAACTGTGAGACTGAAGCTGTAAGGACAGTGACGACCCAAGGAGGTGAGAGATGCCAGGAACACGGACCAGGTGTTGAGGGAAGCGGCACGCAGTGAGCAAGGCCACATCAATGTCGACCCCACTGGGGCTACAGTCAGCCAGGCCATCAGGACGAGGCCTCAGCCCTTCGGTGCTCGCATCTCGCCATGATTTGTCTCAGGCCTGGACAGAGAGCAGCAAGATCTAACATTTCCTGTCAGGTTTCACGCTTATTTTTGTCCAACCCGTACCTCACCTCTTTTTCCTCTTAGAATGGGAATGTTTATAATGTAGCAGCATATATCACCAGTGTCTGGTTCATGTTGATTTTTACAAGGCACATAGCTAAGAGCTTGCCTTGCACTTCAGAGGGAACTTTAGACTTGAACCAGTGGGGGAATTCTTAAGATTTTGGCTCTTCTTAGAAATGGAATAATTTTTTTTTTCATAACAACTTGGACAGGACTCTTTTGGGGGCCAAGAGGAGGATGTACTGTCTTAGATCTAAAATGCCTCCCGAGTCTCATTCATGCTTGGAGTGATGGGCTCGTGGGCCGATATGTGTCTGGAAACTGACTGTACAGTCAGGGAATGAGCTGGAGGTCACTGAGCCGACCAGTAGGCCCGGCCCAGATGGCTGTGTCTGTTTACCCGGTCCCTCCCACCTCTCGCTTCCTGTGTTCTTCGGCTTGAGTACATTTACTCTTCTGCTGCTGTTCTCTGCTTTTTCTGCCTTGGAGCCAGATGGCCATGAACTACACTCTGAGCTGAACTGAAATCAATTCGCCTCCTTTAAGTTTTAGGGATCGAATGTTATGTCTCCATGATAAGAAAAGTGGCCAGGACACAGAATTACAATATTAACATTGGTGGAGAGTTTAGCTGATGCCATCGATGTGTTTGTAATCTATTGTAATTAATGTAAAAAATATACCATCACAGTAAAAGCTGCTCAAGAACAACAGGTAAAAGTTAAATGAAAGTTAAAAAACAGAATTTGTTCCAACAGCCTTTTAATTGGCTCTATTTCTATGTTCAGAGTGAAAGGTCTAGACAAGTCACTGAACTTTTAATTGATACTTTATAATTTTTATGGATAAGATTACGAGGATTTGGCAATTACAAATTGGAAGATTTAAAAACATCTTGGGATATAACTGCAGTGAACATTAAGGATCTGTTTTATGGTTCAGACTTTATTGTCTAAAGCAAATATTCCAATAAATCATAACCCCTTAATCATTGTCTTCCTTTTGAACATAGTTTAATTTTATTGATGATTGATTACAGCCATGATGTAACATATATTTAAATCATTAAATATGAAAATTAGAAAGAAAGACCTTGGAGTAT
The DNA here is from genome assembly GCA_004026965.1 of Petromus typicus. Lineage (NCBI taxonomy): Eukaryota > Metazoa > Chordata > Mammalia > Rodentia > Petromuridae > Petromus > Petromus typicus. Next base: position 233,170 of record PVIR01000065.1, on the reverse strand, counting down.
ATAGAAGTTTTGTCCTTATTGGTCATTTAACCTCGGACAGGTCGTCTATGTTTGCAGGGCTTGGCTTTGCTTGTATATGAGTCAGATACACTGGAATCCAGATGTTTGTTTCCTTGTGTGACTGACTGCGAGGACCATATGTGTTAATACCCACTCTGTAAGAACACATCGCTACTGATTAGCAGGGACCTCTGCATCCCAAAAAACTTTGGTTCAGAGCATCCAATCCATCTCTCTTGTACCAAACACTCCCTCTCCTTGATGCAGGAACTGATTTTAACAGAGAAAGACTATACTCTTGTAAAGGGTATAGACTAATAGAAGAAATAAGCATATAATCACACAGCACTTGCATGCTTATTCGTGCTTTAATGTGTGAAGCGCTGTGTATCATAAAGTCATAAACCATTCTATGAAGACACAGCAGACCACTGTGCTGTTACGATGTAGAATTTAGGGCTTGTCTTGAACGTCACTGTGAGCCCTGCGCTATCTTCAGAGCTGGGGATAGGACACACAGGAGGGAGGAAGAAATCCTGAGTGAGGAATGACTGCATTGAGCTGAGTCTGGCCCGGCCCTGAGCGAGTTGGGTGTGTGCTGACAGAGCCCCCGAGGTTGGCTGTGGACTGCGTCCCGTGCGAGAACTGATGGACTGAGAAGATATCTAGGCGGCCGTGAAGGGGGAAGAGCAGCCCTGGTAGAGCAAGACGGCAGCAGGAGGTCCAGAGGTTTCCTTTCCATGCTGTGTGATGCTTGTGAGGCTTTTAGGACAAGTGTGCTGGAAAGGTGCGGCAGGAGGGTCCTGAGCAGAACGATCCACTTGACCATGGTGCAGAGCGTGATACATGAGGGGACAGGGACAAGCCACTGGAGTGATTCAGGGAAGAGATGCTGTGCTGCAGAGGTTACCAGCATCTATCTGTCTTCCCAGAGGATGGGCAGAGTGCCCTGGTATATTGCTTTGGTGTGCCAGGAAGTGGGAGAGAAGAACTGGCTCTGTGGCAATGGCCCAGCTAGAAAGAGGCATTGTTCTGAGGAAGCTGGCAGCTGCAGGAGACCAGGAGTCAGGCCGGAGGTGCCTCTGCACATCCAGAGAGGCCGTATGGGCAGCTGTCCACATGACTGAATTTCCTGGAGTCCCAGATCACGGGCCGATGTGACCCAAGAGGCGCCCCGGGAAGGGAGGGTGGAAAAGGAGAAGATGCACAGATGGATTCTAGGAGACACCAGAAGAAGCCAAGGCAAAGGACAGGAGCAGAGCTGTGCTGTGGCAGCACTCAGAGGTGGAGCTGCCAGGAGGCTGAGATGCCGCTTGTGGCGTGGCAGCCAGCTGTGTCCAGGGCTGCCTGGGGGCGCAGAAACTGCCCTTCGGAACAGCAAGGCAGCCACGGATCCATGTGAGACCAGTCTCCCAGAGGGGGAGACAAAGAGGCGAGGAAAGAGCAGCAGAGACCTGGGATGGAGAACAGAACAGGACTCCGGAGAGCTGCTCTGCAAGGGACAGGCAGCGGCAGGCCTGGGGTCAGGCAGCTCTGGCAGCACCGGCGGTGTCTGGCTTTCTGATGGGTGGCATGGCAGCATGTGCTCTTGGGGAGGGAGGATGCAGAGTGAGGAAAGGCTGGCGACTCACTGCCTCTGCACCCGCATCCTTGAGCAGGAGCCTGACAGCAGCGGCAGAGCAGCCCGCAGACACCAGGCGTGCGGCGCGTTCCGAGTGTGGAGCCTCTGGGCTTCTCGTCTGAGCAGCCAGAGATGGAGCACAGTACAGAATGTGCTGGAGTTCAGCAGTGCAGTTCCGCAGGCTAGAAAACCATCCCTTGAATGTCCATTTGCCTCTGCCATGAAGAATCCCCCGTTATTGGATGGATCCATGCGTGCACGGATGGATAGATGGACAGATGGGTGATGGATGGACACAGTAGCTTTGTAATGACATTATAGTCCACATATCATGCAGTTCCCGCACTTACTATCAAGTTGCTGAGCTCTTTTGCCCATCACCTCCCCTGCCTCTGACCAGGCTCGACTTGGTTCTCTGCTCTGCCTGGGAGGCAGCCGTGTGGCTTCCGTGGAGACCAGGGCTGTTCCCTCTGACTCTGTGGCGTGCCACGCTGGGTGCTGGTGGAGGGAGACGTGGAGGCATCTCGAGCCTCCTCTGGCCATGGCCTCTTCTCTACATCACTGTCACCCTGCAGTCTGCATCACACCTTTGAGGTCCTGGTGTATTTGGAGATGCCTTGAGCCAGCCTTGCCTGCTCTAGGCCACCAGTACAAGTGCTGCAGCCTGTCAGCAGCTCCTTGGCCCTGAAAATAAAGTACTCGCTCCCCACTGAGCCTCAGAGAGGCGGTATGACTGCACTTCATTTTCACTCAGCCTTTTATCCAGCCCTGAATCCCCAGAACCTCATCTCTGCCCTGTACCTCTGTCCTGACATTCACTTCCCAAGTTGTGTGATGTACTGAGCTCTTCCGGCCTGTGGGGTTGGGGAGGGGCCCTGTCCACAGCTCTGCCTGGGCAGTAGCGGGGTGGGCAGAGCAGAGACAGGCCCGGGCGGAGGTGGGGTCAGGAGAGGACCCTGAGGGTGCTGCGTGGAGTCTCAGAGGCGGGTGAGAGTGGCAGACCCCAGCCCCAGACCCTGTGCTGTCCGCCTAGGCGACCATCCCTTCTGGCCTCTCAGCCTCATCATCATGTCCACAACCACCCTGGGCCGGGCAGCGGGGACTCAAAGGGTTGTCAGGGCTCCATCAGCCCTGGTTGCCGAAACTAGCTTTTTTAAAGGTGGCTTCCTCCAGAAAAGCCCTCAGGCTGTGTCTGCCTTTGCACCGGGGCCACTCAGCCTTGGGCAGGAGCAGCCTGCTCTCACCCCCAGTAGAGGCGCAGTCTGTCCACTGTCACTCTCAGAAGTGCGGTTCTCCCAACTCAAGTGACTGCTCAGCCTCCTCAAAACTCCACATACCGACATCCAGACCCTTGAGTTCTCATCTCTGAGCTACCGATGAGCAAAGACGGCATGGACTCTGCATTTCACTAGCCTGGCTTCATTATCAGCCCTAAAGCAGCAGGTTTAGGACAGAAATACAGTTGTAAAGCCTAGTGCTTTGTCTGTCAATTGTCAGAGAGCCAGAGTTTCAAAGGAATTCTCATGATGGTTTCTGTGATTCTAATACCAATCTTTTGTTTAATTAAGCAGTGGCTACTACAGGATTTGGATACAGAAAAATATAATCCTTATTAGAGGGCACTTGTCTTTTTTATAATATAGGTTCACAATAAAGCAACTTGTTTTGACTTGTTGTAGATTTTATAAAGGCAATGACTTGCGACATTTCTGGATTGCAAGTGTTTATATCCTCCCCTATGTTTTTCTGCTGAAATAAAACTGTGGTTTTATTTTTACATTCATATCTTTTACATAGAGCTGGAGTTATGTACATAAGGTACTATGTCATGACAAAAAATATTTCCAATAGTAGGAAGACTGATTTCTTCTGGATTCCAATGACCATCTACACCAACTTGAAAAGTGTTGAAAGGGGCTGATTTGCTATCGTGCTTTTTCTTTTTTTGCAGTTTCCTGAGAAATGGGGAATTACCTACTTTAATTTCCTAAGACTAAGATGCCAAGTAATAAAAGCAAAGCTCTTCTGCAGGTGCGTGTGTGTGTGTGTGCAGCAAGTGCACACCCGCAGGTCTACTCATGACCTGCATGTATGCATCTTCTCTCTCACCGCCGAGGTTACCAGAAATGCCAGAAAAGAAATACCCCAGCTCAGTTCATTCTATGATGCTGCAGAAACTTGAACCCACCAAAAAATTGCATATGAAGTTAAAAATAAATAAATTCGATAAAAATTGTTAGACTATTGCAATCTTATCAAAGAATACAGGAATATGTGTGGGTAGAATCTGATTTCAGCCTGGTGCACTGTGCTACCTCTCACGTTAGAAGGCTGTGCCATCTGAGTGTGATGACTGTGAGGAGACTGCAGCCGGCACAGGCCCGTTCAGTCCGAACTCTGGTGAGAGGCCAGGACTGTGTGGCGCTCTCACTGTCATACTCCTGCCCAGTTACGGGATCTCTTTGGATGTCACTCAACCTATTTCTAATCACCATATCTTAATGCAAATGAGACAGGAATATGTATCATTGCATATTATTTCTTTCCAAATAAAGCTGTGGCTCTTAGTAGTTATGCATTATATGCCAACTAATGCATTATAAGCAAAAAGTGGGAGTGTGATAAGTTTACTATATGCACATTACATGAAAATGCTCCTGTCCAGTAACAAAAAGTGGAAATGTATGAAAACTGTGATGTTTGTTAAGTTATGTCCTTTAGGTGGAATCTGAGAATTTAATCAGCCCCTCTCTGTTGATGACTTAGGAAAAAAATATTTCAAATGTGACTCAGTAATGAATCGTTCCTTTTCCAAAGAAGATTATGGTTTTCTTTTATATCTTATCTAACATTACTTCACATGTACAGTAGTGCACTGTCCTCAAATGCTGTGAATTATGGACAGAGTTTCCCTGACACAAATAAAAAGAACAAAAAGGTAGAAATTTTTTAAATCAATAAAAGTATACAGTTACAGTTAGGCCTGTCATTTCCTCCTGCTTCATCATGGTAAGGAGTTCTAAAATACAGTGTCGTGGCTAGAATGCACACAGCTGAGCAGGCAAGAATTTCCAGCCCGGCACCCTCTGCGCAGGGTGGAAGTGGAACCAGAGGCAGCAGGTCAGGCTGCCCCTCCCCTCAGTCAGGGCTCGGGGGAGTGAAGAACTTCTCCTAGAGATGGAGCGGCTCAGGCGCCAGGAGGGCTCCCCCTCTGGACCACTGGGCGCAAGGACCCAGGCCGAGGGCAGTCAGTGCCCACTGAGGCTGAGGCTCGCAGGGCCTACCAGCTGCCATGGTGTGACCCTGAGGAGCGTGGTGAGGCTGTCTGCTCAGTGCCCGGAACATCACTCTCGGGCTGACTTGGCATTGGCACGTGAGCCCCAGTGATGGAAGTGCAGGGACAGCCACAGAATGTGCCTGTGCTGCAGTCGGCTCCGAGTGCCCACCACGTGCACACACGTTCTCGAGTAAACAGCCTGCAGGAGCCATGTGTGCACCTGCTGACCAGGGGAGGCACCGTGATGACAATTGCCACTGTCAGGCTGAGGTCGGCTTGGTTTATGACTGTGCATCATAGTTTGTGTCTAAGTCTGGCCCATAAAGGCTGCAGAGCACCATCTGCCTTGGTTTCCAAGTGAAGGGCAAATCGTTCAGCACTCAGTAGTTGTCCAGTTAGTTGAACAGACACCTTGTTTGCACTGAGGACCTGTGCAAACCCTGACTCCACGTGAGGATTAGGCCTCCCTGTGTCAGCTTCGTTGGCTTTAGGTGTGTAGGTGGCCATGTGCCGTGACCCTGGCACTGCCCCTGGTTCCCGGCCCTGCTGTGGCCTCTCTCCCTGCTCTGTTTGCTGCCCCCTGTGAACATTGGCCCTGCAGAGACCTTGGAGCCAGCCAGCCACAGCCTGAACCCCGGAAACCATGGGAAGAGTGAAGACCCCTTGAGGCGCTGACTGTGGACTGAAACCTCTACAAACCGTGAGCCGAGGAAACCGCTCCTCTCCTAACGCTGCATATCAGCTGTTTACAGCAGTGAAAAAATAATTAAGATGCCAGCCAAAGCAGGCCCAGCCCTGGGGATAAGTCCAAGGTCAGCTGTTTTAAAAGAGATTCCTTGGAGCTTGGGCTTTTGAGAGGTACCCAGGGATTCCTTAGCTTGGGTGACTGAGGGAGAGGAAAGCTGCTAGCCGACTTCATCCAGGACCCCAGCCTCGTGTTTCCTACTTGTACTGTTCAAGAATTCTGTGTAGTATCGCTGGCCAACCCCTCTTCTATACATAGAATGCGAGGCAGGTAGTAGAATTACAGTATCAGAGGGATCCCAGGAAGAAAGACCATCATGAAGGAATCAAATAATAGCAAATGCTGCTGAGGCTGCAGAAAAGGGACCTTTCTGTACTCTTGGTGGAATGTAAACTGTACAACCACTGCGGAAGCCAGTTGCAGAATCCTAAAACAGCTGCCACTAGAAATCTCTTGTTCCCCTGCTAGGTATCTTCTGGAAAGAGCTAGAGACAACATAGTACAGTGAGACATGCATATCCATGGTTGTAGCAGCACAATTCATTATGGTTAAATCTAGGAAGTGGTATAGATGTCCATCAGCAAAGGAATGGGTAACAAATATGTTATATTGCACCATTCTGACATAAAGAAGTATAAACCGAGTCACTTGTAGGAAAACAGATGCACCCAGAGACTATGATTTTAAGTGAAAAATATCAGACACACAGACTTCAGTATCAATCATTTCTCTTATATGAAAATCCCAAAGTGTAAATAAAAAGAGAAATAAAAGATAGATGATAGGAAATGGGGAGGTAGAACTTTCTAAAGGGGAAAATGGTTAAAGATGGAGGGAGGTTAGAGATAATGTAATCAAGCAGCTCTACACAAGAAATGTAGACATTGTTTTGTAAAGATGTAAACTACGAAAGAGAAGAAATCAAGAGACAGGTGGAAAGGGAAGCAGAGAATGCAGAGGGCATGATAGACCAGCGCAAAGGTGTGTCATGTACGTGTACCGATTCCTCACAAGGAATGGAGACTTCACGTGCTACAAATATGTGCTGGTAAAATAGATAACATTTGAAACTCCCATGAAATGCATTTTCTGTGGAAAATAAAAAGTGCCATCACGGGCTCTGTCCCCCGTGCTGCAGAGCGCAGACGGAGCTTCCGGAGCTCTACCTCCGTGGGTTCCTACCTTCTACATGTTCCACTGGTGGCCTTGTGGGAAGAAGACAAGAGCTCCAGGACATGATTCTGTATATGGGAGCACTCCCCACCCGGAGGGGAGGCCCGGTCCCTGCTCTTCTGATTGTGACGCTGTTGGGAGCGGAACAAGGAAGGCAGCACGGCCTTACAGTGCTGTGAGTGACCCTTGACACGGTAGAACTGGCCCAGGCCAAGAGGCAAGGGCAGGCTGGCCGGCGGGAGCCGCCTCAACAGAAGGAAGCCAAGAGGTGACTTCCTGAGGTTGCCACGGGGCTGGCATGGGTGGGAAGAGCTGGGCACCAGGCTGCCCCTGACCCATAGGAGTGATTGTCCCGCGGGCGGGGCTTCGGAGTCGGACCTGAAGAAAGAGCTCCAGAGAAAGGGCCTGCAGGAATCCTTACCTCCCTTGTGTCTCCTTCAGATTCCTTTTGCCATCCTCGTTTGTTTTCAGCTTCCCTGAATGACCCCATGTCTTCTGACCATGCCCCCGGTGCGCCTGGAAACATTAGTACTGAGCGAACACAGCGAGGCTCATAAGAACAACCATCTCTCTGAACACCCAAGTGCTCGGCAGCAGCTCTTACTCTGCTGCCCATTTGGAGGTCCGGGGGTTCCCCTGCCGTGGTACCAAGGGGCACCAAGGACTTTGAGATCTCGGAAGGAGGGTGTTGTGTTCCTGGAAAGCACCCGGCCCCCACCCCTCAGTGCAGACCCCAGAACAGCACCGTCTTGGGCAGCGCAGTGTCAGGCACCGACCTGTGCCCCCACATCTCTTTCCATGCCTCACGTCCTTGGCAGAGCTGCCGTCTGTGGCTGTTCTGGGGGGCAGGGTGTTCAGGGCTGTGCAGGGACAGAAGCAAAGTGACCTTGGGAAAGGCCGCCTGGAGGGCACAGCTGGCAGGGCCATTGTGCCCCACACACAGAGGCCCTGTCTGAGGCTGTGTGGGATGCCCAGGCCTCCCCGGCAGGCACCCGAGCACTGAGGCCCATTCATGCTTGGAGAATAGAAGCAGTGCTGTCCTCTGTGAGAGGAGGCCTCTCTCCCAGCCAGCAAGGAAGAAATGACTGACTCGAGGAGGCAGAGCACGCTCAACTTTCTCACCAGTCCTGACAGAGTGGGTCCTATGCCCCGGCCACGTGAGCTCACTTTGTGACCATCACACGTACTCCAGACACAAGCACAGCCGTAGCACACACGAGTCAGATGCCCTCAGAGCACGGGGCTCCCAGTGTCTCCTTTGCAATTAGTGTCAAGTTTTCATTTCTACAAAGATGACACTCATTTGAGATCTGTGTCTCACTGGCCGATCAGAATGCAGCAGATGTGATAGTGCACAGGTCTCCATGTGAACTCTGTGTAGATGAACCTGTACACAGGCACACTACATACACAGACACTCATGTGTGGGTCACTTCTGCAGAGTGACGCACATGTATAAAAACACATCAGTGTTTGAGCTCCAATTCTAATGAAGTGGGTTTTCTTTCAAAACTCCAAAGCAAGGCCTATTTCCATGTGGTCTATTACTCAAGCCATCACCTTCTACTGAGCCTTGTCATGTGTGAAGTTAGGCTAAATGTAGATCACAGTGAAGAGGTGAACTTGTTCAAAGACAACAGGAATGAAACTGAATCTGGATGTAGGTCTCTCCGCAGGGTGCTGCTTCTGGTCACTGTCTCCCTCTAAGGTGCACTGTGGTTACAGCTCAGAGTTCTCCCTCCCCCTGCACGGTACACCATGTAGCTAGGAGGACACTCTCAGCACTGTGACCCCCATGGGTTTGATCCCCATGTGAGTCCTTGGCCACCTGGTGTTGGTTAAGTTGGAGCCTAGTTGTCCCTTCATTCTAGAGATGCTCCAAGATTCAAACTAACTGGCAGAAATATTCAAAACACATAAAAAAAAATAAAAAGAGTATCTGTACCTTGCAGGTATGGAAGTTGGATGAACCCTTCATTTGTGGTTTTCCTCTATCTCCTCCATCTGACTATCCTGGGCATCGGGGGCAGGCTGCAGGGACTGGCCCCAGAACCTGTCTTTACTGAGCCTGCTGTCCAGAGCAGCAACCCGGGCTACTTGCAGCAAGAAAAGCTGCTGGCACAGAGCAGTGTGGCCAGGTGTCTCAGCACCGACCAGGAGCAGGCGTCGTCCTACTCTTTGTGTGCTGAATGGGGCCTGGACAGCAGTGTGGGGTGTAGAGGGGCTGACGGAGCCCTCAGCCGAGAGTATAAACAGCAAGTGACCAACCAGCACAGATGTTCTTTTTAGACGTGTTCCTGTCCGAGCCCCACATCAAGGCTCCAGGCAGCACCATTCAATTTATTCTCCTCACACACCTCAGCCGGCCCAGGCCCTCTGCTGGTACGAGGTCAGCTGCAAGCCTGGGCACTGCCCTGGTACATGGAGATCGGAGGACATGCCCTTCTGCTGCACCCTTGGGAGCCTCTCAAGCCATGCCTGGCTCAGATGTGGACGCTGACTTGCAGACTGCCGAGAAGCCACCATGGTGGCAGCGCCATCCACCCGCCCATGCCCATCTGGCTCCTGTTGGCACATGGCTGTCAGCACGACAGTCACACTCTCAGCACTACATCCCCAGTGGGTTTGATCCCCAGGGAAAGCTTCCGCAGATGTTGTTTTCGAGTCTCTCCACGCCCCACTAGGCGAAGAATCTCAACTCTTGCAAAGTAGACAGCTGAGCTCAAAGTGACCTTAGCCTGGGTCTTAATCTGAGACTCACTTTTCAGGAAGCACATGAAAAAGTCGGAGAAGCCTGCGCCTTTGAGGCTGGTGGCAGGTCTCCCTGGTAGGAAGCCGACCCTGTTGCCAGGCACACAGAAGTGACAAGGATCCCTCTCAGTTGCTGCTGTGCCTCAGCTTCCTTGGGGGACAGAGATGGAGTCCCCAGAACTGGCCTGGGCTCTGGTGAGGCCGCCGATGAGCCAGGTGTGCAGGGCAGCAGAGGCGAATGATGCTCACGACTCTCCACATTCATGTGTGTTCTTCGACGCTCTTCTGTTCTGCGAAGTGGTGGTGACAACAGACTATGATTGTTGGGATAGATTACAGCTTCTATTTGCCCACTAAGTCCTATGTTTGACCCTGCTTCTTTTTATTTTATATTAGAAAAAAAAAAACCCTCTCCCTGCTATGCAAATTCTCTAAAATATCCAACCCCAAAGGATTAATGACCCTTTCATCTCTCTGTCTGAAAAGACCTATCATAAGTATATTTTTGTCATTTCTTGGAATATCAGAAGCATTAAAATCCTAACGCAAAAAGTGTAGCTTTTATAATTAGTGAGTTTTCCTATGTGGAGTTCGCTAGACTCATTTGTAGTTTTCCGCAGTTTGTGCATGGACGTGCCTCTGGATGCCACGCCTCGGTTCAGGCTGAGATTCAGAACCCACTTTCTCTGGTTATTAAGCTGCAGAGCAGGGTGGGGTGTGGGGCTCATGAGCAGGGAGAAGCTGAGCCGTACTGCGGCTCATTCCGTACCTCTCCTTGGAGGCATGATTTTCTAGTTTACTAATGTCCGTGCTTTCTCATAATTGACTAGGAATTTTATCAACGTCTTATTATTCCACAGCAAATACACAGAATGCTAGTTTCTGCTGCTATTTAAGGCAGATGATCCATGACTAGTAACCTCCAGCTGAGGACAGAGCTGGTGTCCTTCCCCTTGCTCCTGGTAGGACGCGGGTGTTCTTAGGAGAATGCGCTCTGCAGATAAGATTTTCGGTTTTAAAAGCCAATCAGTGTTTGTCACCCTCGAGTTTCCCACAGAAGATTGTGACCGGGAGGTGAGAGGTGCACGGGGCCCGGCTGCAGGGAGGAGGGCTCCCTCGCGAGATGGCTCCCTCGCGAGATGGCTGCCAGGCCCTGCGTGCTCGCCCGCCGTGCACACACAGCCAGCACGTAACTGTTGCTGGGCCGGTGTGTGCCCCAGGGCACACAGCACTTCCACAGACAGGCTGCGGCTCCTCGCTGGGCAGGAAATGCTGTGTGCCTGGTGGTCTGAGGACGTTATAGCTCCATGAAGTTGATGAGGAAAAATGATTCTAGGTGGATGGTGTTATGTGAAGTTAAACAGAGTATGGAGAGAGTTGAATTAACTAAAGAGCTGGATGGAACAAGAGCGGGTAACACAAATGAGCAAAAGCCTGAGCACGAGTTTGTGGGTTTTTCCTTTTTAAAAGTTTGTTAAGCTTCATTTAAACCAGCTGAAACTTTTCCCACCGTCTCCCTGTCCTGCCTTCAGTGATTAGGGCGCACGGACCAGAAATACAGAGCAGGAACCACACTTCTCAGGCTAAATTCCAATTATACCGGCGTGGGATGCCTTATGGAAAGAAATACGCTCGTGTGTGGAACATGTTTGAACGTTTCTTTCAGCGGGTTCCCTGTTCGTTGCCGCAGTTCCGTCCCACAGCGTCTTCCGTGGGAGGCGCTCGGCGTAGGCTCCGCGGAGTCTCCGGGTCCCGTGTCCAGCCCTGGCCAGAGGACAGACTGTGATGTTGGGCCCATTCCTTCTTTATTTGCACAGACATTGCAAAGCTGCTGGTGGTAAGAGTCTTGAGGCCTTGTAGAAACACTTCTAGGGTTTACTGATTGAATTGGAAAGATCTTTAGAAGTTCAATATGTTAAAGATTTTCACAGCTGATTTTTACAGCTTTAAGCTACCCAAATAACTTAATTTACAAGCCACCAGCAAACAAATAAAATGAAGTGGAAAATTGGCTTTATGCAGAAAAACATTTTCTTTTGAGCCTCTCAAATAATTAATGGTCTATTCTTTAATTAGTTATTGACTTTTCCCCTGAGTCTTTTAGAAAGTGGCCAGATAGAAAGTTTCCTACTTTTCTCTTCACAAAATCTGAGGATGAACCTATATTTACACTAGAAAATAATAAAAGGACAATCACAGTATTTGATGCTTAGAGTTCAAAATTAAAATATTTATCTTTTCCTTTTAAAGAATGGATCATAATATTGGGTACAAAACCAACCGAGGGGCCACTTCTCAAGACATGACATGATCTTCACGTCCAAACAAGAGCTTATTACCCAGCTGGGGCCAGCCCTCCAGGGGCGGAGGAAGGCCCTGAGCTAAGTGAGGCACAGTATTTGAAGGCAAAGTCCAAAATTCCATATGCCCCTCATACCTGTTACCAGGAGGTTTCTATGCAGGAGCAAGTTGCACAAGCCAGTCTGCCAACAGTTAGATACTATGCAATAGGTGCATTCTAAAAACATGCTAAGAGGTGAGTGCATCCTGTTACAATGAAGTGAGTATACTCTGCAGCTGCACACATTTGTCGGGTGGAGAGTTCCTATGGCGACAAGTACTGGGTTCACAGGGAGATCACAGGGTACAAAGTGGAGGTTTTATTTTTTTAACAGAATGGCTGTTTTATGCCAAACTGGGTCTCACAATAACACAGCAGTGATCAGGGTAAAAGTATAAGGCAGAAGTCTGAATGAGTGGAAGTTAATATCACGCATTGTGTTGTTCATGGCAGATTACCAGACGTTGCTGGTCTGAGGACACAGAGGTGGCAACACAGGCATGAACAAAGTCTGCTGTCCTGTGATGAAAAGTCCCATACACTGACCGAGAGAGGAAAAGAGGCCCAGGGACATCGAGGTGGACTGTGACACAGACTGACAAACCCCCTCACCAGCTAGTCCAAACATAGAGAGGTCACTCTGAGATGCCAGTGGGAGCAAACAGCAGCTGACCGTGAAGGTGCCAGGATCCCAATTAGGTCCTTGGGGCTGGAGACGGCTGGGCACTTGGCCAGCAGAGGCCGTGGAGTGGAAAAACTCCTCCCTCAGCTTCCTGGGAGCTCCCACCTGATGTAAGGGAAAACACGTAGGGTCTCTGGAGTGAGAACGCACCATGTGGGGTGCACGCACCTCTCTCTGCACTCCCAGGTGTGGGCAGGAGCAGGAGGCCAGGACGTGGAGGAGGGAAGACGATCTCTGGGGGAGGTTGCTTTCTGTCAGCAACTTGTGCAGGTGTCCTTTTAGGAGTGTCAGGAAGCATGGACAGGAGAGACAGAGAGACAGATACAAGGGGAGGATCTTGGATTCAGGGAAGACTTGGTGCTTTGAGACAGAAGAAGGGACGTGTGTTTAAGCCATAGAGGGTCAGAGGGCGAGGCTGGGGCCAGGGAGAGAAAGTCAGCCATCCTAAGAGCACAGAGCCAAGGGGAAGAGGGTGGTGCCATCCTGGACAGCTTTCTTTCTGCTCTGACCCAATAAATATACTGGGTCAGGATGGATTTTCATCTTTCATATCTACGACGCTGAGATGGAAAGAAATTTAAGAAAAGTCCACATGCCGTGGCATTTTGAATAGATACTTAATCCTACTCTAATTTTCCAGCCAGAGAGCAAAGTAAACAATCATAAAACAGGACAGTTTTCTGAAAGTTCTTTTTCTGATTTCCATTATATGAAATTCCACAGCTACGTTTTCTCCCTGTCTTCTGTCCACCTCACCTTAATTTTGCTCTATGCTCAGTCATCTCTTCATACATCGTAATCTGCATAATTGGTTTCATATCATTATTTTACATATCATGACCTTAGTTCTGTCACTCTATATTCATTTTCTTAACATTATTTTCAGTGAGAAAAGGCAAATAAGATTGACTCAAATTAATCTGATACTAAAGTATAAATTATAATCAGCTCTTACAGTTCATTTTAGACTGATGAGCAATAGAATGCAAATCAATGGGAACATCAGTTATCAGCTTTCTTTAGCTATAGAAAACTTGAGCGATATATGAGCTTTTATGTGAAGGTATTTGTAATGGGAAAAGATTCAGCTAAGTCCTACTTCACTCTTTTTTTTCTTTTCTTTTCTTTCTTACATCCTTTTCCCCTTTCTGCATGAAAAGCAATTATAAAAAGAACACTTAATTTCAACTCAAAAAACTTTGCCCCTGTCTGTGTTTTGATTTATGTGTCCCAGAGTCCCCGCTCCTGTGCTCAGGCTGCAGGGTCAGTGAAACTCTTGCACATACAGTCCTGTGCTCTGACAGAAAACACAAGCTGTCGTGAGCGGTTCCTATTTCTATCGGAACTAAGCGCCATAGCCTCGACGCACTGTAACACTTTCAACTGTTTTCCCATTCATCTCTTCCTAAGTTTTGTGCTCTTCTCTACTGAAACTTCTCATGCTAAATTATGTGGTCTAGAAATAAATCATTAGGAATGGAAAAATCACAATTACCAATATAAATATAGTTTTTGCTTCAGTCTAATCAATTGCTCTGAAAATAGGGTCCAATTATCGATAATAATTTCAGGCCTAAGGATGCATATATTTCTCCATAATTATTTTAGCTTTTGGCACTGCCAGTTCTAAGAGTTTGCTATTTTTAAATAATTTGAAATGATACAACTGTTGATTTTTATGCTGAGTACAGTCATTGTAAAACTCTTTCATTTGAAACCAATACACAAACATTTAATAACTTGTGTAGCAATACACAGACGATTCTCTTTTCAGAGGAAAACATTGTTATGCCTCTAATACTTTCCAGGTTAAGAAATATTACAGCCTAGATAAAAATATCTAATTCTGAAGGGAAATGAAATGATCTACTTTAAATTTTAGATCCAGGGGAGAGGGAGCGATCTCTGAGCGAGGCAGCAAGATGAACGTGGGATTCTTCCGCGGAACAAATGCAGAACAGGATAATCGGTTCAGCAACAAACAGAAGAAACCACTGAAACAGCTGAAATTTGCAGAATGCCTAGAAAAAAAGGTAGACATGAGCAAAGTAAATTTGGAGTTATAAAGCCTTGGATAACAAAACGAGTAACAGAAATCCTTGGATTTGAAGATGATGTTGTGATTGAATTTATATTCAACCTGCTAGAAGTCAAGAATCCAGATTCCAAAATGATGCAAATCAACCTGACTGGGTTTTTGAATGGGAAAAATGCTAGAGAATTTATGGGAGAACTTTGGCCTCTGCTGTTAAGTGCCCAAGAAAACATCGCTGGAATCCCCTCTGCTTTCCTAGAACTAAAGAAAGAAGAAATAAAATAGAGACAGATTGAACAAGAAAAATTGGCATCCATGAAAAAGCAAGATGAAGACAAAGATAAAAAGGATAAGGAAGAAAAAGAAAGCAGCAGAGAAAAAAGGGAGAGATCTCGAAGCCCCAGAAGATGCAAATTCAGATCTCCTTCCCCTAGAAGACCATCTTCCCCTGTCAGGAGAGAGAGAAAGCGCAGTCATTCTCGATCTCCCCATCACAGAACCAAGAGCCGAAGTCCTTCCCCTGCTCCAGAAAAGAAGCAAAAACCCCCAGTGCTCCCTGAACCTTCAGTGAAAGTTAAAGAACCTTCAGTACAAAAGGCCACTTCTGCTAGTGACATCCTGAAAGTTCCCAAGCCTGAACCCATACCAGAACCTAAAGAACCTTCTCCGGAAAAAAATTCCAAAAAAGAAAAGGAGAAGACCCGGCCAAGATCTCGGTCATGGTCCAAATGAAGGTCCCGGACCTGTTCTCGCTCTCCTCACACTTGACCAAGAAGATGCCATAGGTCTTGATCAAGATCATATTCACCAAGAAGGCAGCCAAGCCCAAGAAGGAGCCATCTCCTCGGAGAACTCCCAAACTAATGCCTCCTCCTCCAAGACGTAGAAGGAGTAGATCTCCAGTAAGACGGAGAAGGCGTTCATCAACATCCTTGTCTGGGAGTAGCTCATCATCCTCTTCATCTCGTTCCCAGTCACCCCCAAAGAAACCTCCTAACAGGACCTCCAGCCCCCCTCGAAAGACTCGTAGGTTATCTCCTTCAGCAAGTCCTCCAAGGCGAAGGCACAGACCATCACCTCCATCTACTCCACCACCAAAATCTCGTCATTCCCCAGCACCCCAGCAGCCAAACCGTACAAGAAAGAGTCGTGTTTCTGTTTCTCCAGGGAGAACGTCAGTGACAAAAAATAAAGGCACTGAGAAAAGAGAACCACCATCACCAGCACCAAAGCCTAGAAAAGTAGAGTCATCTGAATCTGAAGAAGATAAAGGTGGCAAAATGGCTGCAGCTGACTCTGTGCAGCAGAGACGCCAGTACAGGTGACAGAACCAGCAGTCTTCATCTGATTCTGGCTCCTCTTCTCCTTCTGAAGATGAGAGACCCAAGCGATCCCATGTGAAGAATGGTGAGGTAGGCAGGCGACGGAGACATTCCCCTTCCCGGAGGGCGTCTCCATCACCACGAAAGCGCCAGAAAGAGACATCCCCTCATGGTAGACGGAGGAGAAGTCCCTCCCCAGCACCTACCAGAAGGCGCTGCTCTCCTGCTGGGCGGCGCAGATCTCCAACATCACCACCATGACGAAGGACTCCCTTCCTCCCCCTCCTCGGCGCTCACCTTCCCCCAGAAGATACTCTCCTCCCACACAGAGAAGGTACTCTCCTTCTCCACCTCCACAGAGGAGAATGGCTTCGCCCTGGCCCTCCTAAGAGAAGGGCATCACTATCCCCACCACCAAAGCGTCATGTGTCCACCTCCCAAACCAAGAAGCTCCCCGGTCACCAGGAGACGCTCACCTTCTCTCTCATCAAAGCATAGGAAAGGGTCTTCCCCGAGCCGTGCGGCCAGGGAGACCAGGGAGACCCGGTCACCACAGCCAACCAAACGGCATCCTCCCTCACCGCGGCCTCGGCCTCCTCAGACCTCAAGTCTCCCACCTGTTCTAAGAGGAGCATTGGCATCACCGCAAAGAAGGCAGTCCCCATATCCCAGTTCCAGGCCCATCAGAAGAGTCTCCAGAACTCCAGAACCTAAAAAGACAAAAAAGGCTGCCTCACCAAGTCCACAGTCTGTAAGAAGAGTTTCCTCCTCTCAGTCTGTCTCTGGATCTCCTGAGCCAGCAGCAGCAAAAAAGCCCCCAGCACCTCCATCCCTGTCCAGTGTCAGTCACCCTCTACAAACGGGTCACCAGCGGTGTCAGACAAAAAGGCTAAAAGCCCTACACCAAGCCCGTCACCGGCCAGGAATTCAGATCAAGAAGGAGGTGGGAAGAAAAAGAAGAAAAAGAAGGACAAGAAACACAACAAGCACAAAAAACACAAGAAAAGGCTGTGGCTGCGGCTGCAGCTGCAGCAGCTGCTGTAACCCCTGTGAGCTGCTGCCACAACCACAACAGCACAGGAAGAAGCTCAGGCAGCTGTGGAGACCAGAAAGGAGACCGAAACTGAAGCTGAAGATACCCTTGATGACTTAGAGAAGCACCTGCGAGAAAAGGCTCTGAGATCCACGCGGAAGGCCCAAGTGTCCCCACAGTCCTCGGTGGGAACGTTTGTTAGGGTGTAAATTTACTTGGCTTGTACTCGGTTCAATTTCAAAATTGCTAAAATGTGTTTGAGCTTTAGACTATAACATCTGTTGTAATAATTGCTAGCTTGAAGTTCACCATGTAAAAAGGGGAGGGGCATGGATTTACATTGCAAAAGGTGTCCACAGTGTATTAGTGACATTCTTTCATTGACAGCTGACATAAATTACTTTAAAGTAAACTATTTTAAGCCAAAAAGAACCATCTCTTTTTTAAAGAAAGAGGTTTAAGTATCGTTGGTATCCTTGTGGTTTCTTTAAATGCCCCTGGCTATTCCTAAGGAGACCTCCCCCTCCCCGACCCCTTTTCTTTTTCTTTACTTTTTTTTATCGCTTGAGACTTCATGCCCATTTAAGTTATGCTTCTAACCTTGTATGGTTTGTAAGCTTGTCCAGAAATAAGATCACTGTTGAAGTACCACGAAAGTATAAATGAACATTCTGATGCTACAATTTTTCCTATTGCCTGTGGAAGTGCTGCTGAAATGAATCAGGATTTGAGCTCTAGGATGAGACAGAAAAATGAAAGCATGTTTTCCAGGACACGAGGTGTATATGGATGTGTACCAGGTTGATTCGGAACACTGGAATTTGATTCTCTCCTGGTCTGGGTTTCTTTGCTCTCCCCCTCGGCTTCAGCAGCTCCCTGCCTTCTGTCCCTCCCTCCTTGTAAAGGCAGCAAACTCGTCCCAGGAAGGATCCTTCACTTACATGAAATTTTTGTTTACTGAAATGTCATAGCTCCATTCATAATTTTGTCTTATTCTTCCAATTGGGATGTATAATGTTCAGAGCTCCTGTATTTGGAAGCTGGAAGGGCCCGGACTTTGGAATAGTGTCTTGGTTTCACTGTTTTTGTTTTTGTTTTTAACTAAAGCTATATGAAGCTTGTGGATTAAACAATAAATTTCTTTTTTTTTTAATTCTTTACTTTATTTTATTTTATTTTTTTATTTTTTATTTTTTTGAGACAGGTCTCGCTTTGTGGTTAAGGCTAGCCCTGAGCTCAGCCTCCAACTCACATCACAGCAGTCCTCCTGCCTCTGCCTCCCGAGTGCTGGGATTACAGGTGTGAGCCACCACGCCCGGCACTGTGGTATGTGGTGCTGATTGCTGCTGGGGTGAGTCTCCACACCCAGTATTGTTATGTGATTAGCGGGGATCAACCCAGGTCCTTGCGCTTGCAAGACAGGCGCTGGAACCACTGAGTTATATCCCCGGCCCTAAACAATAAATTTCTAAATTAAAAAAAAAAAATTAGATCCAGCTCTAGGTCTAAAACAGATGGAAACATCAAGTTGAAAAGAAAAGAGCTGTTACTGTCGAGGGGTCCACCACGTGCACTGCATGTGGCCAGCACTGGCTAGTGCAGCCATACCTGTCTCTCCAGAGGCTGCTGCCACTAGGGAGACATGCGGATCCGGCCACTGTCATGGACCCTTTTCCTAATGAAACAAGTCCAAAGCCTCCAGATAGGACAGTCGTGCAGGCACCAGCCATGGCGGAAGCCATCCAGCAGTGAGGAATTCGGACGGCAGCCCTGTGTGAGGGCGCTGACTCTGGCCCTGAACATTCCCGGCGTGGAAGCTGTATTTGTTTCTCTAACTGATATTCCTTCACACTTGCCTCATTTCCTAATCTTACATTTGTCACTGCATGAAAAATTTGTTTTATCTTAACTAGGTCTAGTATTTTTATGACCGTAGAGACGATGAGAATATATTTTAGTGCTCATAGAACAAATTTGTAAAAATTTGAAATTGCTAAGTTGCTTTTTATACTCTAAAGCATTCGTAAAGATTTCCATAACTTTATAATTTGAATCTTACATATGAGAAATATTGTTTTTATCTTTTCAAATGGAAGTATGCTTTGACTTAGTTATAGTAAGCTGTCGAAATAAGGGGAATACCATAAGGAGTCATGTTCAAATTCACTGAGACTTAAAACAACCTAGACAGCATCAACCATACTCTCTAAAAGTGCTGTTATATATTTGAAAATATCTGAAATCCTTGTTTTAAAATGTATTTATTTGCATTGTAAATTATAGTAGGAAAGTGGGTCCCCACCCTACAGATGTTTCTCCGGGGGCTCAGCTGGCAGGGGAGCAGCCTGGGCCCCAGGACTGTGGGCTGGGTGGGAGGGACGGAGCACTCTTGGGAGAACAGAGCGGGGAGACGTCTGAAGGAGAGGCCCGTTAAGACATGAGTTGGGGACCAGAAACAGACAACTCAGCCCCAGTTTTCAGGAGGCCGGGAGGGTGGACACAGCTCTGTCCCTGATGATCTCCAGGCCCAGCGTGGCCCAGGAGGGACTGCATTTCACAGGCGCGATTTCTTCCAGGTAGAAGCCCCCCACCCCCGTCCCAGGGACAGAACGGCTGAGTACAGGACATGAATGCAGAAGGGGCGGCTGGTTCCGCAGGAGTCAGGCAGAGGATGGGAGCCCAGGGAGCGAGTCCCCCCACTTCGCATTTCGAGTGTGGGCGTCACTTCAGTGAGTTCCTCAGGTCTTGGCATCAGTCTCGCCCTCTGTAATGAGGGATGACACTGGTGTGTGCGTGTGGCGCTCTGCGGAGCTGGCCGTGTTTATGGCGTAATTGGCACTTAGTAACCACACGGGACGGCTCCTAGCTTTACAGCACAAGGAGCTCATGCCCGGGCTGAAGGAGGTTTGCAGCCTTCACTTTAGAAACTTTATCTTAATCATTTAATCCTAATTTCAGAATATTCGAGTAATTAATAAATAATAAGATCCTTCCAAAGAGGCCATTTGAGAACTTGGATGAGCAGCGAAAGTATTAAACATTTAGAAATGCCAAATGGGATTATTTGTCAGTTTCTTTACCAAATCTTTCATTTCCAGTGGCTTCATTCAACAGAACTGAGAAAAAAAAAACATGTGTGAAATCACATTTTTCTTCTCAAATAAACTTTAGGACATTTATTAGTAACCTATATAATATTATCAGGAGGAGAATTTGAGATAAATTCCTCTTGTTAGAAATTAATCAGAGAGAAATCTTCATCATGCACTCCGTGGTTTTCTCACCCACTCTCCCCGGCTCGTGCTTCTGTCAGGCCGGAACGCTCTCTCCTGGTAGAGGCTGAGAAGGACATCACTCCTCCTACAGCTTAGGAGACAGTGAAGTACAACAAAGGGTTGAACTTGGTCCATTGAGTGCTGCAGGCAGCCAGGAATGCTGGGAGGAAAAGAGAGGCTCACGTGAGATAATGGGACAGGTTCTTCTTCCTTCCCCAGTTATTAAAAGGGATTCTGAAGTCAGGCTCTGTCAGGTGAGTGCTCGCACCCAGAAAATAATTTAACTCAAAGAGAGCAAAAGCAGACATCCGGGTTCAGCTTTCCTGCCCACTGTGTAAGAAGACAGTAGGAAATGTATCCGTGCTTTTCTGAGGGTCTGTCTGGAAGTTGGCTTTCCAGGTAGGCAGGCTGCTGGGCGCAGTCAGGGAACTGTACTTCAGTAAAGAACACTGACAATGTGCACATGCTTGTGCATGTGTGTGTGTGCACACGCGCAGGTGCAGCATGTCCCGACTGCACCCCGAACACCACTGTGCACATTGTCCACCAAACCACGCCCGTCCCAAGGGCACAGCTGCTCCAGGGTCTGCACGGCCCTGCCAAGCTTGCACCGGCTGTGGGTGCAGCGCAGACCCTGACAGGCAGAGGATAGACCATTAGTCTCTGTGACCTGAGAACTTGCTTCCTTCATTACAGGAAGGAGAAAAGTGCTTTCATTCTCCATGGGAGTGGTATCGTGTTACCACAAAGATCATAGCTGAGAAAGTACATTTATTACTTTACACTTCTGAAGTCCGAAGCCTGAGCTGGATCCCAGTGGACACGACCCATGCTGGTGTCACCTATGCCCTTCCTTTCCAGCTTCTACCAGCAGCCCGCTGTGGTTCACTCTTGGCTCTTTCTGCAAAGCCAGCTCAGTAATGACCACCTTTCCCTCGAGCCTCCTCACCTGCCACAGCCATGGGGCTGCTCGGTGCAGACCGTGTGGCCCTGGAGACCGCTTGTGCGAACCCAGATGCTGTGCGTGTTCAGATCCTTCACCCACACCCGCCGGTGCTTTGGGCCAGGGGATGGACACCCCTGGGAGCCACCCGGGGACCCCTGGGCAGGTTCCCTGTTGGCTCCCGTGCGAACCCCGGATCTGTGTCCCCTGCTGTCATTCACAGCAGCTCTTCCCTCCTCTGCGCTCCTCCGCCACGCCTGTCACAGCGTCAGCTCCCCTTGTACAGACACTTGCTAGTCCTTGGCCCCGCGGTTCTGGTCTTCCATCCTCATCACTGGCTCTCTGCATCACTCTCGGCACCGCCCGCCCCATCAGTACCCAAGGACGTGAGTCCACACACATGCTGCACCTTGCTCTTCTCTCCCCTGAAGGTCTGGAGTGTGATTCCCCTTCGGCCTTATTCCAGGGGTCATGTTGGCTGTTTTCTGTTGTTAAGATAAATACCTATGACTGGTCATTTATAAATACAAGAAACTCATTTCTTGAAGTTCTGGAGGATGAGATACCCAAGGGTGTGGCCGGTGGGCACACAGTGAGGACAGCCTTGCTTGCAGATCCCTGGCAGGAAGGTAAAGCAGGCGTGTGGGCTCAGGCCCAATCTCTGTCTTCTTATGGAGCCACTGGGGCTGTCAGTGGGGACTCCTTCACCCAGTCCCGCCACTGCTGTATCAGTCAGAGCCCCAGAGAAGCAGATTTGATGTAAGATGTATAAATACATGAGGATTTATAAGACAGAGTTACAGTGGCCACCAGCAGTTCGTGTGAAGAGTGCAGAAGGCCATCTATGCGCTCGAGATTCCAGGGATGCAGTCCAAGGCCCGGAGCTCACTGCTGGTCCGGCGTGAGTCCATTTCAGGAGCCCGGAGGGTCTGCAGTGCATGGGTGGAAGGTCTGGGTCAGAAGGCAGGAGACAACGTGTCCAAGGTAGAGGGAGACAGGAGCTCCTCTGAGACATGGAACCACTTCCTCCTTGCTTCCTTGTTAAGAGGCAAGGCATTTCTTACACAACAGTGAATACCATACCACTCAAAGCACTTAGCTCCAAAACCATTGACCTGCACATTTAGGGATCACATTTCTAATCCAAACCACAGCAGGAAGAAGAAAATAAGTGAATTGTTGAAGACTAGTGTGTACAAAGAGCATTTTGAATTTTTTTAAAGTGTAGATACTCGCTATTGATGACATCACTAAAACTCGATAGAACATTTCATAAGTTTCCACACCCTCTATATACTTATAGTGAAGATGGCTAAGAATGAACTTTAAAAAGATGAAGAAAAACTAGAAGGATAGAGTAAGACATTAAAGTGACATATTGTAACCAAGCTCTTGAAAAGCAATTGGCAGATGCTTGCTTTTCCAAGGCATATTCAGTAAATGAATAAAAACTTAACTATATTGTGGTGAGGAGACATAATTCATTGAATAGTCCACCTTATGTGTGTGTGTCATTACAGAGTGATAATGCTCAGGCAGCTGGTTCCCTCCAGTCCTAGAACTGGCTGATGGAAATATTTTCTCTGGGGAGCAAAATATAGCAGGAAGCAAAAGAACTTTCCATGAGTGTGCACAGCCCATCACCAACAGAAGCTGGACATTCCCATGGCTTTTATTTCCTCCTGTGCAGAAGGCCCTCAGCAAGGCAAGGCAACAGGTGTTTGTAACCTGTTCTTCATGTAAATGCTATAGGATAAGGCAGAGCAGCCAGGTCTTCCCGATTCCCAGGCACAGAGGTGGCCGTGACGGTGAGGCACATCTGGGCGCTGCCTGTAAGGAGCCTAGGACTGTGAGTCTGAGGGAGGCTGGGTGCACCCCCCACTGCAGAGATGCTGCACACCAAGGGTATTACTGCACCTGGGAACTACTGTGCTCTGTGCTTCGGTTCTTGGGTGAATAAGAACCTATGGAAACAAAACGAGTTACTGAGGGTAAACAGAGAGCCCCGCGAATCTCACATTTCTGTTGTCCTGACGTTGTTCTTCATTTGTTTTGCATCTTGCCTTGAGCCCCTGCCTCTGAGCCGCATCCTGCCTACTCCCGGTGCTGGTCATTCTGGCCATTACAGGGAATCGCAAGTCACATGAAAAGTCAGGTGTGCTCAGCGGGACAAGACCGAGCTGAAACCCAGAAAAGTGGGAGGGCTGGACAGTTTGCAGCCTCACGGAGCCTGGCATGGAGCACCCAGAATAAAGAGGCGTCATGAAGAAAGTGCACACAGAATAACTTCTCAAGTTTGAATTATGAAGAATAGTAAATACATGAATCCAGAAATCTCAAAATGAACTTAGCTTTTCTTTGTGATTTACACTACTACAAATATCATAATTAGATACTTATATTAACATAAGTTTCAAAAGACAGACTTTTAATAAGCTTAATTTGGAAGATACCGCTGTTTTAAATTCAAGCGGTAGAGTAGAGATTACCGGTGCCTTTTCATTTCAGTTTTATTGATTTGTACGTGCCCTACATGGTGTGTTTTTTAAAAATTTAGTGCTTTTTGCACATGAGTCTATGTTTAGCAAGCCAAAAATATGATAGTGAGAAAAGATAGGATACAGAAGAGATTGTCACTAACAGGATCAGTGGATGAACTGTTTCTGGAATGCCAGGCAGAGTTCTGTCATTGTGAAAACGATATTAAACTTCCTGATGTCCAGTAGAGAAGAGGGATATTCACAATTTCACAACCTAGTATTAGAGGGAGCTTGTTGACAGGTCTTGACCTCAAATAAATGATCAGAAAAATTAAAGGCGTTCTGACTTGTGTGTACAAACACAGTGATTGGCCCAGATGCGGAGCAGGCAGGTTTCAGGAGGTCCACAGGCGCTGGGGGTGCACTCGGGACAGGTTACTTTTTGTGAGTGTCATTTCAGTCACACATCATGGGAGCCTTACTTTATCTGAACATTGCCAGACTGAACTATTGTAAAGGAAGTTGTTTTATTTCTTATTTTGGTTCTCTGGCTCAAATCTACAAAACATTCAATTTTACCTCCAAATAGCCTGTCATCCTGGAGTCTTGAATTCCTGAAAATATTTTAAAAGGATCAAAAAGCCTGATCCCCAGAAATAGCATTGAATTAACCAGCTTCCTATGCTGAATGTTGGAGGGAACTCATGATTTATTGGTAGCAAAACGCAGGGATTTGAAAGAATCAAAGATGAATGGGCTTCCAGCTTCTAGGAGCTGTCAGGTGGCAGGGCGCATTCAGACCTACAGAACTTGCATTTGAATGACAATTGACATTTTACATCATATTCCTATTTATCTTTTTAATTCGATTTTTCCAGGAAGCTGAGATGCAATAGAATTACAGAAGTTGACAACTACAGCCAGCACCAGACCCATTATTCTTTCCCCTGTAACTTTCTTCCCATCTCTATTAAGGCGCAGATGCATTCTGGCACCAGAGTTCAGATTCGGAGCTTAAAGTAAGAAAAGTCTCAGGATGATTTGCATATCAGTGGTCACAGCAGAAAACTTGTGAAGTTAACCTTTTCCCACATGAGGCTGAACACGAGCTACAAGCTCGGGTGCAGTTGACAGTGCTGTAGTTTTCTTTGGTGGTTCTGAAGAATCATGCCAGGCTGGCTCTGTGCTCTTGGCACCACAGTCTCAGGGAGGGAGATGCTCTTCCCAAGTTCTCCCTGCAGATTCACTTCAGAGCAGGTATGCTTTGTGCCCTTGTCCCACACCTGTGGTCTTTCCATGCACTAATGAGACACAGGTTTCCCCCAATGTAGTGAGAGAAACCTCACTGTAAATTGGGGTGTGAGACTCAACTTGACTCATCTGAGACAGGATTATGATGGAAAAAGGAGGGCGGTACTGTATAAAAGAGAAGTAAATACACAGGAAAATCCTCACACCCAAAATAAGACGGGAAGAAAGAGCTTCAGCAGAAATGTTAGGGCTCAAGGCGTAATGCAGGGGGTTGTCTTATAAGTTGTATTCCAATACACTGTTTTAAGTTTTTGGCCCATTCTGGTGAAGTATACAGCCTCAGAGAACACTGTGCACCCTTTGGGGGTCTGTACACAGCTCTGGAAAGGGAAGCCTCATCCATAAGAAGACACTGTCCACTCGCTTCTAAGCTTTAAGACTCACTGAGTTCAAATCAAAGCAGCAGAGATAATTCTTCCACATGATCCTGAGAGCTTCCTCTCTAAAGAGAAAGCTTCCTTTTGTTACTTTACAAAGCCAGGTTGATTCATTCAGGCGCTCTAACCTGCAGTACCATTCTGCACGCAGTTCCTCCTCTCCGTGACTCCCTGCTTGCCGTAGGGCAGGGGACTCAGGGCAGGGAGCAGAGGCCGTGCTCCCCACACACCTTCGCCCACACTCTCTGCTGCTGTCCGAGGAAGGTCTTCTCGACTCAGCCTTCTTGACGGCTGCTCATCACAATAATTTCAATTCAAAGGATCTTCTGTGCCACCTGCAAGCTGTCACTTTTCTGAGTTCCTCCCTCTGCCTTCACTGAACCCTGAGAATAAACTATCCACCATTGCTGCCGTTAGCCTCACCAGTTCCTTTATTTTTCCTGAAGGCAGTTGGCACAATTATTCATTACTCTGTATTTAAAGTCAAGCCAATGAGGAGAATATAAATGCTTTGGAGTTACTGGATGGACAGTTGGACAGGGGGAAGAAGCACAATGATACCGCAGAGAACAATCTACTCAACTCAGTTCACCAATTAAATACTAATCTTATCCTCAGAACTCTCAGAGAAATGCCTAAGATAATGTTTGACCGAGTGTCTCAGTGCTCCATGACCTAGTAAGATGATAAATAACCTGCTACCATGATAACTTATAGCTAATTTTTCTCAGATATAAATACTATCAAGAGATGTGAAATTGCTTGGAAATTAGTCAGAATTCATATTTCCCAGGAGATACCAGGGCTCTTATTTGTGCTCTTGTCTGTGAAAGAAGCCACGATAACTCTGTCCTATTCTGCTTGGGTTCTACGAGGGAACACATCTGAAGCATCTTCACGTTCTGTTCAGCCTGGAGAACAGCTTAAGTTCTCAGCAAGCAATTGTTAAACCGAGCAAGAAAAGAGATACCTTTATGTTGGAAAAGAGCCTAAATACATATGGCAGGGATTAAAGTCCAAATTAATAAAGCCAAGCAAGAATAATCACAATTGAGTGTGAACCAAATCTTAGAAATTTTAGAAAACTTAATGGGGATCATGGAACAAACTGCTTTAGCTTCTCTGTAGACACATTTGTGGTACTGGCAGCGGCCTTCCAAGTGTGCGCAAGGTCCGTGGATGGATACGTAGAAGACGGAGAGCATGCACAGCATGATTTAGGATGCCAGCCCTGGTGGGACCGATGTACACATAGGGGGAGGAGCAGAAGAGCAGCCAGACAGTGTCAGCTGTGCCCTTGGCGCACCCCTGAAAGTTGAGAATGGGCCTTGGCTCAAGGCCAGCAGGGTCATGGAACATGATCCTTCAATGTGCAAAACTGGGTTGTGGTAACAACCCAGCCCAGCAGGAGAAGGGACATTGTCCTCAGGTCCCCAGGGAGGGCACCCTGACTTCATATAAGTACTGTTTTGTTTTTTTCCAGACAAGACCCATATTTGATTCGGGGTCCACAAAACTGAAACATCTGTGCCACTGAACTCACTATATTGTTTGTAACTTTTCTATGGAAATAATAAAAAAATGATTTAAATGTATAATAAATTACTAACTGTGAGAGTATAGAACAGCTTGCATTTCCCACCTCATAGTTTCCAACAAGAGGGAATTCAGAGAAGTCTAGCTGCTCAGGTGTTTGCCTGTTTTAGAGTTCTCCAGAAGAACAGAATCAATAAGATGGATGGATGCACAGACAGACAGACACAAAGACAGACAGATAGACGGGTAGATGAGAATCATGCATGTCACTCTTTTAAAGGGTCAGAGTGGAAGAGTCTGTGGTGTTGGAGAGTCACATGCCCCAGTACCTGCTCTATCCAAGAAGCTGGAGCCTCAGCGCAAGAGGGGTTGAGGATGCAGCCCCAGCTCAAATCCAAATGCCTGGATGCACCGAGGACTTGCTGGTGTGAGCCTGAGCTCCACCAGCAGTGGCAGCAAACTACTATCTGTTCTAGCAGAATGAAGCTCTTCAAATGCCCTTGTCCTTTCTTACCCTTTTGCTCTGTCCAACTCCATGCATGGTGCCATCAAAAGTGAGGTCAGTCTTTCCAGCTCAGTTCGTAGGCTGACATGCCAGTCATCTCTGCAGACCCCAGAAGGACATTATACCTGTATGCTGGCATCTACTGGCTCACTCAAGTGGGCATATCATGATTTAGGTTTACCCTGCACCACAGCTCACATGACTACATTGAAGGTATTAGCCAGAAGGAGGCTCCACCGGAGAGGCAGCTTCCAGCTTGCTCAGGGTCCTGGCAGAGAACATTTGCCTGGATCACCAGCTCGGCCTGGTCTATGCTGCCCATTGGCAGAGGCCTTTGGAGCAGTTGCTTCCCCAGTGGATTTCTACAACACAGACCTTACTGCAACAGACCAGAGCCCACTGGAAGCTCTGTAGCTGCCGACAGTAGGACAGAGTCCTCTGTAATGCAGTGGAAATCGTTGCCATGGCCGTGGTTAGAAGTGAGCCTCAGTTCTTTCTCACAATGCAAAGCTGATTTGTGCACGGTGAGGACCCCGGGATGTGGGCTCACGGAGTCACACCACAGCTTCCACCACCGCTCTTTCTAAATCGTGAGATGATTGCATTCCAGAAACTTTCATTGCCTATCAAATACTTTATAAATTCTCCAAATATTATAAAGGTGAAATTTGTTCTGATAATTTCTAAACTCATTTCTGAGTGATTTTTTTTCCTTTGTCTAATAAAAACTTGAAAATTATGTCACATGAAAGGAAAGGTGCAACTGCAGAAGTTATTCCACTTATTTTCCATTGGAAGTTTAGATGTCACATACATTTAGAGAAACGCTAATTTAAAATTAAAGTTTTCCTTCTGAAATGCCCAATGTTCATTATTTTCATGATCATGGCATACATTCCAGGTCTACCATCTGGTAATATGTTTGCAATTTTAAATGGCAAATAATAAAAGCTACGATTTGGAGAGAGGAAAATGTCCAGGTGAAGTAAGCTAGAGAGGAATCCTGAGGTTGGTGTGTGTCAGGCGCACAGCCCCCGGCTCTGGGTCGCCACGAGTCTTTCTCGCAAGATCAGTGGAGCACCCACCCGTGAGCACTCACCCCGCCTGGGAGGGTGAGAGACTTTCTGGCCCTGGCTCTCCTGACATCACGGAGCAGCGCATGGCCCAGGGGTTAGGCAGGCATTTCTTTTGGACTGAGGACACTGTTACCTATTGTCGGAAGCACGTGGGCAAGTGACTGTCAATTTTCTATGTTTTCTTAGACCTCCCTGTTTTCCTTGGAGGAAATTCTGGGAGATTTATGACTACTGGGTTAGCAAATTAATGCCAAAGAGAAAACGGCACTCTCCCTGTTCACTGCCACTGAAATCATAACCATTGTTGGTAGATGCTGCCTGACACTACTGACTTTTAAATACTGTTCCTCAGAGCAGGGCGAGTCCCCATTGCAGTTCAAGCTCCCATCCCCATTTATTGGCAGACATTTGAGGAGCTAGTAGATACGTCCGTCGTGACATGGCTGATGTCAATGTTAGTCTGAGGTGGATTCTGTGATTTTATTCCCAAGCGTCTCAGCTCATTTCAGCTGAATAATGTCCTGTGCATTTTCTTTATCCCTCAGTTATAGTTTGCACAATCACTTTGTTGTTGTAACAACAGATTTTGGACACAATCTGACACAATGGTTTGTGTTGCTTTACTTAATTTTTTATCATAATCGATCACCCAGTTCTGTAGGTGAGGGCAGTTGAGACAGAACTGCAGATTTCACTCTGAGAGATCCTGCACATCTATTCACCTTGAGTCCCCAGGGGCGTGTGGTGTGTCTAGTGTGTCTGGCTGCGGCGTGGAAGGCTCAGGTGAGAGCTGAGCCCCTGCTATTGCTCATCCGTGAACCCTGTGGCTGAGCCCCCAGGGCCGTGTGGTGTGTAGTGCATCTGGCTGTGGTGCGGAAGGCTCGGGTAAGGGCTGAGCCCCTGCTATTGCTCATCGGTGAGCCCTGTGGCTGAGGTCTGGGAGGTGGCAGGGACTGTGCTCTTCACCTCCTGCTCATTCGGTGGAACACGTCGTTCCGCTCGATCTTAGCACGCAGTGACTGACCACCATGTTTTAAAATGTCTTTCCTATTTTTAACTGGAAGGAGAATATAAATTTTATAAAAGCACACAAGACTGGTATCAGCCTGGTGAATTTTTAATGTGGTATTTCACTCTATTTTGCTAGAGTGAAAATAATATGACTTCAACATGGAAGCGGTCATGGTGCAGCTCAGCGATTGGTGGTGAGAGAGCAGCCCTTTCCTGCGCAGCCAGCCAGACGCCTGCTGTCCTGATCACCTGCCCCTGCGTCTCACACACACAGGTGAACGCAGAAATCATATTCCCATCAGTGGAATTGGTTACCTTCACCCCCTGATTTCAAGTTTCTGGGCGCAAGTGTGTCAGTTCTGGCTGTAAGCTCACGAGGCCCAAGCCCTCAGTCTGAACCACGACCTGATGTCTTTAGGAGGCCTCTGTTGGGGGCCTCTGATGTCTGGGGGCCTCTGTTCTGTGATGACAAACAGGGGGAGTGACAGCTGCAAACCTTTCCCATCAAAGCACCGCATAGCTCTAGGAGGTCTGTCTGTTTAATTTGTAATATTAAGCGCAGTTTTGCTCACAGAGCTTGAGTGGCTCTGCGTGGCCCAGCGCAGACTGTCTTTGCCCTGCTCTACTGAAGAAGCTCTGTTTCCTTCTTTCCTCATATTTCCATGTTCTTTCCCCTCTTTTCTCCTCCCCTGCTGAAAGCCTCTTCCCATCTGAGCAATTTCTTCCTGTTCCACATGATTCTTTCTTACACTTTCAGTTTCTCACATTAGAAAATAATTTGATATTTATACTTGTGTGTCCCAGTTATGATCTCAAGGTACATCCATTTACCTAGAAATATTTTAAGCCTATCCTTCTTTATGACAGAGTAATACTCCATTGTGTTAAAAAACACATTTTATTCACTCATCAGTTGATGGGCATTTTGATATTTTGCTGTTTTCAAGATTTAGCTGTCACAGACTGTGGCTCTGTAAACATAGGGGTGCATAAAGTGCTGTGCCATGATGCTGTCAACACTTTCGAGAGGGTGACAAGTGAGATAACTGGGTCAAATGGAGCCTAGTCCTAGTTGTTCAGGAATCTCCACACTGTTCTCCACTGTGGCTTCCCTGGTCTGCATTCCCATCAGCAGTGGGGAGGGGCTCCTTCCTTCCCACAGCCCCGCTGTCGTGTGTTATTGGTTGATTTCTTTTTTTTTTTTAATTGAAATCTTTATTGGTACATTACATATATACATCATGATTGCATTCAACAATGAGAATTTGTACCAGTATATGACACAACTTAATTCTCATTTTTCCCCATAACCCTGCCCGCCCTCCCACCCCCACCCCCATGTACATAAACTTTGTTTCCATTCTTTTTGTTATGATCTCATTATTTTCCCCCCTTCACTCCATTACGCTTTGAGTGTTTTCTATTTCACAATATATAACATACATTCTAGAACTCATTTATAGCTTTGTTTTCTCACACCAGAGAAAAGATACGATATTTACACATCTGTGACCTATTTATTTCACTTATAAGGATGTCCTCAAGGTACGTCCATTTAAGTATAAATGATTCAAACTTATCATTTCTTGATAACAGTCACTCTTTCTGGGGTGAGATGGAAGCTCAGCATTGCACCTCAGGACCATACTCTTAAGTGAAATAAAGTAGACACACATGTTTAAATACAGCATAGTTTCTCAGGTTTTAGGAACTAAAAATGGAAATAAGGTTAAAATACATAATAGACACTTAAAAATGGAAAGAAAATGCTCAAATGAGAAAGGGAATGGAAGCAGGGAGGGGGAAGGGAAGAAAGGTCAAGAAAACATGACAAAATCGAAGGAAAATGGAAACAAAGCTGTTATATGTAAGGAGGGTTAGAGGAGGAGAAGTGAATGGGAAAAATAATTCAGATACATCACGTACTAGTGCAAATTCCCTGTTATTAATGTGATCATAATGTATGTATAAAATGTACTGATAAATGCTTTGCTTTAAAAGAATTGCGTCTCTGGAACGACCAGAGATGTTGGACGTTTTTCACGTTTATGTTCAGTTTCTACTTCTTCATTTGTTAGGTGTGCATTCGTCTCAGATGCTTATTCTGGGTTGTGTCTTTCAGTTATGAAATTTGGTCTTCTCAGAACTTCATATATGCTAGACTTGGCCGTTAGTCTGAGGGACAGCTAACAAATCCTTTTTCCCTTCCTATGGATGTTCTTCACTCAGTGGTGCCTTTTGCTACGCAAAGCTGTTTAAGATGAAATCCCAGTTGTAGATGCTTTGCAATAGACCTAGCGTGATTGGAGTTTTGTTTATTAAGTCTAGGCCTATACCTATGTCTTCCCAAGTTTTACCTATTCTTTATTCCAGTGAATTTAGTGTTTCTCTCGTAATATTTTGATCTTAAATCATTTTGATTTTAGTTTAATGCATGGTGAGAGATATGGTCTAGTTTTAGTCTTCAGCATGTGCAAATCCAATCTTTTCTAGCACTACTTCTTAGAGAGATGATCTTTCTTTAAGTGAAGATGTTTTGGGCCCTTTTGTCAAAGATGAGGTCACTGAGTGTGACTGGAGTTATTTCTGTATCTTCTAATCAATTACATTGATTACTGGGACTATTTTTTTGTTTGTTGCCAGCACCATGCTATTTTTACAACAGTAGTTCTGTAGTATAATTTCAGGTCAGGGATTGTGATGCCCCTGCTCTGCCTTTGTTGCCCAGAATTATTTTCGCTATTCTGGGTCTTTTTTTGGCTCCAAATGAATTATAGGATTGTTTTCTCTAGTTCTGTGAGGTGTGCTCTTGGTATTTTGATCAAGATTGCATTAAATCTGTACAATAATTTGGGTATATCACTTCTTTTATTATGTTGCTTCTTGTTAATGTAGTTTTATATAATCAATAATCCTTTCTTTAGAAAAAAGTTATTAATTTGTTTTTACCTTTCATAGACACATACTCCACGAAACTTACATTGTCTAGTTTTCCGTGCCCTCAAGACAGGTAGAAGGAATGCAGGGAGGGGTGCTCTACTGGAGTGCACAGGGGCTTCCACCTGCTGAACTGGGGGCATGAGCCCTGTCCGCGGAGAAGGCCCTGGGACCCCTGGGGCGCTCCCCTGAGGTCAGCCCAGCTCATTATTCTGGACACACATGATCCCAGCTTCCTGTGTCTTTTCTTTCATGCATAATTAGATTAAATGTCATGCCAAAGAGTAGGAACTGATTTCTGCACCCATCACTGTCCACCGCAGGTCTGGTTACCCAGTATCACATGGCTGCAGCAGGTGGACAAGGGCACTGGGGACAGGCCCTCTGGCTGGTCTCCTGTCTGGCACTGGATGAGCTGTCTGCCATCCTGAGAGCACCTGCAGGCGCTGGCTGCTCTCTGCCATCCTTCTGTGCCACCCACTGCACTTGGAGCACCTGCATCTTCCTGCTAATGAAAACACCACACAGTTTCTTTCCATGGTAGAATTGTTTCAATGTTGTGGAAAATACTGTATTTTTATGTCACAAAGGGCCAAGTTTTTGTTACTTTATTAACACATTAAGTATTAAAAACAATAGCAAGTCTTTGTAAATGTATGTCTACACTGACAGTCCCTCAGAATACATTTTATCTCATCCCTCAACCCTAATGTACAGAGTAAACATCAGGATACCTCCCTTCTCTCTTGGATATTTCCTTACTATTTCACAACACCTGTGGTACATCATGATTCTCATATGTTCAGTTTCTCAAACCAGAAAAATCCGGTATTTACACCCATGTCCTATTTATTTCACTTAAGAATATGACTTCAATGTGTATCCATTGAGCTATAAAGGACTCAAGTTTATCATTCTTTATGGCTGAGTAGTACTCCATATCATTTTTTAAAAATCTCTTTTATTTGTCATCTGTTGATGAGTATTTATTTTAACTGTTTCCATGACCTAGCTACTATAAATGTGGGCACATGCGTATTACAGTAGTATGACATTTTAAATTCTTTTGGGAATATACTCAGCAGAGAAATAGCTGGGTCAAATGGGACCTCTGCTCTTAGCTTTTTGAGGAATTTCCACATTGATTTCTACAGCGCTTGCACCAGTCTGTAGTCCCACCAACTATGGAGATCAGCTCCTTTCTCCCCACAGCCCGACCAGCACTTGTTTTTGTCAATTTCTTCCTATTAGCCACTTTTTCTGGAGTGAGGGGGAATCTTAGTATTATTTTGCTTGGGATTTGTTGAATGGCCAGCAATGTGGAAAGGAATGATTTTTTAAATTGATTTTAAGGTGATTTTGTTTTGATGCTCTTTTGAGTTTGTTAGACAAATGATAACAAAGATCTTATTTGTGGAATCCTTAATTTGCACTGAACTGTAGACAAAATCAACTCAAAACTTCTACCTAGTTCTGTTTAAATCACTAAAGCTAGTATCAAATCAACTCTCTCTTAATGCACTTTCATAATACTTTTGGCCTCAGACAAACTACAGTGGTAAATTGGTTTGCGACTTTAATTTCTTTTACGATTTTGGGAAGGATGGTTGCATTTGGTTTGTACTTGTCTGGGGAAGATGGCCATAGTCATGTTTATCACCCAAGGTGAAGTTTTTGAGTGGAAGCAAAATGCTTTGGTTTTGCAATGAGAAGCATTTGTGAAGTGATGTAT
This sequence comes from Petromus typicus, assembly GCA_004026965.1. Taxonomy (NCBI): domain Eukaryota; kingdom Metazoa; phylum Chordata; class Mammalia; order Rodentia; family Petromuridae; genus Petromus; species Petromus typicus. The sequence continues at coordinate 199,006 of PVIR01000065.1, read as the reverse complement.
GTGGTAATAAGATTTCATGACGGTGTTTACCATCTTTCTCTAATATGAAAGAGAGACTCCCTTCCAAAATAAGGCCCTGCACACTTAGCTCCAAAGTGGAATTTGGAAAGAGGCTCTGAGGTTAGAGACCAGCGCTTTCCGCATCAGCAGCTCGACTCTCTCCTCTCACCTGGTCTCACACATCATGGGGCAACAGAGAATTACTGGGCATTAGCAGCAGTCGAAGGCAAGGGAGGCTTCAGACACTGGGATGTCCTTTGTTCTGGGCCATGGGAGTCACATTTCACATCATTTGAGAAGCATGCTTTGCTGCTAAAATAATCTCTAAACGTATCATGTGCAATTTGAATATTTTAAGATTTGTGTGGTAATGCCTTTAAATTTACATTTTAATTAAGTATCGTGTATCCTGCCAGGAATCACATTTCAGTTTTCTTTAAATCACCTCTGTGACAAGCAAGTAGCTCTCACCATCATCAAAATATAAATATATATGTAGCACTCACCTTTGCACAGATAGAACGCACGGGCATGGAAACACCACGCTCTGCAGCACTTTCAGTATGGGCTGTCAGGTTTCTGATTAGCACAACTGGAGCAAGATTATCCTTCTGTGGTCTGGAACTGAAGTGCCTGTCGCCGCGGTGAAGCCACATCAGCAGGTATTCACAGCCGGCTGCGCAGCCCGCACTCTCGGGCCGCTCTGCTCGCCGTCCTGCCCATGTCTGCGCCTTCACTGCATGTGGTGCACAAGTTCCCTGTTGGAAATACTTTTCCCAGAAGGCGTCTAACACCATACTTCCTGGCAGACCCTCCTTGCGTCCTTGGGTGTCTTCCAGTTGTGCGAGTCGGGCAGGATTATAAATATCCTTTAAAACTCATTTTCAAATCTCTACCATAAGCATCCGGGGCTGAAGTGCTGTGTTCATTCTGACTAAAGTTCAGAAATGTCCCAGAATGTTGTCACACACCTCATCTTTAATTCACAAGTTCATGAAAGAACAAAGGAACTTTACAGAATTCTCCACGATGTTGGGACCATAGAGATGGCCTTTTCTAGTTAGAAGCCAACCTGTACATGGAGGTCAAGCGTGTCGTGTTGAATCTTGTGGAGGAAAAAAATGTTGATTGTCAATGTGAAATGAAAGAGCTCATTTTGTTGACTAGGAGGAGCCTGGTAGTCAGGAGCGGGAGCTTCTCAGCGCTTGAAGAGCGGAGCTGGGCACTCACCTCGCACAGACCTGCATCCAGGCTCTTCATCCATATGTTTTTATGCTGCTGGAAAGCACTGGACACTATCAGTGTGCATGACTGAATTTCATGATTTTCCTTTTACTGTCCAACTGTACAAAGACAGGCCAGCTGAGCAGTGGCTTTGCATTTGGCATGAGGTCTGGAATCACCCTGTATCAGTGGCACCCCCCCCCCCCATGTGGCCATTGTCTCTTGTATTTCCCACGGCCTGCCTACAGGGTCCCATTGTGCTTTGCTCTCCATGCTGCGTCTCCAGTGTGACAGCTTCGTCTGTCTGTGCTGGGTAAGGGGTACATCTCCCTCCATGCACCGAGACCCCAGGTCCCCCTGGACAGTATGTGCCTCTGAATTTTTTATTTATAAATTCATATAAAAAGCACTGGCAGTGGTTAGTGATGATGTGTGGATTCCACGCTGGACCAGAAGCCAGATGGGCCAAGGGGTTGCAGTTCCAGAATAAATATGTGGTGCTGACAGTTAATCAAGCCATTATCTTGAAAGCCAGGATTGTGGGGACTGGCACTTGGCCCCTTTGGTGGGTATTCAGGGCCTCTGGTCTGGGGCCTGCCTCATGCTCACCAGCAGAGCCACACTGTCTGTCAGAACCACAAGTGTCCAGAAGACAGGACCGCACTGCTCACACAGCAAAGGGTAAGCACGAGTTGGGCATCACCCAGAGGCTCCCAGGACTATGACGATGATGCTTGTGACCGCAGATCCATGGTTCTGCGTGACATCCTCTGTAAGCAGAGAGGATGCTGCTGCTTATCTCTTTGTACATGCAAGGACCAGCCTGTGATTCTCTTCCTCCCAGCGCCCTCACAAGAGCGTGTTTCCTGGTCTTCTAAATGGATTCTGCTCTTGAAACTCGATGGTGAATGCCATTTTTAAAGCTACTATTTCTCAAGCATGCGATTTTGTAGTGTTCCCTGCTTATAAGACCACTGTTCCAAGTATTTAGAGCTTCGTGCCATTTAATCTCTCATAGTAAGACAGGACATAGCTGTATGATGGGAAGCCTGAGACACAGGCTGTATAACTGGCTGAGCCGACACCAGTGGCAGACAGTGGCGGGACTCACAGGCCAGGAGCTGGTCCTGCCCGAGCTCCTCCCTCAGCACCCATGTGACACTGCGTGTATCTGTTTGTAATGGACATCACTGAGGCCACCGGTGCACCTGTGGCTTTTATTGTTTTCACCAATGCACTGCAGATTCTTAAGGATGGAGGGGGCCAGGTTCTCAGTGAGCAGTGACTACAGGCTCCTATCACTGCTGGAGCAGCCAGATGCAAGTGCCCTCGTGCTCGGAGCTCCCAGCTGGGCCGGCAGCAGGACTCTGCCTTTGACTGGAGTCTTTGGCATGCACAGAGGAGGTTGTGCAGCATGGAGCTTCTGGGGGACTGTGCACTTCCTTTCATTTCTATACGGCAGTTTTTTACTCCATCTCTAGAAATCATCAGCAGTTTGTGTCATGTGCAGTTCCAAAAGGGACGCTGGCCGAGCCCCATCTTACAAGCACTGACCTGTCCGGATCTTGGCCCGCTGGCTGGGCTTGTCCTCTTGGGAGTGTCAGTGTCCTGGCCACACATGTACGTGCTGCACAGTGACTGTGTGACCTTTCTAGTTGTTTTACAGGACAATTTTCACAGTTTATTCTTTGTCATTCAATGATTCCAAAAATTTCTGTTTTTTTTTTTTAAATTATCTTTATTGGTACATTAAAATACACATCATGTTTGCACTCCATAATGGGGATTTGTACCAGTATAAGACACAACTTAATTCTCATTTTTTCCCATAGCCCCACCCACCCTACCACCCCCCCATATACATAAAATTTGTTTCCTTACTTTTTTGTTACAATCTCAACATTGTCCCCTTTCACCTTATTTTACATTGAGCATTTTCTATTTCACAATATATAACATACAATGC